>JAWZYT010002852.1:0-5000 GCA_034508575.1 Petrolisthes manimaculis | reverse complement strand
ATGGTGTTAATGGTAGTGGTGGTGGTGGTGGTGGTGGTGGTGGTGGTGGTGATGATGGTGATGGTGGTGGTGGTGATGGTGATGTTGGAAGCAGGTTGAGGGAGGAGGGTCGAGGCGGCGTTGAGAAGTGCTATAACTAGTTCAGGTGACCGCCTCGTTACCCTCCGCTGGGTCAGGTCAGGTCAAGTCAGGTCAGAATAGCAGGTGCATCGTATCTGACCCTCTCACTGACCACTACCACACAAATCTTAACGTGAAGCAAAATCGCCCATAATACCACCGAACACAAGATACAAAATCCACCGACATAAAAATCCCAAGCCTCCAATCGCATATCCAAACAAAAACATCCTTTAATTCCACGTAAACAAGGACCAATATTGATCTGATCGAGTTTGACCCCTCTTCGACACTTCACAGAAATTACACCATTAATTCCATTCGGCACAAGACCTTTCCTGCCAAGGCTTATGGGTCAGGATGTAGCGTCTGTCTTTTTTGTTGTAGTAATTTGTATAAATCTGGTGTGTGTTTCTTGCACTAATCTGAAGGAACCAGTCGTATACATATAGGCTCTAATTCATTTCCTCCAAAGTTTCCTATTTCTTCACCTTACAATTCGAACTCCTGTGTGTGTGTGTGTGTGTGTGTGTGTGTGTGTGTGTGTGTGTGTGTGTGTGTGTGTGTGTGTGTGTGTGTGTGTTTGTTTGCTATAATGTGTGTGTGTTTGTACCAGAAACCAACACCACAAGTATTGATGAATCGTACAAGTTAAACATAAACACATAGGATCACACATAGTAAATATAAAATCAAAGTAAAAATACATATATACGCTGCCATGGAGTAGTCACACGCTCAGAGAACCACATATAAAAAATGAATCACACCTGGAAATACAAGCAAAAATAACATAAAAAGAAACATAATCTGGAGTCCACTATAAGGCCATCAAATCCCACCACGAAACATACAGTACATACATTTTGGAATCCTGAGGTGAAGGCATTTAGGGCACCCCACTGACACGGAGAAGGTCACCATACCATACTGGTGTTTATATTTTCCCCACAAGACGCTCAGACACCGTGATAACATCTTTTAAGGAGGTCGTCTTGGGTCGGCTAATTGAAGGGTGCTAATTTCTCCAATAACTACCATGAAACAGACTATATAATTCCTCCAATATCTACCATGAAACAGACTATTTAATTCCTCCAATAACTACCAAGAAACAGACTATTTAATTCCTCCAATATCTACCATGAAACAGACTATTTAATTCCTCCAATAACTACCATGAAACAGACTATTTAATTCCTCAAATAACTACCATGAAACAGACTCTATAATTCCTCAAATCACTACCAAGAAACAGACTATCTATGTATATGAGTAAAGGTTTTTGTTGTGTAGTAGAAATTGAGATTTAATTTGCCCACAACACTTGACCCCAAAATGCTCCACAAAATCCATACTTTAATCCATATAGTAAGGAATCTGCTGCCGGCAAATCGGAGGGTATCAACTGTGTCGTAACTTTGATTCACGATACGATATGTTTTTGCATCAGTTGCCCTCCACACTGCTAACAATATTATTTATACCCCTCTAAATGCATGAAAATTCCAGTCAACTAATGAATAGACCATATTATAACTCGTGAATCAATTTATCAACAAAACCTTATAACAAATCAATCAAATAATCAAACAAAAAACTGACTGACCGACCAACCAACCAACTCGGAAATCTGAAAGTTAATCACTCACTCAACCAACAAACCAGTCAATCAAGCAAGAAATAAATCATACATACATAATAAATTAAATTACTGAATAACTAAAATACCATCAAACTGACCCACCGAGCATGACGCATAACCGAGTAATATAAACAAGGTGATATACTTTCTACTGTATGTGGGTGACAAGGCAGAATGGACTTCCTTCCAGCGGTAAGATTCAGAGAATTTAAGACTTGTCCATGTAATCGCTTCGGAAACGTCAGGCATTTGTTTATATAATTGAAGGAAAGGTTGGACCAGTGCTGAGAAGTGGTGATATAGTGGTGTTGGACATCCCGTGACGCCAGGAGGGAGGGAAGGAGGGAAGGGGGAGGGAAAGGTAGATCAAAGTTGTGTGAGAGAGGAAGCCACCTGATGCTAAAGCGAGGGAAGCCCCAGACATGGTCACACATTCTCACACACATACACACACGTACACACGCAGTTTTGTATATATATATATATATATATATATATATATATATATATATATATATATATATATATATATATATATACTGTATTTTATCAGAGGAAGCAGCATGTCACTGACCCTGACAACACGTACACATGCATGCATAAGTAAACATGCACAAAGAATAAGACACAAGCAAACATACCTAGACCTACATACACAGGTATTCTGAGGCAGAGGCAGAAATGTACAAACAAATGCATTCACAGACGCATAAAGGTGCACAGGTGTACACAGTCCAAAGTTTACTCAATATAAATACTCTCATCAAAGTTACAGGTTATTATAATATGTAAATCAAAGAAACCCTATCAATATTCCTACGTCCGAGCTACATGCACAATATTTTACCGTGGATTTAAGATCACCAAAACCAACATTACCTCTAAATTACCACTATATATACCATCACCATCATCACAAACCACACAGCCATGGCCAATACACACCACTACCACCAATACGTCAACTCCATCACTACCATCTCAAACACCACTACTACCACCACCACACATATACATATTCCTACCACTACAACCACAGAAAAACAGCCTGGTCACATCCATATCCATTTGGTTACACACACACACACAGTTGGTTTGGCTTGAGAGTCTTCCCACAGGGTACTTCTGGCAGGTGGTCGGGGGGAGGGGGGAAAGGGAAGGAGCGAAGGGGGACACGGGGGTTGGATAAAAGAGGTAATGGGTGAGGAAAGGATATGGGTGGGGATGAGAAGAGGATATAGGAATGAAGTGAGAAGGAAATTGTGTTGATAAGGAGTGGATGGAGAGGAATATATATATATATATATATTATATATATATATATATATATATATATATATATATATATATATATATATATATATATATATATATATATATATATAGAGAGAGAGAGAGAGAGAGAGAGAGAGAGAGAGAGAGAGAGAGAGAGAGAGAGAGAGAGAGAGAGAGAGAGAGAGATATTACAAAAAGGGTCTTATGGGGAGGAATAAAATACTGAAAGAAAAACGCAAAAGGTAATGAATAGGGGAAGATATGGGAAGGAAAGAAAAGCAAATATGGAATGAATAAAAATGTTAAGAGGCCATGAGAAGGAAGAAATTTAGTAAAATGAGTTTAGATGCAGAACGAAATGAAAAATATAGGATGGACGAAGGGAGAAGAAATATAAATATAAGAGAAAGAAGGTCACTAGAGCGAACAATATGAAAAGGAAAAGTGGGGCTTGAGTAGGACAGGGGAGAGGAGGAGAGGTGAGGAGGAGGAGGAGGAGGGGCTGAAAGGAAGGAAGGAAGGAAGGGAGGCAGGAAGGAGGGTGGGACAGGGACAAGGCTAAGGGAAGAGGGGTGGGGGGTAAGGAAAGTAGATGGGGCAGGGGGGACAGCAGAGGGAGGTGTAGGGTGGGGGGCAACCATTTATCCCATAACATTACAAGCTTGAAGACACAGACACACACACCGACCACCTCCCACACACACGACTGACTCCTTCCCTTCCTTCCTTCTCTTTTCTCTTTCTCTCCCTCCCTTCCTGCCTGCCTGCCTGCCTGCCCCTCCACACGCCTTCCAACTGCCGCCTCCAGGAACACATCTCTCGTACACACACCATCTGAGAACTTACCCCAAGCCTCTACCTCACCACTGCATCCAATATACATACACACATGCAGTGCTACCCGACATTCCCACATTGCAACGTCTGTCTCCCATGACACATCTGCCCGTATACGACTACATCTGTCCCACAATAACAACTATAAGGTTTCCACGTCAATCAACACTCTGAAAATTCCCTCTGCCTGCGACCCATTCAAAATCTTAAGGAGAGAGTATACTTTTGGTACATTGGAGTGCCTTTATTCCTCCAAAGTATGCCAGGAAACAGACCCAGATGAAGAAAAATAATGGTATCCTGTTGCCTGAAATAGTTTGGAGGAATTATTATCACCAAAAATATACAAACTATACCCTCCCCTTAATCACCACCAGGAACTTGACCCACAGTAACATTGGGAAAGGAAAGGATATCGCAACGTTGGGCAACACACCTACATAAATAAAACGCAACACAACTTTGTATGTAATTGAACAGAAAATTTGCACTTAAACACGACAGCTCATGAACTTCACGTGGTACATACATACATCATTTGCAAGGGGTAAAGGTGTTCAAACTATTGTCAGAAAAGTATCCCTTGAAATATAGTGGCGCAAGTGAGAAACATAAGGAATATTACTCCAAGGTAATATGGAGGTCATGTTTTTCACTACCACAAATATAGATCAAACTTATTTGAGAACTTGTAAAATACATAGGAGCACAGCGAAACAAGTTCTTGCCATAAAATGTCTTACTTATTAGCATTCGTACAGAACGTGAATAAGTTGTAAAATAAGAGATAAGCAGCGGAACAAACAAAAACAAAAAATAAATAAGAATGACAAACTAAAAATAAGTATTTAATAAAATTCAGTACTTTAAGCTCAATTCAGTACTTTAAGAGTGAAAGGGGAAATACAGTACAAAGGGGAAGGGGAAACAAAGAGGGGAAACGAGAGAGAGGGAAGGAAAAACGAAAGAATAAAATAGGGATGGAAGGCAGCCCAGTCAAGTTCTAGTGAGGGATGGAAGGGAAACAAGAATGGGAGGAAAAGGAGTGTGAGAGAATCAATGGGTGGGAGAGTGAGAGAAAGAGAGGTGAGGTGGGGAGGCAGGAAGGAGGGGAGGGAATGAG
>JAWZYT010002851.1:162500-176711 GCA_034508575.1 Petrolisthes manimaculis | reverse complement strand
CCCATCTTTCCTCCCTCCCTCCCTCCTTCCAGCAGCGAAAGAGAAACACGCCCTCAATCACACTGGGAGGGGAGGGGGAGGGGGAGGGGGAGTGGAAGCGAGAAAGGTAGGGATGCGAGTGGTTGCTTAGAGAGAGAGAGAGAAAGAGAGAGAGAGAGAGAGAGAGAGAGAGAGAGAGAGAGAGAGAGAGAGAGAGAGAGTGTGTGTGTGTGTGTGTGTAAGTGGATGAGGGAATCGAGAGGCAGACTGGGGAAGGAGAGAAGGAAGGAAGGAAGAAAGGAGAGAAGGAAGAAAGGAAGGAGAGAAGAAAGAAAGGAGAGAATGAAGGAAGAAATGAAAGAAGGAAGGAAGGAGAGAAAATAGAAAAGAGAGAATTAAGGAGAGATGAAAGGAAGGAAGGAGAAAAGGAGAGAAAAAGAAGGAGAGAATTAAGGAGAGATGAAAGGAAGGAAGGAAAGAAGGAGAGAAGGAAGGAATGAAGGAAGGAGAGAAGGAAGGAAGGAAGGATGAAGTTGAGTTGGTAATAAAGAGACAACCATCTCCCTCACTCTTTTCTTTCCATCACACTTTTTTTTTCTCCCTCTCTACCTCTCTCTCCTTCCCTCATCCCCTCTTTCTCTTCACTTTTCTCTATCTCTCACTCCCCTCCTTTCTTCACTTCTTTCTCTCTCTTCCCTTATATTTCTCCCTCTCTCTCTTTACTTCTCTCTCCGTCCCTCACTCCCCTCCTTCTCTTCACTTCTTTCTCTTTCTTCACTTATATTTCTCCCTCTCTCTCTCTTCCCCTCTTTCTCTCTCTTCACTTGTATTTCTTTCATCTTTCCCACATGTACTTTCTCTCCTTCAGTTAAAGTCTTTCCTTATTCTCAAAACATCGTCTCTTTCCTTCCCCCTTATGCCATTTTTTTTTCTCCTTCTCATTTCCTTTTCTTCTTTCTTTACCTCTTTACTTCCCATCCTCCTTCCTCCCCTTCCATCTTTTATTGCTTTTTTTTTCCTTTCTCTCTCTTTTTTTTTCCTCCCTCTCCCCAGTGCACTTTGAGGGTGTGAGAAAATGAGAAGTGAGGAAAAAGGAAGACTCGAGTGATTGGTAGGAGGAGGAGGAGGAGGAGGAGGAGGAGGAGGAGGAGGAGGAGGAGGAGGAGGAGGAGGTGGAGGAGGAGGAGGAGGAGGAGGAGGAGGAGGAAGAGGAAGAGGAAGAGGAAGAGGAAGAGGAGGAGGAGGAGGAGGAGGAGGAGGAGGAGGAGGAGGAGGAGGAGGAGGAGGAGGAGGAGGAGGAGGAGGAGGAGGAGGAGGAGGAGGAGGAGGAGGAGGAGGAGGAGGAGGAGGAGGAAAAGAAAAAGAAAAGGCGAAAAAGAAAAGAAGAGAGGAGGAAAAGGAGGAGAGAAGGAGGAGGGAATAGAAAAAAGTAAAAAAAAGATGAAGAGGAGGAAGAAAAAGAGAGGAAGAGAATGATAAAATGTAGAGGAGGAAAAGAAAAGAAGAGAAAAGGAAGAGGAAGGAAAAGTAGAGTAAGAGGAGGAAGAGAAGACGAAAGAGAAGAAGAAGAAGAGGGAGGAAGAGAAGAAGAAGAAAATGTAGAAGAGGAGGAGGACAAGTTTGTGTAATATTATATTAGTTCATCAACATAAATATTTACACTTCTGATTCAATTTTATTCAGGATTTTTTTATCTTTACTTTCCAGGATTTTTTATCTTGACTGTACAAATATCATATCCACATTTGTCTCTACTCGAAGGTACAGTCACGAGCAGAGAATGTGTGTTTAGGTGTGTGTGTAAAGGTGTATGTGTGTGTGCGTACAGGTGTGTGTGGGGTAGGCACTAATATATAGGTGTCCAGGTGTGCTTGGAATATATACCTACAGAGAGACAGTAAAAAAAAAAAAAAAAAAAAAAAAAAAAAAAAAAAATGCACCATAAGATCTCCATTGGAATTTGTACATTGGTAAAAAATAAAAATAATAAAAAATAAAAATAAAATGCACCATAAGATCTCGATTGAGAGAAGTGAAGAGAGGGAGAGAGAAGTGAAGAGAGAGAGGGAAAAATACAATAAACATTACGAACGAAAGAATGATATGGAAAGAATGATATGAGTACAGTTTAATAATATGTAAACATTAAATTTATTTTCATTTTTGCCATGGAGAAAATATATAGTATACGTGTTTATCTGTCCTTATCTCTTTATCTACCGATTTATCTGTCACTTTTTCTTTATCTACTATTTTTCTGTTCTTATCTCATTATCTACCTGTTTATATGTCAGTTTTTTATCTACTATTTTATCTGTTCTTATCTCATTATCTACCAGTTTATCTGTCACTTTTTCTTTATCTACTATTTTTATTTGTCTTTATCTTATATTCTACCTGTTTATATGTCACTCTTTATTAATCTACAAATTTTATCTGTCCTTATTTCATTATCTACTTGTTTATTATCACTTTTTCTTTATCTACTATTTTTATATGTCCTTATCTCATTATCTACCAGTTTATCTGTCACTTTTTCTTTATCTACTATTTTTTATCTGTCCTTATCTCTTTATCTACCTGTTTATCTGTCACTTTCACTTTATCTACTATTTTTCTATCTATCATTCTTTCTATATCTATTATCTGTTTATCTGTAATTTTATCTTTATTTACCTGTTTTATCATCTATCACTCTTTTTATCTATCTTCTATTTATCTACTTTTCTCTCTTTATCTACTATCTGTTTATTTTCCCTCCCTCCTCTCATTATCTATCAGTGCAACCCCTTCTCTCTCTCTCCATTCATCCATCTATCATCCATCCATCCATCTACTACTCAATCCATTCATCTATCCATCCATTTATCCATCCATCCATCTATCCATCCTCTTCATCCATTCATCTATCCATCCATCCATCCATCCGCTCCATCCATCTACTGCTCAATCCATTTACTCTCACTCAATACCAACTTTGCCCTTTCCCATCGCGACCTGACCCCCGAGAGACTTCCCGCCAACTATACCCCACCCCCGCACCCCCCACCCCACACTGGCAACACTGCACACATACATGACGTCACGGTGTTGCCATCTCAGTGGGTCGTGTTTTTCGCGCGAGTGGAACAACCAACAACCACCCCACCCCCCACAACCCCAGCCAGCCCCAGGTACCCCAGTCCAGCCCAGCCATCCATTACCAAATCCAATGAATTTAAAAGAACATCCGACTCTCCCAGGGCTTCCACCCAATGTTAATTCCTCCTCCAGGGACGCCACGGCCTGCCTGCCACACCTTCAGGAAACCTCGTAAATCCACGGGAAAAGTCAGTCTCACAGAATAGTACATACCACACACACACACACACATACACACACACACACACACACATACAACACACACACACATACACACACACACACATACACACACATACATACAAGTCTTAGAGAGTCTGGAAGGAGGTACAGCTCTAGGGGAGACAAACTCACTCCTGGGACGGTCCCTTGATGGTCGACAACGCAACGACAATCCTACCTACCTACCTACCTACCTTCCTACACCCTCCTCACCTCTCACCTCCCAGTTGTTACAAGCTCTTCACCACTTGCTGCTCATCCTAACACTTTATCGTTTGGGGCGGTGTTGTAGGAGAGAGAGAGGCGGTAAAAATCTCCCTTCACTCTGTTACTGAACATAAAACTTCGACTCACTCCCGTCACTCTGCATCAGGAAAGCTAAACAAATACATTATATATAATCCTGATTTGTATAACTTGTCAGGTACTGTATCTTAATTAATCTTCAGTTCGTTTCAAATGTACATAGAGTATGTTATATGTTTATAATTAACTATAACTATTATTCACTAGTTTGTCTCCATTCTCCTGACACTAAAATTATCAGTTATTCCTACACAATTACTACCAAAAAACAGTCTAAAGATTCGCTCCACATCCATGGTCACGAAAATCAGCATAAAGTCTTTTGGTCCTACACACAATGTTTCATAACTTGATGGCGGAAAAAAATAAAAAATGTTGGTGGTAAATTTGGAGCAACTAAATCCTCCAAACTATTCCCAGCAACAGAACACCATTATTATTGCTCTCCTGTCCTGTTTCCTGACATACTTTGGAGGAATCAAGGCGCTCTAATGTAGCCAAGTGTACTATTCCCATAATGTATGCATAGCAGGGACAAACGTTCGACTGAAACTTTTTCCAATTATCTTTTCCTTATTCCCTTCTGCTGGTAATTTTTAGCTGTCACCGCCGGGGAGAAACAGCTTCAAACTCAACCATTTGAGTATAAAATTGTATTAAATATAGTAGTATGATATATAGGCTAGTTGTATATACTATATAGTAATATATTCAACCTAAGATGTTATTATTTCCATATAGTCTATACCTCCTCACTACTTTCACACGAGTTGATGGAAAGTGGTAAATAAAAAATACAAGAATGTCTATAAATCTGACATCACATAAGACATTCATTCATTCATTCATTCATTCATTCATTCATTCATTCATTCTCACTTGTTTTTCAGATACGAGTTGAAATATAACTTATATTTCCTTCGTCGCTGGTGATGTAATAAACACAACAATGTATAGGAAGACAGATCAACTATACATATAAATATATATAAATACAAAATTATCTAAAAAAATTACAAAATTACAAAAAATACAAAATTATCTAAAAAAAATTATCAACAAAAATTACAAAATTACAAAAATTACAAAATGATCTAAAAAAAATGATCTAAATATACATATCTAGTGATGAGGAAACAGGTAAGAGAACTAATGAAGAGAAAGAAGAGAAATGAAACAAAGAAAATGATATCTAAAAAAAAGATAGAAGAGAAATGAAACAAAGAAAATGATCTCTAATAAAAAGATAGAAGAGAAATGAAACAAAAGAAAATGATCTCATAACACTTACTCTCAATCCCAGGCGAGAATCTGAGGGATGAAGTTTGATGTGTGTGTGTGAGAATGTGTGTGTGTGTGTGGATATCTTAATTTAACACACTTCCCTCACGAGCCACTTCCATACTGCATCAACACCATCTCATCTGTAAATTAAAAAGTGTGTGTGTTAATTAAAAAGTGAGTGTGTTAATTACTGCATCATCTCATGTGTTAATTAAAGAGTGAGTGTGTTAATTAAAGTTTGAGTGTGTTAATTAAAGTGTGAGTGTGTTAATTAAAGATTGAGTGTGTTAATTAAAGAGTGAGTGTGTTAATTAAAGAGTGAGTGTGTTAATTAAAGAGTGTGTGTGTTAATTAAAGATTGAGTGTGTAAATTAAAGATTGAGTGTGTTAATTAAAGAGTGAGTGTGTTAATTAAAGAGTGTGTGTGTTAATTAAGATTGAGTGTGTTAATTAAATTGTGAGTGTGTTAATTAAAGATTGAGTGTGTTAATTAAAGATTGTGTCTGTAAATTAAAAAGTGAGTGTGTTAATTACTGCATCATCTCATGTGTTAATTAAAGAGTGAGTGTGTTAATTAAAGTGTGAGTGTGTTAATTAAAGAGTGAGTGTGTTAATTAAAGAGTGAGTGTGTTAATTAAAGATTGAGTGTGTTAATTAAAGAGTGAGTGTGTTAATTAAAGAGTGTGTGTGTTAATTAAAGTGTGTGTGTTAATTAAAGAGTGAGTGTGTTAATTAAAGAGTGAGTGTGTTAATTAAATTGTGAGTGTGTTTATTAAGATTGAGTGTGTTAATTAAAGAGTGAGTGTGTTAATTAAATTGTGAGTGTGTTAATTAAATTGTGAGTGTGTTAATTAAATTGTGAGTGTGTTAATTAAATTGTGAGTGTGTTAATTAAATTGTGAGTGTATTAATTAAAGAGTGAGTGTGTTAATTAAAGAGTGTCGTAATTAAATAAATAAATAAATAAATATCCCCTAATTTATTGAACTCGTGTGTTTACTGAAATACTTTGAAGGAATCAGTAGCACTCCAATCACCCCCCCCCCACCCTTCCTTAATTGGGGGACACAGTAGCTCCATTTCACCCAATCCCCCAAACATAATAATCCCTAATTTGGAGGAATCAGAAGCTTTCCAATTCACTCCATCCCCCCCCCCAAAAAAAATGTATAATCCCCCCCCCCCCAAAAAAATAAATAATAATAATAATAATAATAATAAAAATAATAATAATAATAATAACTCCATAATATTTACAAGAGGGTGTATGTGTGTGTATGTTAAGCGACTTTCACCTCTCTCCCTTCAGTATATAGGTAACCGGCCTTGACTACTGTACGGTGAAGTTGATCCGGATAAGAGACCGAGGTAACGGAGCAGCCATGAAGCGTATAAAGGGTCCAGCCGGGAATGGAGTGGAGTGAGTGTGTTCGGTTCTAAAAATGCGGATATAACGACAGAAATACCGAGGCGACTTTGTTTGAAAACTCGACATTGGTTTTACTAATGAAGCCTCGGGTACCTGGTGATAGGTCTGTGTGTGTGTGTGTGTGTGTGTGTGTGTCTGTGTGTGTGTGTGTCACCCTTCCCTGCCTCCTCTCCCTGCATGCCTCTCCCTGCTTGCTTGCCTGCCTCACCCTTCCCTGCCTCCTGCCTTGCCCCTTCCTACCTCCTCTCCCTGCCTTCTTGCTTGCCTCACCCTTCCTGCCTTACTCCTTCCTCCCTCCTCTCCCTGCCTTACCCCTTCCCTGCTTCCTTTCCCTGCCTTCTTGCTTGCCTCACTCTTCCCTGCCTCTTGCCTCACCCTTCCCTACTTCCTTGCTTATCTCACCCCTCTATCTATAATGTCTAATAAATAACGTGTGAAAGTATGTGTGTATCATCATAACCATAACCACCATCATCACCATAACCAACATCATCACCAGAACCACCATCATCACCACAACCACCATCATCACTACCACCACCATCTTCATTAATCATTAGCATCACACACTGAGACAAATCCACCCCCACCACAACTACCACCATCACCAAATCCACCACAACAACCACTACCATCACAACTACCACCCACAAAGCCACTACCACAACTACCATCACAACTACCACTATCATTACCACCACCCACCACACACACACACACTCCTACCTTAATACGAGTCTACAACATTCTTTTTTACAGACATTTTCAACAGATGTTTCCAAATTCCCGACCACGCACAAAAAAAAAAAAAAAAAAAAAAAAAAAAAAAGATAAAAAATAAAATTGAGAGAATAAAAGCAGCATTTATCCGGCCAGTTCGGACAAATGTTGATACGAAAAATCTACACGTCTTTCCGGCTCGTCTGTCACATCACCCAGCGGAGAGAGAGAGAGAGAGAGAGAGAGAGAGAGAGAGAGAGAGAGAGAGAGAGAGAGAGAGAGAGAGAGAGAGAGAGAGAGAGAGAGAGAGAGAGAGAGAGAGAGAGAGAGAGTGAGAGAGAGAGAGGGAGAGAATACAGATAAGAGAGAGGGAGAGAATACAGATAAGAAAGTGAGATAATACAGATAAGAGAGAGAAAGAGAGAGAATACAGATAAAAGAGAGAATAGAGAATACAGATAAGAGAGAGGGGAGAGAATACAGATAAGAGAGTGAGAGAATACAGATAAGAGAGAGAAAGAGAGAATACAGATAAAAGAGAGAATAGAGAATACAGATAAGAGAGAGAGAGAGAGAGAATACAGATAAGAGAGAGAGAGAGAGAATACAGATAAGAGAGAGAGAGAGAGAATACAGATAAGAGAGAGAGAGAGAGAGAATACAGATAACCAGAGGTGAATAATTATCGAAAGAGAGTATAATAATAGACAGACAGAAAGAGTAGACGGATCAGATATACATACAGATAAAGAATGATAGATACAAGCATATAATTATAGTTACACAAGTTACAAAAGTAATAATTATGGTTACACAAGTTACAAAAGTATATAATTATGGTTACACAAGTTACAAAGTATATAATTATAGTTACACAAGTTACAAAAGTATATAATTATGGTTACACAAGTTACAAAAGTACACAGGCAGACTACATAGATCTTTATAGCTACAAACGAGGTGAACTGAATTTAGGGGGGTGCGGGAATAGGGGGACAGGCTTGGGGTGGGTAGAAAGCCTGTCCCACTATTCCCACACCCCCTTAAACAACAGATTCCCACTACTAAACTTAATTATAGTGAGTGTTGTTGTTGTTGTTGTTAGTAAAATCTAGAGTATTTGATTCATCCAAACTACTCCAAGCAACAGACTATCATCATTATTTTTGTTCATCTGGTCGTGTTTCTTGTCATATTTTGGAGGAGTCAAGGGGAAGGTATAGTGTTGACATTTCTGGAGATAATAATATTTCTTCTAAACTCCTCCCTACAACAGACTACCAGTATTTTTTTTTTTTTTTTTTTTGTTAATCTGGTCCTGTTTCCTGTCATACTTTAAAGAATCAAGGTGCTATGAAGTACACCAAAAGTATACACAACAACAACAACGAACAACACAACAACAAACAACAACAACAACAACAACGACGAAGCCACACCCCTCTCCCCTTAAATATCTATGTATCTATGTATCTATCTATCTATGTTGGTACTGAAGCCTCGAATGGTACAGTTGGATACAGAATTGTGCTACAGTCCAGGTGAAATATGCTTATCCATTTGAGTAACCAGTGTCTATTATCAGGTAGTTGCTTTTTATTACCATCCTCAATACTGACTTCTGCCCCTGGTGGTGTCTCCTATTTGGCACTAAGGAACACACACACAAACACCCACCATCCTCAATACTGACTTCTGCCCCTGGTGGTGTCTCCTATTTGGCACTAAGGAACACACACACACAAACACCCACCATCCTCAATACTGACTTCTGCCCCTGGTGGTGTCTCCTATTTGCACTAAGGAACACACACACACACACAAACACACACCATCCTCAATACTGACTTCTGCCCCTGGTGTCTCCTATTTGGCACTAAGGAACTTGATATTGGGAGAAATTGACCATCTTTCACTTGGGCTGTACCACGAATACCTGTGTCCAACTGTACATGGAGGTGGAGTTTGGCTTTGTTGTTATATTGTCCACAAAATGAAGAAGTATAAGATAAAAACAGCAGCAGTGGTCCTTTGCCTGGCCCCCTCCTCCCTCAAGCTGTGTTGACTTAACATTCCACATCTCTCTCTCTCTCTCTCTCTCTCTCTCTCCTTGCTTTTCCTCCCTAATCCTTCTCTCTTATCGTCTCCTTCTCTCTTTCCTCGCTTTTCGTCTCCTTCCTCTCCTTCCTTCCTTCTATATATCATCCCTCCACTCTCCTTCATATTTCTATATATCATCCCTCCACTCTCCTTCTATATATCGTCCCTCAACTCTCCTTCATCCTTCTATATATCATCCCTCCACTTTCCTTCTATACATCATCCCTCCACTCTCCTTCTATATATCATCCCTCAACTCTCCTTTGCCCTTTTCGTGTCTCTCTCCCCTCCCCTCCCCTCCCCTCCCCTGCCCTGCCGACCACACACTGTGACAACCTGGCCTTGTCACAACAACCTTCCCTGCCGTCACACCCCACAAAAACCAACATACGCCATTGTCTCCCCGGGAGCTCTAAACACACACACACACACACACCGAATTAATTTCACACGTGAGACCATTCCCTTTCTCATCTTTCCGTTTCCCTCTCCATCACCCTCCACCCCCCACCTTCATTCCCTTCCCTTTTTCGTCCCTCTACATTCCTTCCATTCCCTCCCTTCCCTTTCACCTCTCTCTCCATTCCCTCCCTTCCCTTTCACATCCCTCTCCTTTCCTTTGACCTTTTAATATAATCATAATCTCTTTCACCCCATTCTTACTAATATATAATGTAAAATATATTAATTTCTGATCTTGACTTTTAACCTTAATAGTTATACTTCTAGTAAATGTAGTATCGTATGTAAAGTAATAATTATACACAGTAGTTACAAACACACACACACACACATACACACAGGACAGATGAGAGGACAGACAGAGAGACAAACAGGACAGATTGGAGGTAGAGGATAGACAGACAAACAAATGGGACAGATATAGAGAGGATAGACAGACAGAGACAAACAAACAGAACAGATACAAGGCCAGGTTGGAGGTAGAGAGGATAGACAGACAAACAAATGGGACAGATATAGAGAGGATAAACAGAGACAGACAAACAAACAGGACAGATACAGAGAGGATAGACAGATATAAACAAATGGGACAGATACAGAGAGGATAGACAGACAGAGACAAACAAACAGAACAGATACAAGTCCAGGTTGAAGGTAGAGAGAGAGGGAGAGGACAGCCAAAGCCCCGCTGTGTTGATCTTTCATCTGATTCCTGGGTTGTCTCCACGACCAATCCTCGCCTCGTCCCGCTCCGCTACACCACACAAGCATCCCTTCACTAAAGTCCCAAACACGGGCGTTAATTAGGGGATGACCGACCTTAACGACTGGTGTGGTATGGCGTTTTCGTGGCCCTAAAGGATGTCGCTTCTCTTTAGTGTGCACTGGAGCGAAGACGCGACTGTTTTGATTCAGGTCTAGTTCCATCCCCGTCCGCTCGGTTTTTGTGGCGCTTTTTCCGTCAGGTGAGGGAGAAATCAAATGTGGCGGCGGCAAACAAGATCAAAGATGGTGAGATTGGTAGCGAGGAAGCAAGAGAGGGAAACAGAAGATGGCGAGATTGGGTGAGAGGGAAAGAAGATGGCGAAATTGGGAGAGAGGGAGAGAGGGAAGAAAAGATGGTGAGATTGGGAGAGAGGGAAAGAGAAGATGGCGAGATTGGGAGATAGGGAGCAAGAGAGGGAAGATAAGATGGTGAAATTGGGAGGGAAAGAGTATAGGAAAATAGAGGAGAAAATGACAAGAGAGAAATGGAAGGAAATGGAGGAAGGGTCGTAAGGAGAGAACACCTTTTAAAATGTGTCTAATGTTATTTTAATGATCTCTGTACTTATTCCTCCAAACCGTACTAAGAAACAGACTGATACCACATCATACAGTAGATGGATGTGTTTCATAGCCATTTATATAGTCAACAACAACAACAACAACAACAAAACCTAAATTAAAATCACACAAATATTATCTAAATTTCAAGTTTTTTTGTTTTTTTTTACGTGTTGAAAACGGATCGGCTTTCTCAGTTATATTGTATTGGGTTTTTCGGTAAATTGATTGAGTGATTGATTGATTGATATTAGGCGCCGCAACAGCGAGGTTATATGGCGCCTGACAAAGAAGGTGATTGAGACATGCGACAGTAAGAACAAAAGGAAAAAGAGGAAAGAAAAGGGACAGTTGGAGAAGTAAAAGTCTCATTTATATATAGTGGCCTTTTAAGACAAGCAAGATTGACTGACTGTCTGACTGGCTAACTGACTGACTGAATGAGTGATTGACTAACTGACTGGCTGACTGAATGAGTGATTGACTAACTGACAGACTGAGTGACTGATTGACTAACTGACTGACTGAGTGACTGACTGACTGACTAACTGAATAACTGACTGACTAACTGACTGACTGACTTACGATGGATATTGGGTAGGTAATAGTAACTCCCTATCCTTTTCGGTAGGTATAATATATTCTAAGACAAATTACACCGAAAATTTACGACAACTTTCTATTTATCTACAACCTA
This sequence comes from Petrolisthes manimaculis, assembly GCA_034508575.1. Classification (NCBI taxonomy): domain Eukaryota; kingdom Metazoa; phylum Arthropoda; class Malacostraca; order Decapoda; family Porcellanidae; genus Petrolisthes; species Petrolisthes manimaculis. The sequence goes on along the minus strand of JAWZYT010002851.1, from coordinate 165,045 downwards.
TAAATAAACCGTGAAGAGTTTTATTTATAAAGGATAAAAATGAAGGATGTATGGGGGCAAGAAGGACCTAAGGAGCGTGGTGGGGGTTGTAGGTCGAGCATGTTGGGGTAGGAGGGGCAATGGGAGAGAGGGGGTCGACTAGTGGGGCAGGGGATAGGTGGGAAGGGGAGAGTGAAGTGGCGGGGGACAGGAGAGGAGAGAGGGGGTCGACGAGGGGGAAGGGGCATCAGGGAGGGGGCTAGGTATAGGGGGCAGGGGCAGGGGCAGGGGCAGGGGCAGGGGGCAGGGGGGTAGCAGCGCCCAGGGCAAGACTCAGTGGTAGTCAAGATCAAAGTTGATGTATGAGTAATGAGGCAGGGGGACGGAAAAGGGGGAGAAGGGGGTCAGTGGGGGAGGGGAAGAGGTGGAGGAGGGGAGGGAAAAGGCAAGGAGGGGGTCAGTGGAATGGGGGAAGGAGTCAGAGGAAGAGAGGGGAGGGGGAGAAGTCAGAGAAGGAGGATGGGGTCAGTGGGGGAAAGGAGGGAGGGGGTCAGAGGAAGAGAGGGGAGGTCAGAGAAGAGGGGGAGGAGGGGGAGGGAGTCAGAGGAAGAGGGAGGGGGGTTATTGGAGGGGGTAAGGGTGGACTTGTGTCTCTTGCCTCTCAATTGTAAAAGTCTTTGTAGTGTGTGTGTGGGGGGGGGGAGGAGGGGGGGGTCCTTGTGTGTGTGTGGGGGAGAGAGGTGGGGGGGGTTCCTTGTCGGGTTGTTTGGACAAGTGGTCTGCCCGATTCTCAGACTTTATTTTCTTATTCTTCGTCCAGACTGACTGGTTGACTCACTGACTAATTCACTGACTGACTGACTGACTAACTGATTAACTAACTGATTGATTGATTGAATGACTAACTGATTGATTGATTGATTGATTGACTGACTAACTGATTGATTGACTGACTGACTAACTGATTGACTAACTGATTGACTAACTGATTGATTGACTGACTAACTAACTGACTGATTGATTGACTGACTGACTGACTAACTGATTGACTAACTGATGACTAACTGATTGATTGACTGACTAACTAACTGACTGATTGATTGACTGACTAACTAACTGATTGACTAACTGACTAACTAACTCATTGACTAACTGATTGATTGACTGACTAACTGATTGACTGACTGACTAACTAACTGATTGATTGACTAACTGATTGTTTGACTGACTAACTCATTGATTAACTAACTGATTGATTGACTGACTAACTAACTCACTGACTAACTGATTAACTGACTGACTAAATGACTAACTAACTGACTGGCTGTAGCTGTGCCCAAAATCCCTCCCGACTTCACTCAAAATTCCGCTCTCAATTTCATAAAACTTCGCCGTACTGATACAAAAAAAAAAAAAAAAAAAATAAACGTCCAAAATTCCTTGATTGTAAAAAAAAAAAAAAAATCTAACACAAAATTCCTATCATATAAATAAATAAATAAATAATAATAGTAATAATAATAATAATAATAATCATAATAATAATAATAATAAGAAGAAGAAGAAGAAGAAGAAAGGTGTGTGTAGCTAAAGAAAGGTGTGTGTAACTAAAGAAAGGTGTGTGTAACTAGGGGAAAGGTGTGTGTAGCTAAAGAAAGGTGTGTGTAGCTAAAGAAAGGTGTGTGTAGCTAAAGAAAGGTGTGTGTAACTAAAGAAAGGTGTGTGTAACTAAAGAAAGGTGTGTGTAGCTAAAGAAAGGTGTGTGTAACTAAAGAAAGGTGTGTGTAGCTAAAGAAAGGTGTGTGTAGCTAAAGAAAGGTGTGTGTAGTTAGGGAAAGGTGTGTGTAGCTAGGGGAAAAGTGTGTGTGGTTAGGGAAAGGTGTGTGTGGTTAGGGGAAAGGGTGTAGTAGGTGTAATAGTAGATACAGAGGTGAAGTTAGGGGTAGGGGCAGGCAGGGAGGGCAGCCATAAATCCCCAGAAGGAACGGCCCACCCAAGAATCTGGAAGCCGGCATAAATCCGCGTTGAGTTACAGTTCCGCCTCCACTACCTGCCTGACGGGGCGGGGCGGGGCGGGGCGGGGCTGGACGGGGTGGAGGGAAGAGTTAAGGAAAAAGGACAGAGGGAGGGAAGAGAGGGAGGGAGAAGTTAAGAAAAGGGGACATGCAACGGTGAATAAAGAGGGAAGAGAGGGAGGAAGGAGTTAAGAAAAGGGGACATACAACGATGAATAAAGAGGGAAAAGAGGAAATTAAAAGAGGGAAACATGGAAAGGAAAAAATAGTGGGAGTGAAAGACTAAATGTAGAACGTGGAGACCTAAAGAAGAGAACAAGACAAAAGTAAAAATAATAAGAACTATACCGGAGTGTTGGTGTCAAATGGAAAAAAATATATAGGTAGGTAATGACAACACCCAAGTCTGACCTCAAACACAATGCATATAAACATAAGGAAATGATACAATTCTGCATACACACACACACACACATACACACACTGTTTCTCTCTTTATATACATACACACACTGTTTCTCTCTACACACACACTCACTCTCTCTAGGTAT
>JAWZYT010002851.1:135000-157500 GCA_034508575.1 Petrolisthes manimaculis | reverse complement strand
TCACTACCTAACTCCCGACTAACCCCTCCTGTCTTCCCTTCCGACCAACTCCTGTCTCTCTCTCCTTCCTATACGATCCGACATACCCTCTCCCCCTCAGCCTTCTTTCTCGCCCTTTCGATTCTTCAACTGTTCCTTTCTTTCTTTCCCTCATGCTTGCCATCCCACCTCTCTCCCTTTCAATTTGTCAACAGTCTCTCCTATTTAATTCGTGTTTACTGACCCGCCGTTCTATTATCTTCTCCCTCATCCAACAAGATCTTAACTCTGAGTCACAACGAATGCTGTTCACGAGAAGTGTAATTATTGTTATCATTACAACTGACCCTGGTACAAAGCTCTGAAGGATTTTTTGACACGGCAAGCAAGGGGGTCGAAGATATTAGGGAGAGGATCGGGTGAATGTCACTATAAATTGGGCTATAGCCTTTATAGGAGTACAAGGCAGGTAATGCGAGGGAAAATGTTGGACAAGAAATTTAGCCTCATGACTATACTCTTGTTTCCTAAAGTTATGTTCGTCACTATCAGATGTTTGTGTCATGATTTTACTTGTGGTGAAGTTTATCAAGAGGGAAGAACGAAGACTATAAGCCAGAAAGAACCTGTACTACAACAGGTAGCTAAACAGTTATTTTCCTACGAAGTATAAAGATCCAAATGAAAATTTATTATACATAAAATCACAATATCATCAGAGCAATAAAAAACAAAAATAAAAATATCGATTATAATTTATGAACTAAAAACCTTTCTAGGACCGTTTGCCATCTCCCTCCCATCCAGTCCGGTACTTCCAGCCCCCCCTCCCCCCCCACACCTTCAGAATCCAGGCCCACTTCCCGCCAAAACACTCGCAGTGGTAATATTTCGGGGCTCGCAGTAAAAGGGAAGCTTCTGCTGTATAATCGAGACTATTTTACTCCGCTCGCACAGCTTTCTTTAAAAATATATACTGTACATGCAGTTTTCTTTTAAGAAATTAACATAAAACAAATGCAAATGAAAACACACACACACACAATCTTACGTTCACATAATCACACTTCAACATTTAAACAAAACATATATAAAATAAAATCATATGTACCACTCCACTTTAATAAGCACACACACACACACACCCAGAGAGAAACGAGAAAAAATAAAATCCCCACCACCCGGCTCATTCTCTATTTTTCCTTTATGAGAGCGTTTGAAGCAAAGCAAAGAGTTCATTCGCCCCCCTTTGTGTGGCGATATCGTGAAGGTGAAATGTCGTGGTGGTGCTACTTAAGGCCACTGGCAGCCTAGATAGTTGGTCTGTTGGTGGTGGAATGGGAAGAGGCGAGCTTTGAGGGAAGTTACGATGGGAATAGGAAGAGGCGAGTGGGTAGAAGCTGGGGTTAGAATAGGAATAGGAGAATGGAGGTGAGAGGAGAGGAGTGGAGGGGAGTTACGGTGGGAGTAGGAAGAGGCGAGTGGTTAGAATAGGAATAGGAGAGTGGAGGTGGGAATAGGAAGGGGGGAGTGGTTAGAATGGGAATAGGAGTGGAGGTGGGAATGGGACAAGAGAAAACTTTAAAGAGTGGAGGTGGGAATAGGAAGAGGGGGAAGTGGTGAAGGGAGTTGAGGAGGGTATTGGGAATAGGAAGAAGGGATTGGCGATGAAAGTAGAGGTGGGAATAGGAAGGCATGAGTGATGAGAGAAGTAGAAGTGGGAATAAGAAGGCATGAGTGATGAGGAGGGGAGTCGAGGGGGGGAATGGGAAGATGATGGGAGTGTAATGTTTAAGAAGAGGGTACTGACTACGAGGGGAGATAGTTGGCATACGATATAATAAGATAAATGACAAGAGCTTACTGCATACAAACTCTCTGATGAAGGAAAAAAATAATTATGGAAAGAAGGAAAAATGAGAGTGAGAGTGAGAGTGAGAGTGAGAGTGAGAGTGAGAGAGAGAGAGAGAGAAAGAGAGAGAGAGAGAATGTGGTCTGGGGAGAAGATAAAAGTGGAGAATGAATGTCAGGTGGTAGAAGAGAAGGGATGAATAAAGTAAAGGGAGGGAGAGTGAGAGTACAGTTAGGGGTGATAAAGATGTGAGGTGGGAGAGTATAAAGTGAAGTGAGTGGAGTAGTTGTGGTTAAGAGAAGAGTATACTTTTGATAGATTGGAGTGCCTTGATTCCTCCAAAGTATGCCAGGAAACAGACCCAGATGAAGAAATATAACAGTATCCTGTTGCCTGGAATAGTTTGGAGGAATCACAATCTCCATAAATGTCATAACTATACCCTCCCCTTAAGGGTAATGGAAAAGAAGAGGAAGTCAAGATGAGGGAGAGAAGATAACAGCCAGAGAGGACAAGAAATATATAAACATTATAGATATATCAGGGGGTAATATTGTAATTTTGAAGCAACTTATGTATACTGCAGGGAAGTGTACTGGACCATAACAGAAACATAATATTTATTATACTGTATATTCAACAAAGTTTAACCAATCAGCTTCTTCAAATCTACTTGTTCTGTAGTCTATTATTATCAACAAACAATAATATCAGTGGTATATAGTTACTGCTATGCTATGTGTATATATTAATTCCATGATCACATAAGTCACCAGGAAACCCCAATAATAATCATATCTTATTGTACTAAAGTAAAATGCACTCATAACACCATAAAGCAGCATTTTATTAATGGCAATTGTTTTGTAATCTAAATAATGTACATATAAAAATCCCTAAGTTAATGACTTCATAATATGGACACAATTATTAAAAATTATACTAATATACTGTAGTAAAGTTTCACATACATTCCAGTTTACATATACAGTATGTCAATAAATGATCAGACTGTAAGGATACAATAACATCTAAATATCACTTACAAAGCTGGGATTCAAAATGACAAAGTATTCCCACATCAGAATCCAAACAGCTTTGCTCAACTTGGAATAGGTTCGACTCTTATTTCAGCCAGCAGATGTATTTTGCAACACCCTGCCATACTGTGCTGAACTAGTACTGTACCAAAATACACACAACTTGGAGATTTCCTATTAAAATATCACAATTACTGAGCTCAACAAATCTACATTCATAGTTAAGCACCAAGTAAGGAATTATCATGAGGAATGAAAGCACTAAATGTGAACACCCTAAGGTGGTTTAGGCACAAGGAATGAATGGAAAATGAGAGTAACTGAGGTAGGAGAGTTAGGTAGAGAGGGATATGAGCAGGGAAAATACAAGCATGAGATAGGGATAGATTTGAGTGTTTAGAGACCTGTGATCACATAAAAGAGGGATATGAGCACTGGCAGAGAAGGTTGGGCAATTTGAAGGCAGTTTGGTTTATGGCAACCCCGTGAGATTGTCTACATAGTTCTCAAAGGATTTTGAGAAACTTTGAATGAATTAGAGAAGAAAATAATCTGAAAGTGAAGAGTATGCTATGATGGGAGAAAAGGGAATCCCCAAAAGACTAGAGGAAACAGGCAAGCAAGGAGATCAAAAGGGGAAGAAAAGTTAATGTGAAAGAGAATACAAATGCAGAAGAGTGAAATAGGGAGGAAACTGGAATAATTAATATAATGAATGCAGGGTGAACTAAGAAGGTACAGGAGTAGATTTCCGTGAAGCTCTGGCTGGAGTGGAGGAACGTGAGGCTGAGCGGGCATGGAGGTAGCAGAGTGGGCTGTCCCCAGTGGCTGTGTTGCGACAGGGCTGCCCAGTCCTACATATGGAGGCACACAGGCGTCGTGGTGTCAGACTCTTTGATGGGGTACCACTGTAATGGGAACTTCTGCTGTTGTGTTGGATCGTAATGTTAGTTACTGATCTATAGCTGTATCTCATAGTCTGTCCTGGGACCTCTATCCACAAGAGTATTGTTGGAAAACCTTCGTCCCAATGACTTGCATGAATAGTACAAACCCCAAAGTTGCCTTCCTCATCTTCATGTGACACCAGTCTCATTCAGGATGAATTATACACAACTGAATAATTTACATTAGTACCAAAATGAGTTAAATTATTATAATTGGTAATATAATATGTATTCAGCGACAAGCTTTACTACAGGTTATAATTTTCCTATTACAGAGATGCCAAATTACATGCGAGTAAGCAGTAACAAGATATTTCCATTGCATGCAGAGAGTAAGCAGTACAGTAGTACGATATCCCCATTGCAAGACAGTATAAAATATACACAATAGAAAAGGTATTACAGGGAACAAGTAATATTACAATAAGTACAAACTTCATATCATTATCTCAGTAGCTGAAGGAAGTGGCCAAAACTACTAAAGCAAATAATAATAATAAAAAATTCTTACAATCTTAAACAATTTTGCGATCATAACAAAAACAGGTACTACAAACAAAATGAGTTTTAGAAAATGTTTACAGTACTGTATAGCAAACTAATTTTGTCTAAGATGCTGGCACAATGAGCAAAATTATAAGAGTATTTTGGGGTTCCCCAGTAACCTGATCATGAGGACAAAAGCACCAATGGAGGTTACAAACACCAGCCTAACTGGTAAAGTAAGTATTCCTAAGGTGGACACAGTTCACCAAAGTTGATCTTTTTGTAGTCTAATCCACACTGGGATTACAATATATATATTTTCCTATTCATACAATTAATTTAGAGACATTACACACCCACCACACACCATAACAAAACTTAAAATTGAAAATAGTATCCATAAATATAGCCTTGGAAACCTATGGAAAATTCCCCATAAACTCCCCGCTTTTCAACCTCATTGTTGACAACCGTCAATACAAGTGAGAACAATATAGACATAAACATAGCAGCTAAGTACCGTACCATAACCAATCAAGCAACAAATAGCATGCAACACATATGCTTGGCAACTGTTTTGAACAAAAGCAAATCACCTCCCAGCAGTATACATAATACCACTATTTAAGCAACATCTACTCATGCAAAAGCCATCTACGATAAACAAGCTCATCTTTTCCCATTCTACAATACCCTGATGACATATGGTGTATGCACAGTGCATTTACTACTACAGCAGTATACTTTCCAGTACTGATTAGTGGTAGCTTTTAAACTGAGTCCTACTTAAGTTACTACAAACTTATATGAAACCATTCACTACACTAACCAGCGAGAGGATGAAGGTGTGGCTCTGTTGGGCATGGTGGTATTAAGAGACAGGTTAAGGCTACTCCCATTCATCTTGGGGCTTGTCAGGTGGTCCAGTAATTGTCGCCGCACTTCAGACAATGTCTAGAGATGGAAAGTGTCCAAAAGTTTACACCTTGATATCTATCTTTCATATATCTATTCTTGAAATAATTTACTACCATAAATTATTTAAATGTAAATAGGCAAATAGATACTACTATCAGTTGCCCATTTCTGTCTATTCATAGCTCCTAACATTCTCTTAATGGAACTACTGTAAAGCTACAGAATTAGAGGAGCCAATTTTGTCACATTTATTCAAGGTCTTTAGTGAAGGGATCACCATGCCACCACAATGGTTACCTGGCAGCCTGTCTGTGTCATACGGTATATGAAGGCCATCAAAAACAATAATATAGGATGAGAAATGGAAAATTCTTATCCAAATAAAGAGGAGCTTACTCACAATTTAGTTTTTACATTATGATATATTGCGTAATATGTACATTTTTATGTTCATTAGATCTTAAAATATTTCTGTAGCATTGAGGAAAATTAAGTTCTATATTTGTTCCTTTTATACTTCAGGTGATTAGGTACACAACTAACACTACAGTACTATGATATCCTGTACTCCTTTAAGAATGTGAACACATGCTTACTTTAGAGGCAGACTCTCTTTCTACTGTGGTGTTAACATCAGATTCCTCCTCCTCTATTCTTCTCTCAACTTCCTCCACACACTCAAACTTGGGAGAGGTGCTCAGACGACCCAATATTCTGAAAGATATATTTCAAAGTTAGGATTTGTCGCTTCAACGCTAGTTCACATTGGTATGACTTAGTGACCAGCAAGAAACAGGAAATCTCTCTCTTTCTTTATAATAGTTTGTAAAAAAGTCATGTTGAAAAGTTGTCTGTGATGAACAAAGTGTTGACATGTGTAAGTAACTTGTAATGTGGAATGCAGTACTACAATGCAGGTGATAAAAATCAAGTACAACTCTTTTCTCAATGCAAGGTCCCCTACTGAATACAAGCTGTCACTACTTTTAACAGATGAATGATATTTAGATTTTAGTGTTCTTTTTGAAGCTGTTATTAAAAACTAGTACAAATATTTGTGATTAGTAACACCACAAGCATCACTCTGATAACTACCACTCACCTTCTCCTTAAGAGTGAATGCTTTGGTTCTGGTGATGGCGGGTCTTCATCACTAGAGTAATCTCCAGTAGCCTCAGTTCTTGGAGCTTCAAACAGTGATACACCACTCAGGTTGAAAGCACCTGTGCTACTAGAAATGGAACATTACATGTATGTTAGTAAGGTAGTGGTATATGAACTCTTAATTATCCACCTAATTATAGATATAAGATAATGCAGTCATAAAGAAAGAATAAGTAAGAGTACAGTATAAGAGAAATGTCCTCTTCAAATATATTCCAGAGTTCTCAAATACATCAATTCAATTTATTAAAGATTACCTGTGAGATGTGTGTGTGGAATCTGTGACTGATTTTTGTATCGAGGTATGATGAGTGACCTGAGTTATAGTTGGAGATGGAGACAACACATCTGAGGGTTGGTATATAATGCCATTTGCTCCTTCACCTTTTGTCACACATTTGGGGTTTTTCTTACACCGGAATGTATTCCAGAAGATTGAAAGTGACAGATTTGCTGGAAGAAAGATATACAACACTCTTATACCAAATGCTTTTTCATAATTTTCATATAAAAAATAACAACACAACCAAATAAGGAACAAAGGGTCATTGCTTCCTCTATTAACTATTTAATATGCAGGCTATACACTCTAGTGACATACCAAATATGCATAGTGCAAGAATTGTGGTGATGGTGGAGAATGGGAGACAAGTTTCGTGTCGAACTTCAGCTGCAGCATTCAGAGGCACTAACACCACCAATGCAAGTCGAGTTGAGTATGGAACCTGATTGGTAAAAATTAAGAGCTCATAACATACTTGATACACAGGGATATTACAGTTTAAGTATAGTAACTATCTGTTTAATTATTTTAACATTAACCCATTCATTACTACACCAGTAAATCTATAGGACAACTAAGGATCTGTCCCTAGTCATTATCACATATATCTGCAAGTTGAAAATGAGGAACAAGCATAGTTAGCCCTTAGAAGAGTATCCAGTTAAGCTCACCTGTAAGAAAGATGCAGCAACCATGGCCACCATAAAATAAGCAGCATGGAGTGTGATGGAGTAAACTTTGGCAAGAGTGTTATCAGTGCCCCCAAGGAGTGAGGTGATCCAGGCCAAACGATTCTCTACCCCAGCCCTTGTGGAATGCAGCAGGTCCAATAGGTGGTGGACAGTTGTGTTCATACGCTCTAGGTCAGCCATCACACGCCCATACTGCCCCACTGTCACCTCATGGGCCAGCAAGATCTTCTGTGTGCTGGCATCTGAGGAGGGGATGAAAGATGTAGAAAGGAGTAAATAATTCATATCATTTTCCTTCGCAATTTCACTTTCCTTCCTCATTCATGATATATATAATAAGACACACTACGGTACTGTACTAAATGAACACGATGAAGAATAACAGGTGGACAGTCAGTAAAAACTACAAATATTTAAGAATTAGGTCTGTACCCTTACCAAGTTTCTGCCACACTTTAAGAGCATTATCCTGTATTGTGGAGAGGTCCTGCAAGATCATGGCATGAACATCTCTCTGAGAATCTTCTTGATTTGCCAGCTGTTCCTTTGCTTCATCTGGGAAACACAGGTATAAGGGGGTCAATATATTAAAAATTACTTGACAGGAACATGGATGGTGCAACTATTACAAAATGGTGGAAGAGCTTAAGAACATCAAGAACCTATGTATTAAATTAATGTGACCAATGAGATTAAGACAATTTGGGATTTATGGTTTCTTAAGATTAAGAGCAAGACCAACCAACTCCAGACATTTGTCTTAAATTTATAGAAGTATCTCTTTAACAATAAAGATGGATGAATGAAATGCTGTGGTTCCTAAAAAATGGGTGCAAGACCAATTAGGCCCTATATGAGGGATGTGAGGCACTAATGAGAAAGTAAAAATAGTACTAATTTCAAATAGAAAAGAGTGCAGAATTAAGTGATACCATGGTCTTTTATTTGAGTGAGCTTTCTATTGTTCATCCTTACACTAAGGGGATCATAAAGAAAAAATACCCATTACTCACCTAACTTATGCCTGATGGTCTCTGTGATGCTTGCCAGCTCCCTCTGCCCAGAAGCTATGAGCTTCTTCTCCCTGGATAGTTCCCGTAGATTAGAGGAGATTATGGAGTGGACAGCCATGTGGGAAGATGACAATTGCTGCTGTTGTTGCTGCAGCTGCTTGTGTCCTGAACTCAAGGATTCAAGAGTGTCTGAGGTAACCCGTCCTAATGCCTCCTGACCTTCCTGTTGAATCAATGAACCAATTAGAGTAAGTAGTCTATACCAGTATATATACAAAACTTTTGGATATCCAAATCTACATTAAATCCTATTATATCACTAATTTGTTTGATGGAAAGACTTCCATTTTTTAACCAGGTAGGCTGTAGAGGATTGAGGCTGCTGGAACATTAATGAATGTGTGGGAGAAAATGTGCACAAGTGCATTAAGAAAATTATTAATACAAATGAATTCCAATTTGGCCTTATGGCTTGAGAGTCAACCACAGAGATGACAATCTTCACGATATGACATCTGCAAATATAATAAAATTAAGCACCAGACCTATATTATAGATATATATATATTATACACTACAGTACCTGTAATCCATCCATGGTCCTGATCTGGTCCTGAGCAGATGCCATGAGCTTGTTAACGGCCATTTGTGTATGTGCGGTGAACTGTTGTTGACGAGCAGCATAACACACAGCCCGGGCACGATTGGACACTATATGATATGCATTCCAAGAATTCCCATCCATCTGCGAGGTGCACGCTGACAATGGCTGTAACCATAAATTATATTACAAAATGAAAAGCTTTCTACAGTACCGGTACAATAAACATCCTGACAATACCTATAAGCAATAATTATAATACACTATGAAAAGCTGTCTGCAATAAAAGTTACCGAAGGTTGTTAAAAATGTGACAATACCATAGTAAGTACTGCTGTATACAGTAATTCAAGAATACTCATCAAGTAACTTTATAGAGATAACATTTGACTCAAAGTCCACTAAAAAAAATTCCACTGATATGAATTAACATGGACAAAAAGGGCATTGATAGTATAAACAAAACTTTTGCCATGGTCTAGGATTGGTTACAGGTATCTTGGATAGCTCTTTTTAAGATGCAACATGCTCAGGAGTAAAAAAAAAAAAAAAAAAAAAAAAAAAAAAACTATAATAGCATAGAGGAGGACAGCTTCACACTTACCATATCACTAGTACATGGAAAAATTGGTCTGTTTTCTGCCACTGACTGACAATTGAGGAGGTTCACTGCCACTCGTGATAAGTCCTCTTCATTTAGCTCTCCACATGCCTTCTGCAGCCCTAAGATAACCTGCAATAATAAGTCCGTATAATTATGATCATCAAAAGCCCTACATCAGGTAAATGAATATGAACCATTAAAATTAAGCTCTTAATGATTCTTATCATCCTTTCACTGTAAGAAAGATGCTCCATCAGTCAAATTATGCTGTGAATATTAGTATGCTATAGCTGCTCCTTCCAAATACAGTGTAGGTTAGTATCATGTATAGATAAGGTCTCATGACTCTCATCACTTAGTGCAACAGAAAAGTTGAAAAAACATATATATATGCCTATAGTGTGGTACTATATAAGCAGTACCACTATGTCTACCGTAGTACTTTAATGCATAATCTTATAAGTCAATTTTATTCAAAGGTGTTACAGGATTGTTGCATGTGATTGTACATCAATTTGTCTTCACATTCACATACACTTACCTTATGGTGACAAACATCTAAGTCAGACATCTGTAGTGAGGTGTAAGCAGCAGCCTCCATCAAAAACTTTTCATCTGTTGACTTTAACTCAAATGGAATTTTGGCAGAAACAGCAACATCTGTATCAACATCAGCAGCACTATTATAGCCTGGAAGAATAGGAAAACAGAATACAATACATACCGGTACACAATGAAATACAGTATTAAGCAATTTTATTATATTTTTATATACAGAGTACCGTACAAGCTCTAAGTAATACATTCTTAGGTTTCATTTATAATATTAAGGAACCCTGTGATGTAGTCGGAAAATTGAAGGTAAACGAGTCCTTCAATTACTGCCACGAAGCACCATCCATATGAAAGGAGTTTGTTTCATGGTGTAGTCAAGAGGAATCAGAAACCTCCAATTTTCATACACGATAACAGGGTCCTTAATTATTTTAGTTTGCAATTATGTATCATTTTCAATTATACATGTGTGGTTGCCATTAATAAGGTTTGTCACTGGAAGAGTCACTACCTTTAGTTATCTTAGTTCTCCCTATTTAAAGATTTATATGTCTCATCTACCCTCAATTCTCCCTATTTAAAGATTTACCTTCTTTATATATATCCACTATCCTCAATTCTCCCTATTTAAAGATTTACCTTCTTTATTCTAATTTCTCGATAATTCCAAAGCATTGATAAGGGTAACTAAACCCAATCTAACCTAACCAGTAGTTCACCAAAGCATATAATCTTAATATTATCCTATTGAACTTACCATCATCATCATTATTATTATTATTAACGTTAGGTGATGTGTTAATGATCGGGTCTATTATTATTATTATTGTTTGGTGTGGTAATGGCGGGGTCTGCTATTATTATAAGCATTATTATTATTATTAATGTTAGCATTATTGTTATTATTATATTAAACTTACCATTATTATCATTGTTGTTTGGTGTGATAATGGCGGGGTCTGATGGTGGTGTTTTCTTCTTAAATAACCACGAGAATATTCCACCATCACAACAACCCACCATAACCATCATTATAAACACCAATAACAGCCTCATCTTGTTATTGTTTATCTTGTATTCTTCTTATAATACCTTCACTAGTAACATAAAAAACTAAAAATCTAATTAATAACTCTGAATATATCCCAGGAGTGACATGGTGATGGTGTTTCCCTCCTCGCAGCTGAGCTTGTTTTGGAAATTTGAAAATGTTGATACCGCGATGCAGTGATGCCAACTCAAATGTTTGTAATCCGCTACACTAGTCAAGAAAATTCGCTAAATTATAGGTTGCTCTTGCTCAGACTTGCAAAGCCGTCATCTGGTCGTCTAAGCGGAGGATTGGGGTACCGAAACCGTCTTGGGAGCGCTTGGTTTCAGTGAAGAGAACTGACCAAATACGTAGAAACTGTGTTCTCGTCGTCCAGATACGGATTGGGCAGAAACAAAAGAAAGTTTGTAAACAAAGTCGTAAGAAAATACTACAAATTGGTCAACTTTTCCTTCACTTTTCTCATATTATGAAGCAAATTTGTGTCCTAAGTTGCATGTATTATACACCAAAAGATGCAGAATTAAGAAACGAATAAGATGAGACCAACTAGAAGTCTCTTAATATGATCTTTAGTTGAAGACTTGCCATTTGTATTACTTTATTCTCGATTTTCGGTGAAAAATTTACTATACTTGCCAATAGGTTACCAAAAAGGTGATTGATTAGCTATATTTCTGGAATGTCCATCAACCATTTCGCAACACTTCAGACATCCACCTTAATTGCTGAAAGTGCACATGATATTTATTCACCTTTTTGGTACTCTCTTAAATTCCAGGCTCAGCTCATGGACTATAATAAAGTGTTTGTGTGCCTCTCATGCAAGGGTGGCAGTACGGTACGGTACGAAAAAAAATATCGTAATTCCGCAAGCTTAAAAATATCGTACCTTACCCAAAGAACCGTACCGGACTAGTACGAAAAAGTAAGATTTCGTACCGTAATTTCGTACCCAATATCGTACCAATGCCATAAATTACACCTCTAAAATTAATCAATTATATGAACTACATCTGTAAACAGTTCCTTGTCCAGACTCGATTAAGTTCCCATAATTGTGTCTTTTGTTTTGTTATTAGTGAATATCACTGTAAATATACTAATATTACTATAAATAGAGTAAGTGTGTGTGTGACTGTGGGACTTGCACTTGGTGCATTCAGCGTCATTCACGCTACTCGGTAAAAGTATTTTTCATAGCCATGTAATTTTGTAAATTATACCGTGATTTAATATATGTACTGTATATACAGTACATATATATACAGTATCTTCGAATATGAGAGGGTTAAGATGTTTTGAAGATGCCACATCAGCCAGCCATGGCGGCAAATATCGTGTCGCCACACCAGCCAAGTCATGAAGTATGCAAATATAAGCTTCACGGGCTTGTAAACTAAAAACACAGAGAATTGTATTAATTTATCCCCTGGATATCGTATTTCTGCATGATGAATGTGTTTATTCGACGATTAACCTTTATGTTATCTCGTAAGACGTCCTGAGTGAGGCGACACGACTTTTGCCGCCGACTGTACCTCCTCGCTCCGTTAGGTAAGGCTCTACAAAAGATTGGGTTGAGGGTCCCATAATTCGTTAGTGAATCGCACCCTCTCCCGCTAAGGGAGTCATAATGCTTTAAAAGATTACCTGAAAATATTGACTGGAAAAAAGTAAAGATCAATTTTCTAGATAAATTATTTGCATTACATTACTGTCATATTATGACATAATATTATGGTATATTAAAATTTTCAAATGCTTTCTGCCCCAATCAATTAAATGGCACCAATAAAGCAATAATTTTAATAGCTACAAAACTACCATACGAAACTACTGTACAATCTATTCCTCTTATATCCACGAAATAAGTGGAAAAATGCTTAACTGAGTCTAAGCAGTACCTGAAGATATCTTAAAATACAGTTTACAACTCCAAATCTGTCATTATTTTTTTGTTGGATACATTGTAATGATTATATCAAAGACAGTGATTATAAAATACTAACTGAGGGAAGTATTTGAGCAACTTGATAATGTACAGTCGGCAAAAAAAGTTTCGTTACCACCCCTACGTTAATTTTAACATCAGTAAGTGGTGTAGGGTTGGTACCCTGCCGACTGGGCAGTTGGTGCCTCGTTATTCGAGACGGGTATCGTCTTCGCCCCAGCCGATATAATTTTTTACATCAAAAGTTTAGCTGATTTTAAATTAAATTTTGAGTGTTCAAGAACTCTTTCTATTTAACTATTCATTGATATACATAAGGAAATGCATTTAAATATTTTAGAACAAGAATAACCTGGAAATAACCAGAGAAAATAGCACTGGGTGAAAGAACGTCATTCCTACTTACATGCCCATTAGACACAGAGGGTCACAGAGGCCAGGTGACGGAGGTGTATAAGACACTCGTGTCCCGCCTGACTCGCCAGTCAGGCATACCAACATTACATCATACTGTTAAAAGGATGGTAACAAAACTCTTTTTTGCCGAATCAAATTCATGAATCAAATTCATGAAATCAGAATGCTGCATCAATTAAAAATTAATTGTAACATAAGAGTAGGGCTACTTGTTGATTACTTCATAAGACTGATGACTTGTTTCCTTATGTAAAGTACCCTTAAGAGCTGGCCAAGGCAATAAAGCAACAATTTCTCCCCATCATCTGGCAAGGTTTTACTGGGGACCAACACCACTAAATAAACTAAATGGTTAAAAACATATTGAAATATAAAGTCAGCACAAGACTAAGGAACTAAAAAAACAAAGGAACCCATCTTGGTAGTAAACACCAAACTGTACATCAATCATATGTTGACACTTCAATATCTCCTACAAGAACCTCAAGGTTTTAAATTTTACAGCTGGACTGCCAGTTAATACCTGCAGAGCTATTTCTCTCCTTGACCCTAAGAGACTGAGGGGTGTGGTTTTGTCATCCCAAAATATCCCCTATGTAATTGGCTAGTAATCCCCTCAGTAAAAACCTTCCAGTGTTTTCCATCCCTAAGAAATGGAGAAAAGGGGTCATGATGATTAACAATAATTTGGCACAAATTTTGATGAATTATCCAGAGTAAGTAAATTGTATTTATAATCCATAAATTAATTCTCCCTCATTCCTTGCCCAATCAAATGGAATTTAGCCCATTTAGATGACTTTCTGACTGACATTTCCTTTATAAAATGTTATGCCAAGGTTGTCTCTACAGCAGCTGCTCTTTTAAAAGTGTATTTTCTTTCTTGACTTGGATGAGATCCACCTTCAGTTGCTCCAGGGTTTCTTCCACTTTCTTGCTTTTCTCAAGGTCCACCTGGCAATGAAGGAAGAATATCCATATCACATAAATTTTTCATTCTTAGGTTCTACCTGGGAATAACTTTCCATAATTTTCAATAAACACTTTTGCAAAATAGCAAATAAAGAAATACATTTTTATGAAAAAGTTTCTTTGCGATTCATCAATTACATTAATGTTCTCAAAATAGTTTCACCATTAAATTAAAGTGAATCAAGGTTATACTTTTTGTACAATTTCATTGCCGCATACACTTTTGAAGTGAAAATGAGGTTGCAGACTGCATAATAATGGCCAAAGTTCAACTCAAAATGAGCTGCCAATACATGTAATGCATAACATAGATATAAAACGTCTACCAGCATACAGTACTGTACAATATGTTCAAAGGTATGAGATATCCAGGTGAATTCAAGTTACCTGTTCCCTAAGGTCTGCAATCTCCCGTTGTATTGCTCCTGTTTCTCGTATGATGTCTACCAACTGACTACACCCTTCATGGACGCCAGCCACTGCCCTGTATACAGCACGAACTTTTTCCTTGCTCCCTGCCTCCTGTGAATGAAAGTATATATGATAAACAATGATATTTTGTCATATTTTGAGTATTGGTAAGGTTAGTCCTTATCAGATTTTCAATAATTTGCCAACTAAATAGGGATTTTTTCAAGGTATAAAACTGCACTATCAGAATTAGGCAAAGTACCAACCCTCTTTTTTTAATTCCAGAAAACATAACAGAGATTATTTCAAAGTAGTGTATCTTACAGCACTTTGTTCAGCTTCATTACCTTATATGCTGTTCCCTCAACCACAGTGAAGGTTCTCTCTAACTTGCCACTCAGGTTGTTGATTTCCTTCTGAATGGCGCGAGTGTCACTTAGTACACGCTCTATCTCACGCTTCTGTTTCCGTACCTTGGCACTGATGTCTGCTATCCTCTTAGTATATACTGACCTAAGGGTAAGAAAATTATGAACAACAATCGTTTACTGTTATGAATAAGGAAACAATATGAACATTTACAAAGAAAAAAGAAAGAGCTATTTTATGGTAAAGGAAAAAAAATAATACAGTATACTGTACTACGGTATAGTCTTAAGACTGCATTCCCCAATCCATGTTTGTACTCCCAGCCACAAAAGAGTCAGACTATATTGTATAAATAAATCACAGGAACAAATATAGAGTACCGGTATATGAACATATTTTTCATGCCAATCATCCCTCCTGTGTGATGAAGAGCTCTTAGGTGGTATTTATTACACAGATAGATAAATCGAGAAATAAAACATAATACTGTACCTGTTAATATCTTTATTCATCTTCTCAACCTGTGCCTTGAGCTGAGCCAGGGCCGTTTCCTTTCTGGCAGCATCTTGCACCATGGCTCGCATCTTGTCTCGCAGTAAGCTCAGTTCTGTCACACTTTCCTCCCTCTTTGTCTGATGAGATAATAATAAAACACTTACTCTCTTGAGGCAGCCCCTGGTCATATCATCAGCTGAATGCTACAGTATCAAGAAACTAGTAATGTACAGTATATCAGTTTCTCACATCAATGTTTATCGGAGCTTTATTGAAAGATTGTCTTGAATGCATTTTTTTGACATGTTTGTGATATGTTGTTTGAATGACATTGATGTATTGTACTGTATATTATGATCAGTGTGTGTTTGTGTGATATGATGGTGGTGATGTAAGTATTGGATTGGTGGTGCTGGCTTGCAAAAACAGAAATACTGTATGATAATATAATATGTTTGAGATGGATGGTGCTTCAGAGAGATGGGACATAATGTTTTGGGTGCCTTAGTTTACTCTACTTTGTGCAGTTGGTGTTGGAACAAACAGGGAGTTACATGGGTGGGCAGGGTGTGTAGGCTACTAAAAACATGTGGGGAAGTTATTACAATCTAGAAAGAAAAGACAACTTGGTCAACAGTGGATACAGTATGGGTAATAATGACAACTCTTACTTTACTATTGTTAAGTTGGAGTGAGAGTTGAGCGAGGTGTTCACTCAGTGGTTGCCGGTGTTCTTCCCATTGTCGCTGGAGTCGAACCATCTTCTCCTCACTATTTTTCTGACCAGCCTAGAGAAATAATTGCATGAGTGGTTTGCTGCACTTGAATGTACTATACAGTATATACAGAATTTTCATATATATACCTGTATATGAGGCGCGTGGTGACATAGGGAGCTAAGCGCCACCCAGGTCGAAATTGAGTTAAGTACATCATGTTCTTCCCCAAAGCCTCTACTTTCCAAGGATGTAACTGCCAGAACCATCCGACAACTACAACATAGTCGAAAATCGTGGGAAAGAGAAGGGTATATCGGCCGCGGCGTATGAAGGTTTGTCATGGCGCGCCGGGTCTCAACCCAGGAACTAAACGCCAGATTTTCTCTTGTCCCACATTGAAGTGGGAAGCAGAACAAAGTACCATTATAGCATTATCTTCTCCCAAGCCTCTAGTTCCAGAGATTGTAACCGCCAGTACTAAACGCCGACACCAACAAGGTCGAAAATGACGGAAAAGAGAAGGTAAAATCGCCCTTAACATGTGCGGGTCTGTCGCGTCCCCAGTGAGTCAGGAGTGGGAACTAAGCGTCATGTTAGTTTGCTCTTTCAGAAAGTGTTAAGATAACAAGCTAAATGTTATGGCAGACTTAAAGTAGACATCCTAAGCTTTCATTTAAGACATAAATGAGCTTTCTATCTTAATCCGTTCCGGAGATATCACATTCTGAAAGTCGCAAAACTTTGATCGCGTTTTTCTCCGTTTTTTATTTTCGGCGCTTAGCTCCCTATGTCACCACGCGCCTCATATATACAGTACTGTATATATATATATATATACACGAGTCTATATGGGCAACTATTGTTATATAAAGTTACCGTACTGTATGTTAATCAGCTTATGCTTATCTGAAGAATGGCTAATACCACCCTTTATCTGTAACCAATATCGTTTGTCCATTCCAGTGATGATTTACCCACTGTAATACAATACTGCTAACACAGATATTAATATGGCTAACCACTCAGTTCCAAAAATGTAACTGGAGCAAATTCAAACATTGCTATATGACCTTATTATAGCAAATACAGACATACTAGGTATGGCTTTTATAGCCTACTCTTAGAATATGAAGGAGAATAGTCAGTGTTTCATAGTAATAGTACGCCTCAGAAAAACAAAACTTTTAAATTTACAAGCTAAAGTTGTACCAAAGTAAGAGTGGAAAATCATAATGTAACTTGCCTTAAGTCTCTGCAGATTAGCCTGTGATTCTGGTAGAAGGCTGGAAGTCTTTTGTTTCACTTTGAGGTCAGCTACCTGCTGTTGTTTCTGCTGTTCTTCTTGCTCCATCTGTTCACTCACCTGACAATATAACACCAAGATATGGCATTGTTGTTTCATTCTACTTTATAAGCCCCACATTTGTGAATTGGTGTAGGTATTTCTTTCTGTCTATCTTTTACGAGCATTTTCAGTTAGCCTGCCTGTATGGTATCAGCTGTGGACATTTATCATCAGTTTGAAAGATGCTATTAATAAAAAAAGTGTGAAAACTTGCACTGTACATAAAAGCACCCTTAAAATGGTGAAGTGTTAGCCCTTTTCTGATAAACAAAGTATCAAGGATTGAGTGGCATGACTTGGCATGACTTTGTACAATACAGTATTGCCAAAGCAGTAAAACGTTAATCCGAGTAATGTGTAGAGAAAGTTCAGAAGTTTTAATTTTTTTTTTTCAACAATCTTTTACAATTTTTTTTTCCTTGGTAACAAATAGATTTATGCCAAACACCTACAAACTCACCTTAACTAGTGTACTCTCAGTCTCCTTTATGCCTTCCGTGCATTCACTAATCTTTTTACTGATGGTGTCAATGTCATTTTGCAGTGCTGTAATCTGTTCCTCTCTCCTGGCTCTCACTTCCTCTTCTGTTGTTTTCTTTTCTGACTGCACTGGGGCTGAGCTGGCCTCCATGGCTGTCTTGTCTGACTCCTGTGTCAAAATATTAGCACGTATGATGCATTAAAATAGTCGGAGGAGAGTGGAAATAAACTAAAAATTGACATGAATGAGGTACCAGAGTCATAGATGGATAGAAAGAGAGATAATTCAAGATAAACTGTGACTTTACCTTGACATCCACCATCTGTGTAGCAGCTAAGAAGGGGGAGAGAGCCAGGTGTGAGGGCTGAGGTGTTATACTAGTTTCTGTAGTTCCTTCAGTCTTACTTTCTACTTTCTCTTCTGCTCTCATGTCACTACTGATGCTGTAAATGGTCTCTAGCTGTATCCTCTCTTCACTCTCCTGTGAATTACAAGCCAAGCTTTTGAAACTGTTCATTCATATTATCTATGTCCAGTGTTTATAACATTTTTGAAAAGTGATAATGAAAAGCATACAATTACAAACACTAATGGCAGGCAATTAAATCGATCTCAGACAGTAGTGAACATAACTTATTTACTGACTGACATATCCTGTACATTACCTTGGTGGCAGTAGGTAGGAGTACAGCAGAGGTCTGGAGTTGAGCAGCATGTGTGTTAAGCAGTGTGGCAATCATACGACTCACACCCACCACAGATGTCACCCGCCTCAGATGATGTTCATAATATTCTCTTGACTCTAGGGAAATTTAAACAGTTATTACAGTAGTTATATGAGAGCACAAAAACAATCACATAATTATACTGTACACAAATAAAAGCAAAACCCAATGTCCCTGACTACAGTACCAGCATAATGATACCAGTACCAAAGTTACTAATATGGTTACTGACAGGAAGTTCTGCCACCTATCCTACCTGTATGAGAACTCTGGAGATCCACGGCATTACTAATAAACAAAATTACATCTCCAACTAATAACACTGTCATATATTCTCCATGATATAATAAAAATATTATGACATTAGCCAAACTAAAAGCCTTAAACTGATCCTAGAATTGTTAAAAATAACTTAATTGATAGAAGTTGCTAGACAATGTTAATTCACCTAAATTACCTTGAGGTGGGAAAAGGAGGAGGGGAAGAAGTGAGAGGAGGGAGGAGAAAGGAAGAATAAGTGAATGAGATGGAGGAACAAGAGTGCCAGCTGTTGATAAGGGAGTTAGGGCATTAATACTGAGTTACAAATACTGATTATTATTCCTTTAATAATGAAAACTTTTCCATTCATGCGATATACTGAAGGGAACCTGCCAGGTGCACTCTTATTTGTACGAGTCTTTACTTACCAGGTGGAACATTTGCTGGGTGTGGTGGGAACTTATAGTGGGCAGAGGAGAAGGGTTGGATGTGGTAAGTGCCATAGTGAGTGACAGGAGAAGGATGAGAGGCATGGGACCGCACCACTCGACAACAATGGGCAGGCAGCCATGGTCGACCCAACGCTTCACTCACTTTCCTCTTGGCTTCACGATGCACCAGTGAAGCCCGGTCTGAGGAAGCAAGATTAATCAGGACAGTGAATAACTAGGCATATCACAAATTACAATTAATAGTCGCTTAGAAATTAGTATAGGCCTACTCTACCAGTAAATGTAAATCTACCTGTAAATAACATAGTCCCAATAATGCTAGCAAGCTTTTTTTTCTAATTACAACCCCTTGTTGCATTATCAAATATCTAAATAATTTCAGTGCAGAGTCTCACAAGATGACACACGTTGTTGATACAGGATAACCTACGGTACCTATGAGAAATTATTATTATTATTATTGAAATACATGGATAAAAATAACTCACTGAGAGGTTCATCAGACACAACAGCTGTGTCTTTGGGTAACTTCTCAATGAGGAACATAAATATCTTCCTGATGTCCGTTTCATTGGGATAAAGAAGTGACTGATAACCAACATCACCTGGATATCCAACATCCTGATAAAAATAAAGACATACATTACTAAATTAGATTCTTTGATATTTTGTCCTCAGTACTTGAAAGGATAAAAGGATAAAAGGAAAAATTAAGAAAGAACAGTATAGGCTAATAACTAGATGGAGCAAGAAAGGAAAGCTTGAAACAGGATTAGTGGATGGAATATATAAATACTGTATATCAGAGGAGTAGGAATAAAGAATTCTGATAACTTGTAAAAATGAGCTTCAAGGCTGTTTGTTAAATTGGTACATTTTGGTACATTGGTACTGATGCCTAATTATTTTGAAATGAAACAGAGCTGTATTAACAAAAAATAATGGTGTCCTATTGCT
This sequence comes from Petrolisthes manimaculis, assembly GCA_034508575.1. Lineage (NCBI taxonomy): Eukaryota > Metazoa > Arthropoda > Malacostraca > Decapoda > Porcellanidae > Petrolisthes > Petrolisthes manimaculis. The sequence continues at coordinate 136,757 of JAWZYT010002851.1, read as the reverse complement.
TGGAAAAATTTGGAGGAATCAGTTACCGGTACTCCAAATTTGCCAACACTACTACACCTCCTTCAATGAATAATTAAAGAAATATTACATTAGCATAGTAACACAAATACCTTAATATTTAAAATGTAATATATATACTGTATATGGCAATAATACTAAACTCCGACAGACCTACTTTTACAGCCTGTGCCACCGCTGCCGCCACTCTGAAGCGTTGAGCCATGTTATGAGGAAGGGAGGAAGGCAGGTCACAGTCAGGGTTGATGGCTTTAACACATCTTACTACTCCACCCACCACACCATTCACATCCAAGCCTCCTACACTACTCACCTCATTTTCATCTATCTCACTGAAGGAAAGACAAAAGCAAAATAGAAATAATAATCCTGATAAAAACATTGATGGCAATATAAAGGTAAATATCAAAAGAATTACCGTTATTGCGTAAGGTTTTTCTACCTTCATTACCCACTTATTTAGACCATTCTAAGACTATTTTCTTCTATGGCATTTCTTCCACAAATGCCCCATATTCAAATGGGGCATTTTGAAATTAGCCTGACCTAACTTAACCTAACCTAGACTGCATCAGACTACCAGGAACTAAACTGGGCAGACTACCGGGACCTAACCTGGGCAAACTACTGGGAAATAACCGTGATAAAAGTATAGTAAATGACCTGGGCAAAATACTGGAACCCAGCCGGATCTGGCAACACTGCTATAAAATGGTAATTCTTTCAATAAATACCATATAAAATAGTAAACATGTTGCTATATTAATTTCATTTATCTTATTGAAGGAAAGACAAAACACTAATGAAAATATAGAAATAATGATCGTGATGCAATATTATTTTCATCTCTCACTGAAAGAAAACAAAAAATCATTAATGACAATATAGAAATAATAATCATGATGCCATATTAAATTCATATAGTATTCTACAACAATATTGCTGATCATAACAAGACACACTTCTTCTACTGTATCAAAATTGTAACATATTAAACGTAGCAAAAATCTGTATCACTTATAATGAACTTATTTTACACTTACCAGCCTAGATGATTTAAACTTAGTATGAGGATTTTGTCTACCTCCTCCATGATGAACTAATACAAGTTTTTAGTGGCGTCAAAATTATAATATATCCATAAAAAGTGTCAAAACAGCAGCAGTAAGTTAGTTAGTTGTCCTTTATACTTGACATATTATCAACAACATCCGCCCCCATCAAAAGGTAAACAAACATTGGATAATCCTGGTATGGGGACAGTCTCACTTTTTTTTTTTTTTTTCGCCTCGTACAGCGTTTCTTGAAGGTTTAATGTAAAGGCTAATTATCGAACAAATACATTCACAATATATAAATGCAATATCCTGGAGACAATTTCTGTTTACGAGCCTCTGAAGCTTATATTTCCATACTGTTATTATGATTTTCGACTTGACACATGTAGCGACAGGACTTTTGCCGCCGACTGTACCACCTTAGACCAGTCTGGGGCATCTATAGTCTCTGCAATAGGTATATATCTATGTTTTAATAAATAAATAATACTATAATTGAAAGGTACAATAGCAAGATAAATAATGGTGTGGTGCAAAATGGACTTATGAATTACACATCAAAAGAAGGTTGCATTATTTATTACCATATACTTTCTTTCATATTACAAAGACTATATTACAAGAAGAAGACTGTAATACATGGCACATTTTGTAGCTCTCTAAAAGTGAAGAAAATATGTT
>JAWZYT010002851.1:80000-130000 GCA_034508575.1 Petrolisthes manimaculis | reverse complement strand
GAGAGAGAAGAGAGAAGAGAGAAGAAGAGAGAAGAGAGAAGAGAGAAGAGAGAAGAGAGAGAGAGAGAGAGAGAGAGAGAGAGAGAGAGAGAGAGAGAGAGAGAGAGAGAGAGAGAGAGAGAGAGAGAGAGAGAGAGAGAGAGAGAGAGAGAGAGAGAGAGAGAGAGAGAGAGAGAGAGAGAGAATAATTTATAATATGTGAAGTATATCTGTCATCTCTATATTCAAATGCTTTTACAACTTCAATATTATAGCTCATACATACGTAGGTGGAAATGAAGCGAACTTATGCTGGTGACTGTACATACATACATACCTTGAGGACGGTGGATGAGTGTAGGATGTGTAGGTTGGGCTTAGTGGCAGCAGGACGGAGGTAAGCCCAGGCAGTAGAACACCTCAAACCTCCACACGTGTTGTATTCTGGACTGGCAAACCCTGAGTGGTGTGAGGTATGGTGAGTGGTGTGGTATGGTGAGTGGTGTGGTGAGAAGTGTAACAGGATGTACTATACATACATACAATAGGTAGTAATCAGTATCTCCACAAACTTATATCAAATCCATAATTATTATACATAAATATGACTGCTTGATATCACCTCTAAATGTCTGTTTTATATACGAATAACTTCCTTCCTATATTTTGATTGATGGATATTAGGCGCCGAGGTCCTATAGCGCCAGAAAAAAGATGATAAAGAGGTGTGATTCCTTCCTATATATATTATCAGTTTGTTTACCCATCTGCTCTGCGGCGTTGGGGTCGACTACATCATATCCCAGTTCAGTGCCAGCTTTAAGGAAGGCTCTGGCCAGCTTCCCGGTCTTGGGTTCAGGAGTGACTGCTATGGGACCTCCTCTACCGTGAAACTCAGCTGCTCAGGAAAGGTAAACAAAAAGGGAAGGAAGACGGAGGATGTAAATGTTAGTAGATTTTTATGATGTTGTAGGAAGGAATAATAATAATGGGGTAGCTAGTGGTAAATATGTTGTTGTTGTTGTTTGTATTATTAGAAGGGATGTAATGTTAGTAGATATATTATGATGTTGTAGGAAGGAATATTAATGGGGTAGCTACTGGTAAATATGTTGTTATTGTTGCTTGTATTCTCTCTCTCTCTCTCTCTCTCTCCCCTTTAAGCTACTCACCATTATAAGGAGTGAGATGTCCTTTATAATCTTCGGCCTTTTTAAAGTAAGGCAACACACTGGCGTAGTCCCAACCCTCGTTACCCAGAGACGCCCAGCCATCGTAGTCTCGCCTGTTGCCTCGTACGTACACCATGCCGTTGGTCGTGCTTCCTCCACCGATCACACGTGCATGGGGTATAACAGCTTGCTGGAGGGGGAGGGGGAGAGGGAGAGAGAGAAAGGGAGAGAGAGAGAGGGAGAGAGAGAGGGAGAGAGAGAGGGGGAGAGGGGGGAGAGGGAGGGAGGGAGGGAGAGGGAGGGATATAATGTGTTAGTTTTGACGTGGTTGATAGCGTATTATATATAGCGTATTATATATTATATATTATATTATATTGATAGCGTATTATAGCGATATATATCATAGGAAAGAAAAAGAAAAAGTGACTAAAAAGCAGAGAAGATAAATTATTAAAAAAAAAAGCAGAGGATAAATTATTAAAAAATTCCACAAACTAAAGGTAAAGAGACCAAGAAAACAATTGTGCTTTATATGTCAACCAGATGTGAAGTCAAAAGCAGAACATGGGAGCAGAAAGAGAAAATATTATATGTGTGTGTGTGTGTGTGTGTGTAGAAATTAGATCAGGGAAGAGTGGAGCAGAAAACTGTATGGGAGATTGAGGTCAGTGATGTAGTGTTTGGTTGTAAGCCTGCTGTGTGTGTGTGTGTGTGTGTGTGTGTGTGTGGGTGGGTGGGTATAAGTGAATGTGTGTGTGTGTGTGTGAGTGAATGTGTCAATGTGTGTGTGTGTGTGAGTGAATATGTCATTGTGTGTGTGTGTGTGAGTGAATATGTCATTGTGTGTGTGGGTGTGTGTGTGTGTGTGTGTGTGTGTGTGTGTGTGAGTGTGTGTGTGTGTGTAACTAGACTAGCACTCTGTTATATAGGGAAGTGCTTATGACATACATACACCATGCAGTAAACACTTTCTGAAACCCGAGGGCATATAGACATAATTTTGTAATCATTCACTTACACATTCAAAGTTACACACAAATACTTAAATTTACACACAAACACTTAAATTTACACACAAACACTTACATTTTACACACAAGCAGTCCAAGTTTTCACACATACATTTAAAGTCACACACATACATTCAAAGGTACACACATACATTCAAAGTACACACACAAGCATGCAAAGTCACACACATACATTCAAAGGTACACACATACATTCAAAGTACACACACATACATTCAAAGTCACACACATACATTCAAAGGTACACACATACATTCAAAGTACACACACATACATTCAAAGTCATACACATACATTCAAAGTACACACACATACATTCAACGTCACACACATACATTCAAAGGTACACACATACATTCAAAGGTACACACATACATACAAAGTCACACACATATATTTAAAGTCACACACATACATTCAAAACTACAATACACACATACATACAAAGTCACACACGTACAGTCAAAGTCACACACAATTAAACCACAACAAAACATTCCCTTCTGCACTTTTCCATATTATTGTTTATCTCTGCTGGGGAAGTATAGAGAAAGTTACAGTTTATTACCTATATAAATTAGATTGGTATATACACCTGGAGGCTGCATGTGTGTGTGTGTGTGTGTGTGTGTGTGTCTTGTACGGATTTGCCTCAGGTAGTATGTGGGTGAACAGATGAAGAAACATGATAGAAAGCAAAAAATAATGTCTCGTAATTTTATATATAACTATGACTATCCAGGGTAAAGCTTACACACATGCTCACAAAAAAAAGTAATTTGTTTTAAAGTTCTACCAGTATCACCGTCACCTGCAAAGAAAAAACTGAACACTTTCTCACCTTAATTAAAGTTCTTCCCAAAACTCAAGCAAAATGCACACACCAGCAACAACAACAACTACCACAACAACAGCTACTACTACTACAACCACAACAGATACTACTACTACTACAACAACAACAGCTACTACACCACCACCAACAACAACAATAACAACAACAACAACAACAACAACAAATATTCCCACGAGTCCATCACCAAATAGGGAACAACAACACCGTATCAACAAACAAACAAACAACTTACTTTCTTCTAAAAATAATCTCAGGTCTGTCTTTCGTATGTTGTTGTTGTTGATTTTTATTATTATTATTATTATTATTATTTGTTTTTCTTACGTGATTTTACTGACTCCATCCATCAGTCATTGTACATTAATTTTACCGCTAATAAGAGAGCACATTGTCAACACTGTTACATCATTACTGTACTAAAATTGTTACATAATTACTGTACCAAAATTGTCACATCATTACTGTACCACATCTTTCACTGTACCAACCACATCTGTCACTGTAACAACCAACCACACTTGTCACACCAACACCTTGTTATACACGTGTAACAATCAAGCACATAGTTATCTTTCTTAACAACAGATGTCACACTTTTACAGGGTTATGAGGACGAAAGGTGAGGGGGTTTAATGAGACGTGTGGATCCATTATTTATTATTATTATTTTTTTTTTTCACTTTATTTTTTTTGTATATATAGGTCGGTGTATAGTATTTCACACACACACACACACACACACACACACACACACACACACACACACACACACACACACACACACACACACAAAGAAGTAATACACACACACACACAAGAACACACACACACAAAAAAAAAAAAGTAACGCACACATACACACACACACACACGAAAAAGTACCACACATACAGAAGTAACACACACACACACACACACGAAAAAGTAGTACACACATACACACAAGCACACACACATACACACACACACACACACACACACAGAAGTAATAAAACAGAATCATGACTTTGCAACAATATCTTCCTGTGATCTATTATGACATGACATATTTTTAGCAATCATTTTTTGTCTGTCTGGCTGCATAGTGTCTTCCTCCCTGTCTGTCTGTGTGTCTGTGTGTCAGTTTATGTGTTTGTGTGTTTGTGTGTCTGAGTGTCAGTCTTATAATTCACTCATGAGTTATTATTTTACACAGTTCAGTTTCTTGGTGTTGTGAAGAGGAGTGTTGTTGTTGTTATGGGGATGAGTGTTGTTGTTGTTGTTGTTGTTGTTGTGGAGATGAGTGCATGAACGTGACGTGAACATATTTACTGAAGGTGACTGTGCAGTGAGTCACAATATAAATGTTCTACACTCTATGATTTCTTTAGGAGTGAGAGATGGATTAGTCGTACCGTTATTAGTATAAGATTCAGGCAGGGAACTTGGCCCAATTCCCAACCACGTACTGAACAGCCGACAGCATAAATTCTCATAAATAATGTTAAGGACCCTGTGATCGTGTATGAGAATTTGAGGCTTTTGATTCCTCCTAACTATGCCACGAAACACGCTCCTTCCTTATAGGTGGTGTTTCGTGGCAATATTTCAAGGACTCATTTACATCCAATTTTCTGACTACATCGCAGGGTCCCTTAATATGACCACATAGTTGCATTCTGAACCAATTTCTATCCTAAAAATATGTTTAATTTACCACATGTGAGGTACATCACGGCATTCCAATGTACCAAAAGGGAATTACCACCTTGAGGGGGTGCGGGAATGAGGGGACAGGCTTGGGGGGGGGGGTGCGGGGGGGGTTAGGTAGGGGGACAAGCCCGTTACCCACCAAGTCATCAACAACAACAGCTGCTGGGTTCACATAGATAATAAACAATGGTAACCTAAGCGTATAGTGAGAGCATATATATATATATATATTTTTTTTTTAATGTCGCGGTCTTGTTCGAAAATTATATGTATACGTCATGAAACATTATGCATATTTATTTATTTATATATATTTTTTATTTATTTTTATTTTCATTTTTTTTTTTTTTGTCGCGGTCTTGTTCGAAAATTAAATGTATATGTCGTGAAATATTATGCATATTTATTTATTTATTATTATTATTATTTTTTGTTATTATTTTTTATGTCGCGGTTTTGTTCGCAAATTAAATGTATATATGTCGTGAAACATTATACAACCTCCATGACTTATTAGGGATGAAAACCTATAAATAATGGACAAGAAAAAGATAAACAAAAAGGGTACAGACAGTCACACACGGACACATGAAAACACACACACTTTTGGAGATTATGATTCCTCCAAACTATTCCAGGCAACAAGATACCATTATTTTTCTTTATCTGGGTCTGTTTCCTGGCATACTTTGGAGGAATCAAGGCACTCCAATCTATCAAAAATATACTCTCCCCTTAAGTTAGGTGGTAATTCGCTTTTGTTACATTGGAGTGCCTTGATTCCTCCAAAATATGCCAGGAAACAAGACCAGATGAACAAAAAATAATGGTGTGTGTTCTGTTGCTTGGAATAGTTTGGAGGATTCAGTTGCTCCAGATTTACCAACACAAAACTTCCCCGATACTCACCTTGTTGTTGTTGTTTTTGTTGTTGTTGTGATGAGTGTTGTTGTTGTTGTTGTTGTTGTTGTGATGAGTGTTGTTGTTGTGGAAATGAGTGTTGTTGTTATTGTCTTGGGAGATGAGTGTTGTTGTTGTTATTGTCGTGGAGATGAGTGTCGTTAATGTCGTGGAGATGAGTGTTGTTGTTGTTGTTGTTGTTGTTGTGATGATGAGTGTTATTGTCGTGGAAATTAATGTTGTTGTTGTTGTCGTTGTTTTGTATACACCTGTAAAGCCCCAATACTCACCCTATTTTGGAAGTTCTTGAGTCCATGTTTCTGAGGCACCGTCATATATTCCCAGTTGTTGTTGCCCCTGAAGTAGAAGAGGCTCACCAGACCAGGCACGTAACTCTCAGGCGGCGGTGGTCCCCCTGCCTCTATCACCAACACACGCCACCCAGACACCTCAGATAGTCGAGAGGCCAATACGCTCCCTGCAGTACCCGCACCCACTGATACACACACACACACGCAGCAGAACGAGGGACAGAAGAGGGTTTTTATTAGATTGGAGGATGAATAAAGTGTTGCTGGTACACACACACACACACATAAATTTACACACATACACACAAATGTACACACACACACACGCCGAAGAACGAGGGACAGAAGAGGTTTTTTATTAGATTGGAGGATGAATAAATAAAGTGTCGCTGGTACACACACACACACACACACACACACACACACACACACACACACACACACACGCACACACGCAGCAGAACGAGGGACAGAAGAGGGTTTTTATTAGAATTGAGGATGAATAAAGTGTCGCTGGTACACACACACACACACACACACAGACACACACAAATGTACACACACACACACAACAGAAAAAGAGCAACAGATTAGATTTGAGGAGGATTAAAAGGTCTCTGGTACACACACACACACACACACACATATACACACACACACACACACGAAACAACCGTCAATAATCTCAGCTTCACACACACACACACACACACACACACACACAGGGAGGAATGGAGAGTAAAATAAAAAAACAAAACAGGAGAAAGCAGAGTAGGAAGAACCCCAATAAAGAACTGCAAATTTCTCACGAGTTTCCCCATATGTGCCTGAAGGGAAAGAATGTGTCAGCATTTTATAGAGAAGGAAAATTTTATTGTGAGAATGTGTTGAAGCACAGATTATTGACGGTTGCTTCATGTGTGTGTGTGTGTGTGTGTGTGTGTTTGTGTGTGTGTTTGTGTGTGTGTGTGTTGGAGCTGAGATTATTGACGGTTGCTTCATGTTGTGTGTGTGTGTGTGTGTGTGTGTGTGTGTGTGTGTGTGTGTGTGTGTGTGTGTGTGTGTGTGTGTGTGTGTGTGTGTGTGTGTGTGTGTGTGTGTGTGTGTGTGTGTGTGTGTGTGTGTGTGATAAAAAGAGAGAGTGAGAGAGAGAGTGAGTGAGTGCTGGAGTAGAAAGTATTGATAGTTACTTCACGTGTGTGTGTGTGTGTGTGTGTGTGTGTGTGTGTGATAATATTGGTTCAAGAACATTCACTCTCACAGCTCACTTTCATTCACTTTTGACTATGACTAGACAGGTAAGACTCAGATTACTAAACATTTCTATAGTACAATATCAATAGTACTTAATCAATGTTATCCAAAACTATTTCAGTGTAGATTATAGTAAAGATATGCATAAAAAAAATATATCGTACCAACAGATAACTTCAGTAAATATTGGGTTGGGAATAGAGTACGTTATCATTATCTCCTCAAGTATAATGTTTTCACACACGCACACATTTGAGAAGCTAAAATTACTCACACGGAAACCCACACTCACACCTCCTTACTCAACTCAACTCACTTCTCTTTGTCCACGTGTATCGCTTCAACCTGTCAACTATCTCATCTCACTTCTTTCTTGTGTGTGTGTGTGTGTGTGTGTGTGTGTGTGTGTGTGTGTTACCGTGACAAAGTGATCTGATAAAAGCCAGATATTAACGTAACAAAAAAAATCAAAACTGGAACTAAATTATAAAAAGTCACGTCAATAAAAATAATCTAATAAAATCCAGATAGTAAAGTAAACAAAAAATCAACACTGGACTCAAATTAGAGGGATTATAAAAAGTCACACGTAAATAAAAATAATAATAATAATCTGATAAAAACCAGATATCAACATAAATAAAAGTCACGTGAAAAAAAAAAAAAAATGGACACGTAAACATATAAATAAATAAATAATCCTGCACTCCTTCACACTCACCCACAATAAAGTCGTAGTAGTGGTTGAATGCCTCTGGTCTACTGAACTTTCCCTCAACTTGCCTCGACTCCTTCATAATGGATTGCAGAATGAGGCGACCCATTGGAAGAAGAGTGACTAATGTGAGGGTAGTCGGTATGGAGCTTAGGAAATTTAACATCTTTGAAGCTATTAATTAAAGGTGGTGGTTTGAGGTGAGGAAGGAGGGAGGTTTTAGGGGATGGGGTTGTTAGTGGTGGTGGTTTGAAGTGAAGGAGGAGGTTTGAAGAAGGTGCTGTTGTTGTTGCTGCTGTTGTTGTTGTTGTTAGTGGTGGTGGTGATGATGGTTTGAAGTGAAGGAGGAGGTTTGAAGAAGGTGTTGTTGTTGTTGTTGTTGTTGTTGCTGCTGTTGTTGTTGTTGGTGGTGGTGGTGGTGTGAAGTAAGGAGGTTGAACAATTTACCAACACCCTACAATCAAACCTTTTAGACCAACGATGTATTGTTTGTTTCCATCACATTATAATTTCCAGAGAGTGAATTAAGGAGGAAAGACAAAAGCGACTATTGTGTTGAAGTTGTTCCATTCATTGTATCACATTGACCAAGGAGTAAGATTAATAACTCACTTCCTATTGATACTTAACAACTTTAACTTAACAACATTCTTCGTTCTCCACTTCCCTCTGCCCCCGATTTTTCTTTCTCCACACTTCCCTCCCTCCCTTCCTTCCTTCCTTCCTTGCCTTCTTAATTTCCCTTCCTTTACTCACACTTTCCTCCTCCTTCTTCCTTCCTTCACTCACACTTTCCTCTTTCTCCTCCTCTTTCCTTCCTTCCTTCCTTCCTTTCCTTTACACGTTTCTCTTCGTTCCTTCTTTCCTTCCCTTTGAGTCTACACGGTTATCTTCCTTTCTTCACTCACACTTTCCACCTCCTCCTTCCTTCCTTCCTTCCTTCCCTCTACCCACGTTTCCTTCCTCCTCCTTCCTTCCTTCACACACACTTTCCTCTTCCTTCCTTCCCTTCCTTTACACTTTCCTCCTCCTTCCTTCCTTCCTTCCTTCCTTCCTCCCCTTTACACGTTTCTCTTCCTTCCTCCACCACCTTTCTTCTCTTCCCTTCACCTCTACACACCCATCCCCTGCATCATCTCCATTCAGATGTAAACACTAGGATGGGCAAGAAAACGAGTCTCCCCTTTCCACCACCTGAAACGAGAAAATGTCACAAATGAACAAATAATATTATACATGTAACTATAGAAAATGTAACAGTGAACAAATAACTAGAAAATGTATAAATGTAACTAAAAAATGTCATAGTGAACAAATATAAATGAATAAAATTATAACCAATTCTAAATTATGTGCCTAAAACTATAAAAAGAACTTTCTTTCAGTAAATAAATATGTAATGGAACTAGATAATACAGAAACAAATTTATGCCTTACTAGGATTGTGTGTGTGTGTGTGTGTGTGTGTGTGTGTGTGTGTGTGTGTGTGTGTGTGTGTGTGTGTGTGTGTGAATCTCTCTCAATCTGTGTGTGTGTGTGTGTGTGTGTGTGTGTGTGTGTGTGTGTGTGTGTGTGTGTGTGTGTGTGTGTGTGTGTGTGTGAATCTCTCTCAATCTGTGTGTGTGTGTGTGTGTGTGTGTGTGTGAATCTCTCTCAATCTGTGTGTGTGTGTGTGTGTGTGTGTCTGACCACTCCTTCAAGTTTACGACATAAGACAGGAAGTAAATAGTTTGTAACTGGAGAAGGTTTGGTTATGCAGGAAATGTGACTCTCGTTAGAATTGATCGAATGATATTATTGTTATTGGTATTATGTATGTATGTATGTATGTATGTATGTATGTATGTATGTATGTATGTATGTATGTATGTATGTATGTATGTATGTATGTATGTATGTATGTATGTATGTATGTATGTATGTATGTATGTATGTATGTTTGTATGTATGTATGTATGTATGTATGTATGTATGTATGTATGTGTGTGTGTATGTATGTATGTATGTATGTATGTATGTATGTATGTATGTATGTATGTATGTATGTATGTTTGTTGTTGTTATAGGGGACAGACAAAATTATATATATCATACACCAAAGACCAATATATATAAATGCTTTCACTATCTTTCTGTCGATAAATAGATTGATATAAATAGATAGATAGATATAGACAAATACTGTAGATATAGGTAAATAAACTAGACCAAAAAATATATTACAAGGATTCAAACTAATGTTACAGAACCGATGTGTTTCCGGTGTGGAGATTAAAAAAATATATATACAAAATAAATTATACATAAAATTATAACGTGGAATGCAACTTATTATTATTATTATTATTATTATTATTATTATTATTATTATTATTATTATTATTATTATTATTATTATTATTATTATTATTATTATTATCATTATTATTATTATCATTATTATTATTATCATTATTATCATTATTATTATTATTATTATTATTATTATGTACTGCAATGATATCAAGTTAAGGTAGTAATTCTTTTTTGGTACATTGGAGTGCCATGATTCCTCCAAAGTATGCCAGGAAACAGAACCAACCAGAAGAACTAAAATAATGGTGTTTGTTCTGTTGTTGCTTGGAATAGTTTGGAGGATTCGGTTGCTCCAGATTTACCAACACAAAACTTCCCCCGTTAATGAGTGTTATTATTTGTATGTGACGATTTTGTTCACTAATGAATGTTATTTGTATGTGACTGTTCTTGTTCTGTATGTATGTATGTATGTACAGTTGTAAGCAAATGACTTGTTCACTAATGAGTGTTATTTGTATGTGACTGTTCTTGTTATGTATGTATGTATGTATGTACAGTTGTAAGCAGATGTCTAGGGGTCACTTTGTTTACCAATATGCTGGTGTTTTATCTGGTAACAGTTTTATCTGGTAACACTGACAGATGTGAAATGGACTAAATTTTAATCCTGTACTGGCTGGATTATTATTATTATTATTATTATTATTATTATTATTATTATTATTACTTGTTATCATTAGCATTATTATTGTTGTTATTGTAATTATTTTCTTATTGTCATTGTTATTGTATTGTTGTTGTTATTGCTATCATTATTAGATAAGTTTATTATTATTATATACCATTATCATTATATATATAGCGTACTAATTAACTTAAGTGTTGCCATATAATTTAATGTTCTCACGTTACCAACAAAACCCAGTCAAAGTTTTATTTATTATCTTTCATATTTTTTTTTACTACTGTGACATATATTTGTTTAATATGGATTATAGTGGAACGTTTTAGTCGAGAGAGAGAGAGAGAGAGAGAGAGAGAGAGAGAGAGAGAGAGAGAGAGAGAGAGAGAGAGAGAGAGAGAGAGAGAGAGAGAGAGAGAGAGACTGACAACGAGGACAAGAATATCATGCACATACACATACACTACACGTGAACACACACACACACACACACACACACACAATATACACACGCATATACAGTATACAGTACACACACACACACACACACATATAGTATACACACGCACATACAGTATACAGTACACACACACACACGCACACACACACACACACACACACACACATAAAATATTGCATGTCTCCTTCTATATTCCCCCATAACGACAAAGGTGTAGGTGACCACAATATAACAGTAACCTCTAAAGTACTTCCAGATGGTGGGGGAGGGGGGGGCAGGGGGGGGGAAAGGGGGAGTAGGGTGGGGGACGAGCGTGACAGGTGTTAGGGTTCATTAGTACTACACAGGTATACATACAATTATCAACTGTTATTTACATCTACAAACATAACTATAATATATATTTTTTTATACTGACTAATTTCCCTGGGATGTAGTCTAAAAGTTGGAGAAAAATGAGTTCTTCAAATATAGCCACGAAACATCACCTATAGGGAAGGAGCTTGTTTCGTGGCATGGTCAGGAGGAATCAGAAGTCTCCCATTTTATACACGTTCATAGGGTCCTTAATTAATAGCCTCTGTACTGTAACACTCCTATCAACACTGTGGAATAAACTATGAGCATTTTATTATTGTCTAAATTCTGAGCATTATATTATTATGCCTAAAATCTGAGCATTATACTATTATGTCTAAATTCTGAGCATTTTATTATTATGCCTAAATTCTGAGCATTATACTATTATGCCTAAATTTTGAGCACAATCTTATGAGCATTATATTATTATGCATAAATTCTGAGCACTATATTATTTTGCATAGCTTTGTGTAGCATTATAATAAAATATGGTCATGTTTTATTAGTGCATGAGTCAAGAAAACCCATAACATATATATATTGTCACAGAATGTAATGTTATGAAATGCAATTGATCATAGCAAAGACTTCCTCTGTATCATTTTAATATTACGAAATGCACATTGCTTATCTAAGTAAAATGGCATGAAAAAATATGCAATAGTATTTAATTAAACTTAGAAACTTATTGTAATAAACTACTATTACTTAAACTTTGCAAGGTGTATGTATGTATGTATGTATGTATGTAGTGATAAACAACAAAGTACCATACCAGCCATCTAGGGCCTTCATTCACAAAAGCAAAGTTCACTCAAACTACAATTTTGTGTGTAGGTGTTCATTCATTCTCTCTCTCTCTCTCTCTCTCTCTCTCTCTCTCTCTCTTTATGCCAAGTACTGTACCAGGATTCGACTCTGCTTCGAAATCATAATAAACTATAAGATCATACGAATAGAATATCTAACCATTCAATGTTTCGAAATCATAATATTATAGTCACATTATTTTATAGAATAACAAAACCATTCACTGCTTCGAAATGAGCCTGAAACATTATTATAGTGAGGTCCCAGCTGGTCACACACACACATACATACACATATACACACACACACATACATACACATATACACACACACACACACAGCTAACTTACTTTATATTATATTATAGGTAAGGACTTTTGACCTTTATAAGTTAACAACACAAACAGGTCAAGTATTACATCCTGCCTTGACCTGCCTTGACGTACGCTGAAGATGGTGTGTTTTGGTAGACAGACGCACTATGGAGTCATCAGGGGAGTAACTACAGAACCAATCCAAGGCTTCAAAGGAACGAGGCCAAGTTGTAAAATCTCCTGTACAAGTTGAAGAGGCAGCTTGATGGAAGGTGGAAGTTTTGTAAGTACTCGGTTGTTGGAAGTTGTCTGTGTATGAAGTTCTCTGTGTATGAAGTTCTCTGTGTATGAAATCGGAAATATATGAAATTCTCTGTGTAAGATGTTCTCTGTGTAAAATGTTTTCTCTGTTAAGTTCTCTGTGTAAAATGTTCTCTGTGTAAAATGTTCTCTGTGTAAAATGTTCTCTGTGTAAAATGTTCTCTGTGTAAAATGTTCTCTGTGTAAAATGTTCTCTGTGTAAAATGTTCTCTGTGTAAAATGTTCTCTGTGTAAAATGTTCTCTGTGTAAAATGTTCTCTGTGTAAAATGTTCTCTGTGTAAAATGTTCTCTGTGTAAAATGTTCTCTGTGTAAAATGTTCTCTGTGTAAAATGTTCTCTGTGTGTTGAAGGTGTTCTCTATGTAAAATGTTCTCTGTGTAAGGTGTTCTCTGTGTAAGGTGTTCTCTGTGTAAGGTGTTCTGTGTGTAAGGTGTTCTGTGTGTAAGGTGTTCTCTGTGTAAGGTGTTCTCTGTGTAAGGTGTTCTCTGTGTAAGGTGTTCTCTATGTAAAATGTTCTCTGTGTAAGGTGTTCTCTGTGTAAGGTGTTCTCTGCGTAAGGTGTTCTGTGTGTTAGGTGTTCTCTGTCACTGAAGTCACTTGTTGGGAGGAGGTGAGGTAAAGGTGTGACTAGGAGAGGGCCTGGCCAGGGAGTGGTGGTGTGTGTGACTGTGTGTATTGAAGGCAGGCAGGCAGGCAGGCAGGCAGTATGACAGGTATATATGACTCTCACGCTTGTTTGCCTGTTTGGTGGCGCAGGGGGCGTGGCAGGCAGTTACAGAAGTACACACACACACACATACACACACAGTATCTCTCTCTCTCTCTCTCTCTCTCTCTCTCTCTCTCTCTCTCTCTCTCTCTCTCTCACTTTCAAAAACGTACTCCTCCTTGTATACTTTCACGTAGGAATTAATATTACCCTAAGATACTGTTAACACATTCACCAAAAAAAATATCGCAATTTTTGATGATGTATCCGACCAGACAGACAGACAGACAGACAGACAGACAGACATCCTCTCTTACCAACCTCTCCCTCATCCTACAATATTTTCCAGGCCTAGAGAGAGAGAGAGAGAGAGAGAGAGAGAGAGAGAGAGAGAGAGAGAGAGAGAGAGAGAGAGAGAGAGAGAGAGAGAGAGAGAGAGATAAACCACCACCAATGAGCCAGAAACAACACGAGGAAGGTACAGTATAAAAAATATATAGGGTAGAAGGAAATGGAGTGAAGAGTATAATAATTGTTTCTAAGCCTTCATGAAGTAGGAGGAGCTATGGTGTGTGATAGAGAGAGTTACAGACACATTACTGTAACTATAAATCACATCCAAGGTAGGTTTCTCATTGATCAGAGTCACACACCTGGTTTGGTTAGTAGTCTAAATGTATTCTCTCTCTCTCTCTCTCTCTCTCTCTCTCTCTCTCTCTCTCTCTCCCTTTTCCTTTCTCTGATTCTCTCTCTGTCTGTCTGTCTCTTTCTCTGTCTGTCTGTCTCTTTCTCTGTCTGTCTGTCTACTCTCTCTCTCTCTCTCTGTCTGTCTGTTTCTCTGTCTCTTTCTCTCTGTCTGTCTACTCTCTCTCTCTCTCTCTATCTATCTCTCTCTCTCTCTCTCTCTCTCTCTCTCTCGGACAACCGCAGCACCTCTCTTATATTAACACTTCCCCATAAGCCACGTGTTCTTTCCCACATTGTTTGTTGCTTTACACACACACACACACACACACACACACACACACACACCTACACAGTTCCAGTGACCCAGTTCTGTGTTCCGTCTCATTCACCACCACCCACTACACCACACCTACACACCTACACACACACTACACACACACACACACACACACACACACACTAAGTGAACGGAAGTGATAACACAACTCTAACACACCACCTTGCAACAACACACTCTGTATATCACACTGTGTATACTATAATAAAGAAGAATAAAATAGGAAGTAATTTTCTCTTTACACCACACCATAATTTATATAGGGAGGAATAAAATAGATAGTAATTTTCTCTTTACACCACACCATAATTTATATAGAGAGAAATGATGTCAGAACTCACTAATCTTCCTATACCAAGCACTTATTATGATACTTTGAAGCTTTTGTTTGAAGCAATATGTCCAGCGTTTACGATAATGTTTGTGTGTGTTATTACTGTACTAAAGTCTGTTCATAACTTGTTTTCCGCTGGCCTCTTATGCTTAGATAGATAGAAATAGATAGATAGATAGATAGACAGATAAGAGATAGATAGAAATAGAGACAGATAGAGATAGATCATCATCATCATCATTACAACAACAAACCCTTCACATTACCATCAGAAAATACTATATATTCTATGACGTTACATGGGTTGGTGCGATTTACGAAAACTTTAGAATTTCCACCGCCCAAATACTTTCACTTTGTTTAGATCCAACATGCAGTGAAGGAAATATCTTTAGGGGGATGGTAAAAATGTGTGTGTGTGTGTTTGTGTGTGTGTGTTCGAGCATGGGTGATTTTTTTTTTTTTTTTTTTTTTTTTTTTTTTTTGTGTGTGTGTGTGTGTGTTGTGTGTGTGTGTGTGTGTGTGTGTGTGTGTGTGTTCAAGCATGAGTTACTGCCTATAGTCCCATTATGTGTGTACTAAATGAAGCAATGTTATTTCTTACTTTACATTGATTGTCTTTGGTTGTTATGGATATCAAACAACAACAACAACAACAACAGCAACAACAACAACAACAACAACAACACTGCTACTCGGATCTCTTCTCTCTTTTTCTTTCTCTCTCTCTCTTTTTCTCTCTCTTTTTCTCTCTCTCTCTCTCTTTCTCTCTATCTCTCTCTTTCTCTCTCTCTCTCTATCTCTCTATATCTCTTTCTCTCTCTTTCTCTCTTTCTCTCTCTCTCTTTCTCTCTATCTCTCTTTCTCTCTTTCTCTCTCTCTCTCACACACACACACACACACACACATTAAGCTCTGAGTTCATCACCAAATCAGTCCTTCGTATATATCACATCCAACCCTATCCTCCTTCCTGTGGCAGTCACTAGCAAACCCTCTCTGGACACACACACACACACACACACAGATACATAGAGACTCATTCACACCAGGACAGTCAACCAACCAAGTAGCCTGACGGATCTCTGCACTAATACCACCACTACCACCACCAGTACTAACATTATTACCACCACCACTACTACTACCATCAACTCTACATAATTACCACCATCACCATCAACTCTATATTACCACCATCATCATCAACTCTACATTATTACATCCACCATCATCAACTCTACATTTTTATTACCACCACCTCCACCACCATCACCAATTTTACTACCAAGTATAATGGACAAGAATAAAGTCAAGATGCAGCTCCATGAATACTTGGTTCAGGTGGACGACTTTGAACATCCCACCAGCCTCGCGTACCCCTTGGTGTTGGGTGGGTTTGCCTGTGTTGCCGCCATCATAGTGGGACTCATCTCTTTCCTTGACCCTTACATGGCTCTGGTGGCCTGTGCCTTCGTCTTTATGGTCGTTCTTATCACTGCCAACATCAGGTTTTATCGACGCAGGAAATATGCTCTCCAACTCATGGCACAACTTAATGGTAAGCAAACACGATTTATTTTTTTTTGTCATTCATGTTTTAGACCAATTTTTTTTTTATCTTGTTCTTGATGTTTTCGACCCACAGGCGTAGGGGGTTATACGATGGTCTCCCCAGTACCCCTACTTGTCGTTAAGGGGGTGCGGGAGTAGGGGACAGGCTTATCCTGGTGAAATATATCAATAAAAGTCTTGTGATAATGTTCTATTAATGTGTGAAGTTTGTCAAAGTCATGGTGAAATATATCAATAAAAGTTTTGTGATAATGTTCGATTAATGTGTGAAGTTTGTCAAGGTTATGGTGAAGTAAGTTTGTATACCAATAAAAGTGTTGTGTTTGTTTCAGGTTCTACAGAAATTAACACAGTACACGGTGGGGAGGTGTGTCAATACTTGGACTCCACCGAGATCCACCTTCCACAATCCCCTACATCAGTGAGGGCTGTTGATGTTGTTATTGATGATAATGGTGATGATGGTGATGATGGTGTTGGTGTTGTTGTTGATGGTGACGTGAGGGAGAATGGACCATACAGCAGGATTGATGCCCTCCATCTCTCCAAGGACCCATCCAATCACTTGTACCTCAACTACCGTAAGGAGGCCCAGTCTGATCCCGAGAAGGATAAATTGTATATCAACCCTCGACGCAGCCTGGTACACAAGACTTGTATGGAAGGGATAAACCTGCTGCTACCAAAGAACAGTGTGGAAGAGACAAACCTGGTACCAAAGAACAGTGTGAAGGAGACAATCCTGGTACCAAAGAACAGTGTGGAAGAGACAGACCTGGTACAGAAGAACAGTGTGGAAGAGACAAACCTGGTACAGAAGAACAGTGTGGAAGAGACAAACCTGGTACCAAAGAACAGTGTGGAGGAGACAAACCTGGTACCAAAGAACAGTGTGGAAGAGACAAACCTGGTACCAAAGAACAGTGTGGAAGAGACAAACCTGGTACCAAAGAACAGTGTGGAAGAGACAGAGGATGACGTTACAATGTTATATTCTGATGTCATGGTTAAGGATGAATGAATAACAAAGAAGGATGAGGGAGAAATGCTGAAGGATGATGGAAAAACACAGAATGGAGGAAGAAACACTGAAGGAAGAAGGAGAAACACACACACACGGACAAATGAACAAAAAAGAAGGATGATACATGGAATAAAAACAAAGAAGGATGAAGGGGAAATAAAGAATGAAGGAAGAAACACACACACGGACAAATAAACAATAAAGAAGGATGATACATGGAATAAAAACAAAGAAGGATGAAGGAAGAAACACGAAGAAAGAAGGATGAAAGAGCAACACACGATGACAAAGAAATGAAAGATAAATAAAACAACAGGATGTAGGATTAAAATAAAAACACATGCAGGATGTTGCCCATTACAAAGACTCCCCCCCCCCCATAGTAGGATTTGAAACCATGCATAACAAACAAACAAACATACAAACAAACAGTGAATTATTAAAAGATACACTACTCTATTTGTCATAATGCATCCGGGACTAAAGGTCACACATACACACACATACACACATACATATACATACACACACATCGGGGCTGCTCAAAAACAACAACAACGACACACACACATACATACAATTTATTATTATTATTATTATTATTATTATTATTATTATTATTATTGTTATTATTATTAATGTTATTATTATTATTATTATTATTATTATTATTATTATTATTATTATTATTATTATTATTATTATTATTATTATTATTATTAATATTATTATTATCATTATTATCAATGTATATTAAAAATTGCAACCTTTCCAAACTTTCAAAAACGCTCATGGTTTCAATAATTTTTTGATGTAGGCGAGTGATAGACAAAAGGAGAAGCTTTATGATTTATTTATTACATTGGAGCACCGTGATTCCTACAAACTATGCCACGAAAGCGAAAATATCAATATCCACTATGTAAACAAGAAAAAAAAATATCAATATCCACTATGTAAACAAAAAGGAAAATACTTATAAGAAACTATACATAGATATTTTTGTCTCTGTGTAAACAAGAAAAAAGTTATTATAAAAACCATTAAACATAAATATTTTTGTCTTTATGTAAACAAGAAAGAAAATAATTATAAGAAACTATACATAAATATATTTGTCTCTATGTAAACAAGAAAGAAAATAATTATAAAAACCATTAAACATAAATATATTTGTCTGTATGTAAAAAAATGAAAAAAAAAAATGATAAAAACCATTACACATTTTTGTCTGTATGTAAAAAAATGAAAAAAATAAAAAAGTTATATCAATATTTTTTTTGTCTGTATGCAAATAATGTAAACAAAAAACATTATTATAACCACTACACATAAATATACTTGTCTGTATGTAAAAAATTAATAATGATAAAACCGACCGCCCCTAAACCCGCACCCCCTAAACCCGCACCCCCCTAATAAGCCCTATACTTAAACCCTGTGTGTGATGTAGTCAGAAAATTGGAGGTAAATGAGTCCTTCAAATATTGCCACGAAACACAAACACACACACACACACACATCTATATGGGAGGTGTTTGTTTCGTGGCATAGTCAGGAGGAATCAGAAGCCTTCAATTTTTTATCACATACAGAGTTGTTGATTAGTTAACTAGGCGTGTCAGGAAAATATAAGCCTATGTTTGTTTTTTGTTTTTCTATCGTTTGTTTGTGTTTGGTTTTCTATTGTTTGTTTGTGTTTGGTTTTCTATTGTTTGTTAGTTTTTTGGTTTTCTATTGTTTGTTTGTGTTTGGTTTTCTATTGTTTGTTTGGTTTTGGTTTTCTATTGTTTGTTTGTTTTTTGGGTTCTATTAGTTTGTTTGGTTTTGGTTTTCTATTGTTTGTTTGGTTTTTGTTTTTCTATTGGTATTAATTGGTTTGTTTATTTATTTATTTATTTTAAGCATGACGTCACAACCACATCTGGACGGACTTCATTGTTACTGAGAGAAGCTGCATAAAACTATTTCCTTCTCTTATCACTATCAACTGTAATTCCTTCTCTCTCTCTCTTATCTTTCTTATCATCAGCTGTCCTTCCTTCCCTTCCTCTCTTATCTTTCTTATCATCAGCTGTCCTTCCCTTCCTCTCTTATTTCTCTTATCTCTATTATCAGCTGTCCCTCCCTCCCTCCCTAATTCCTTCTATCTCTCTTTTATCTATCTTATCATCAGCTGTCTCTCCCTCCCTAATTCCTTCTCTCTCTTATCTCTCTTATCATCAGCTATCTTTCCCTCCCTATCTTTATGTTGTTGTAATTTTCTTCAACACTTTATAATACTTCTCAGTCTTGCCCATCAGACCCTCCCTGCCCATCAGACCCTCACTGCCTATCAGATCCCAGCTCGACGGAGGCGGTGGTGGAGGCCTCGTTGCTGGCCTCGTAAGACTCGTCAAACACCCCTGAGGACGAACGCACTGAATGTCCCTCTTCGGATTTGGCGCGCAACACAGGGCTCAGTGGCGCCACCTATAGAGTGGGAAAAATACACAGGATTATCATTTTTGGCGCGAAACACAGGACTCAGTGGCGCCACCTGTAGAGAGGAACATTTATACAGGAATATTATTTTTGGCGCGCAATACAGGGCTCAGTGGCGCCACCTGTAGAATTATACAACACACAGGAATATTATTTTTGCTCTATTGTTGTTACCTCGTGTTACATTTTCCATATGCTGTAAGCCCTTGAAAACAAGTACATACAATAAATCCATATATTTACATTTTATGGTTTCTGAGGGAGAGCATCGTGTCTACAGTAATGGTGGACCAATATTGTTTACATGATGCAGTATACATAGACTAACAACCGTAGTTTAAAAAATTTGAGGGTCCTTACTGGAGCTTTATGAATTCTCCAAACTACTCCAGGCAACAGATTCCCAATTAGAAATACTGAAGGGTTCTGTGGCCTGGATTAGTTTGGAGGATTCACAGAGCTCCAGTAAGGGCCCTCAATTTTTTAGCTCCGGCCTCAGCCGAGAGCTCAAGGTCTTATCGTAATTATTGTTCTTGTTCTTGTTCTTCTTGGGGCGACAACTTCTAAAATGCTTCAACTGACTCACTCACTCACTCACTCATTCTTCTTGGGGCGACCATTTCTTAAAAGGGGTTCAACTCACTCACTCACTCACTCATTTCACTTGAATCATTTCACTTGAATATGAATACGAAAATCCAGATAAAACATAATTAATATTTTTGAGACCTTTACATATGGATATTTTATTATTTCACTTGAATCATTAAGAGCCGGAGCTTTTGAAGGGTTTTCCTTCATGTTCTTGTTTAAACTACGGGCCTA
The DNA here is from genome assembly GCA_034508575.1 of Petrolisthes manimaculis. Taxonomy (NCBI): domain Eukaryota; kingdom Metazoa; phylum Arthropoda; class Malacostraca; order Decapoda; family Porcellanidae; genus Petrolisthes; species Petrolisthes manimaculis. Next base: position 108,866 of record JAWZYT010002851.1, on the reverse strand, counting down.
AGTGAGATGTCCGTCACTCACCTCGTCTTGTTGTTCCTGTGGTGGTTCCTTCCTCGTGTCGAGTGACTTGGTTCGAACACTGGAACGGCCACGGGACCTACAAATCAATATCCATAAATTATGAAATGTTATATGCACTGTACAAGTCGGTGGCAGAAGTCATGTCGCCTCATCTGCTTCACCGAGACAAGCAGTGTTCATGGACTCGAGAAGTATGCACTTTTTCTACACCTAATAATCTCGAGTCTATGAACATCGCGTGCCTCAGTGAAGCAAGTGAGTGAGGCGACAGGACTTTTGACGCCGACTGTACTTAAACCCCAAAAGGAAATTGCAAGATGTCTGATGCCTTCAAATTATGCCACGAAACAGATCCCCTATTAGTACCATTGAGCCTGAGGGCGTCTGATTACACCTATTGAAAACAACAAGAAATCGAATGAGGGAGGCGGTACACTTTTTCCTGATTAGAATAAATTATAATACTAATGGAATACACAAACACACACACACACACACATACACAAAACACATACATAAACACACACACTAACACAAACAAAACACACAAAACACACACACACACACACACGTCAACACACCTGGATCTAGCCTTCCTAAACAGCGTAGTGGAGGAGTAGTGATCGATGGAGTCTTGGTCGAGGCGTGGTAAGGACCGAACCCCTGCCGTCTTCCTAATGGGACCTTTACGGGGATCTAGGATGCGTTGGGAAGGTCTGATGCCCGACTGTCCGCTAGGGGGAGGATGGGGTCAAGGGGAGAGTAGGATAGAGGATATAGAGAGGATGGTGTAGGATGTGGTCGACGGTAGAGTAGGATAGAGGATGTAGAGAGGATGGTGTAGGATGGGGTCGACGGGAGAGTAGGATAGAGGGAGTATAGGAGGGGGTAGGATGTGGTCGAGGGGAGAGTAGGATAGAGGTCGAGAAGGGGGTAGTTTAGGATGTGGTCGAGAGGAGAGTAGGATAGATGGTGTAGGATATAGGATGTGGTCGAGGGGAGAGTAGGATAGAGGAAGTTAAATAAGACAATCCCCAACTCATTATTCTCTCTCACTCTCTCTCTCTCTCTCTCTCTCTCTCTTTCTCTCTCTCTCTCTCTCTCTCACACACACACACACACCAGATCAATACAGTGTGTGACCAGGTAACCTCTACTAGTCCCCCCCAACCCCCACCACCCTCACCACCACCATCATAACACCAAATAAGAGTAAAGATATATATATGTATGTGTGTGCAATTATCCAGACCATTAACTAATAACTAGATTATATTATTTTAGTGGCAAACTCTTGTGCAGAAAAATTGAAGGGCTATTTTTTTCCATCAAACTACAGGCTACAAAACAAATCTTCCTATACTCGTATGTTGAGATATTGTAGTTTGTTTTGTACCTCAGTTTGGAGAAATCAGTTACCCTCTATATTCCTGACAAGAGATATACGTATTATGTTACAGTTGACTCCACTAGTAACGAGTACAGTATCTGGTGGGTTGTTTGGTGAAATGTGGCACCACTGTTTTTATTTATTCGTAGTAAATAGTAAATAAATTGGACAGAACTCACTCCTGTTATTTATAGTATCCATGCAACAACACCATTTAGGACGTTATGTAAACAAACACAGTATTGCCACACTTCGCTAAATAACCCGACGGATGCTGTACTCGTTACTAGTGAATGCAACTGTACCCTCTTTCTTAACATAGGACTAATACACAGCCTGCTTCCTGAGGTTCTATAGTTTAAGAATACCATACAGTGTTATTAATTAAGCTATTAGGTAGTTCTATATATAGCTTTTTCTCCCTAATTCATGTTCCTCCTTGTTTTATTATTATTTATGTTGTTTTTAAAAGACAATTGTTAATGAAAGATACAGAAAAACACCTTCAAGAGAACAGCTTCGATTCGTGGCAACATAGAAGGAACAAGGCAGATGTGCAGATAGGAATAAAACTTTGTTGACATTAAATATAGAGAAACGTTTCCTTTAGAAGATATTTTTCTGTATTCGTGTTTGGTTTTGAGGAAAGACATGCAGTCGCTTCACACCAGTAAAGATTTTCACTACACCATGATAACTCCTTATGAAGATCTTCACTACACCATGATAACAACTATATAGATCTTCACTAACCCATGACAAACACCCCTTATAAAGATCCTCACTACACCATGATAACAACTATATAGATCTTCACTACACCATGACAAATACCCCTTATAAAGATCTTCACTACACCTTTGATGCTGTCTTCAGTATAATATTAATATGGAGAGAAACATAACACGAGATTTATACAATTAATGGCAAGAACAAGACGATTCAGAAAATGAAGTAAAACCCCATATGAGGAGAAAATAATCCCTGACTGACTTGGTTTGACAAAAAAAAAAAAAAAAAAAAAAAAAAAAAAAAACTTATTCAATTCAACAACACCTCGACAGTAAGAAGTGAGAAGTGAGAATCAATGTTATCGTAGGTGTGTGTGTGTGTATAAATATAGGTCCGTAGTTTAAAAAAAAAATTGAGGGCCCTTACTGGAGCTCTGTGAATCCTCCAAAATAATCCAGGCCACAGAACCCTTCAGTATTTCTAATAGGGAATCTGTTGCCTGGAGTAGTTTGGAGAATTCATAGAGCTCCAGTAAGGCCCCTCAATTTTTTTTTTTAAACTACGGGCCTATGATAGACTTCTCCTTACATGGTGTTCCCTTCACTTATTATATTATGTGTTATCTATCCATGCCTAATTAAATGGAAAACTGATAATTTATAATAATAATAATATAACATGTTGCCAACCCATAATGATAGAAATAAATAATGTTGAAAGCTTTACGGAATGCTGCAGATATTTATATGTTGTAAGGAAGTGATTTTTTTTTTTTTTTTTTTAAGTGTCATGCATGTAAATTTTTGGTGTAGAAATATTCTTTTTTTGTTTTATATATCATGCATTAAAGAGGTATTATACTATTGGTACACTAGAGCACTTTAATTCCTCCATACTATATCAGGAAACAGGGTTAGATTAACAAAAATAATGTTGTTCTGTTGCCTGGAATAGTTTGAAGGATAGGGTACACTCAGTCAGTCACTCCAAATTCACCAACACTGAAATATGGGGGAAAGTTTGGTGGTGTTGGTAAATCTGGAGCAACTGAAACCTCCAAACTATTCCACGAAACAGAACGTCATTATTTTTTGTTATTCTGGTCCTGTTTAATTCCTGGCATACTTAGGAGAAAATTGAGGGGCTCTAATGTAACAAAAAAAGTGAATAAATACCCCCTTAAGGTAAAAATGTTAGGGAATCTCTGACTTGGAATGACTACGATTAAAACTACACTTGTCAATTAATTAACTGTACCACTCCTGTTTCCTCTGGTCCCTCACTGCATCAAGGGCATATCTGCTGAAAAAATATCTGCTGAAAAACTATCTGCTTAAAATTTATCTGCTTAAAATCTATCTGCTGAAAAACTATCTGCTTAAAATTTATCTGCTTAAAAACTATCTGCTTAAAAACTATCTGCTTAAAAACTATCTGCTGAAAAACTATCTGCTGAAAGACTATCTGCTTAAAATTTATCTGCTTAAAAATTATCTGCTTAAGAACTATCTGCTGAAAATCTATCTGCTTAAAATTTATCTGCTTAAAATCTATCTGCTGAAAAACTATCTGCTTAAAAACTATCTGCTTAAAAAAATTGAGGACCTACACCCCTGGTTTTGATGTTTGTTGTTAATTTAATTATTCTGGATTGATGGGAGGCATAAAACTAAAGTAGCTTTTAACTCTACATAAAATTATATACTGTATGTAATGTTAATAATTATATTTATGGTCAACCCACCCCCCCATAACTTCCCTGCTTGTCCCTCCTCTGAAATATCACCCTGTCCCCCTCTGAATATCCCCTTCTGAATATTACCCTGTCTCCCTTCCAAATATCACCCTATCTTCCCTCATAGTCAACCCCTTTGCAAATATCACCCTCCTTCCCTCATGTCCCTCTCTTTCTGTTTATCACCCTACCTTACCTCACTGTCCCTCCCTTATGAATATCATCCTACCTCCCCTCATTGTTGCCCCCTTCTATTCATCACCCTACCTTCCCTTACTGTCCCTCCCTTTCTGTTCATCACCCTACCTTCCCCGATTGTCAACCCATTCTATTCATCACCCTACCTTCCCTCACTGTCCCTTCCTTTCTAAATACCACCCTGTCTCCCTTCTGAATATCACCCTACCTTCCCTCACTGTCCCTCCCTTTCTAAATATCACCGTGGCTTGTCTCTATAATTCCCCATTTGTTTATATGTCTGGTTCACTTGGTACTTACCTCCACCTCACTCCACCAGGTGACGTGACTGGAGTAGAGCCTCCTGTGTAGTGAGTGTCCTGACCGATGCCCCTCTGACGCCACAGCTGCTCCAAAGATCTGTTTATCATGGTCAGGTCCCCAGTGTACGCCCTTATCAACTCCTTCAGGTGGTAGTATTCCTGTAGATACAAGTATACGTATATAGTTTTACTCATTATCAACTTCTATAGGTGGTAGTATTTCTGTGTGTGTGTTGTTGGATATTAATGTTTTTTTTTTTTTTTTTTTTTTTTTTTAGAAATATCCTGTGTGTGTGTATAGGCAATTCTTGGTGTTCGTTGGTATGTATGCTCTTATGTGTAGAAATACCTAACCGAACCTAACCTAACCAAACCAAACCAAACCTAATCTAACCTACTGTAAGCTAACCTAACCTAACCTAACCTAACCTAACCTAACCTAACCTAACCTAACCTAACCTAACCTAACCTAACCTAACCTAACCTAACCTAACCTAACTTAACCTAACCTAACCTAACCTAACCTAACTTAACCTAACCTAACCTAACCTAACCTAACTTAACCTAACCTTTGACTGGTTATCGAGGACCCAACTCTTGCCTCTCAGATCACTGTACAAGTTGTTTCTCTCTCTCTCCAAACTCTTCACCATCTTCAGCAACTCGAACTGAAAGACAAAGTGATGTTACAATTATTAAATGGGTAATTAGCTTTTGTTAAATTGGAGCTCCTCGAATCCTACAAAGTACGCCAGGAAACAGGACCAAAAGGGCAAAAATAATGGTGTTCTGTTGCTTGGAATAGTGTGGAGTATTCAGTTGCTCCAGAATTATCAACACAAAACTTCCCCCTTAATTAATGCGAGATTTTCTTGTTGGTTAATTGGAGCGCAAATGAATCCTCCAAACTATATGCCAGGAAACAGACGACCTCAAAGTTACAAATAGGGGTGTTAGTTTTATATAAAGTTTGGAGGAATTGGTAGACCTCCAGTTCACCACCAAAACCCATAAGGGGGTGTGGGAATAGGGGGACAGGCTTGGGGGGGTTTTGGGGGGTGCAGGAGTAGGGGGACAGGCTTGGGGGGGGTTAGGGTGGTGCGGGAATAGGGGGACAGGCTTTCTACCCATCCCAAGCCTGTCCCCCTATTCCCGCACCCCCCTAGTCCCCTCCCAAGCCTGTCCCCTACGCCCATACCCCCATAATTCGAGGGTGTAGTAAAATGTGGACATCAGCAACAAGTTAGGAGCATCGCGAGTGTAGCATTGATTCGATATGACAGGTTTTATTTAATTTACCGTTTTAAATTTGTGCGGTCCCTAACAAGCTATAGTTCCGGTCTGGCAACAGTGACGGTGGCAGCAGGGACCCCACACTCACACCAACCCAGTCACCTCACCAGTCAGACAGTCATCAGTCAGTCAGTCACATCCATCAGTCAGTCTCTATCAGTGAAAGTAGAAGGACATATTTTCATCACTCCTCTTTTCCTGTAAATATCCATATATGTAAGTAGAAACAACAGTGACATTATTATTTCATTTTGTTGTGTTGAAAAATGTGATTCTGACATGTTTTTATAACGAAATTAGAGTGTGAAAACTTTACTTAGTTAGGTAAATAGAGTGTAAAGGTAAATATTATGTTTGAGTTGATGTCATTGTATATAATTCTGGAGCAACTAAATCCTCCAAACTATTCTAAGCAACGGAACACCATTAGTTTTGCTCTTCTGGTCCTGTTTCCTAGCGTACTTTGGAGGAATCAAGGCACTCCAATGTACCAAAAAAGAATTAGGCTACCACCTTAATTATTCCCGAAGAAGTTGATTTTAAGGGATTACGTGTTGGTAAATCTGGAGTAAATTATTCATCCAAACTATTCGAAGCAACAGGCCACCATTAGTTTTCTTAATCTGATCCTAGCTGCTTCCTGACATACTTTGGAGGAATCAAAGAAGGGAAAGTATATACGGTAAAAAAAAATGTCAGTCAGCTTGTACAAAAGTCGTGTCGCCACCCTCAGTGTTTATTTAATGATAAAATATAGTCTAATCATTAAACCAATACATTTCATCATACAGAATTATAATAACCTTGGGGTAGATTAATAAACATTTCTTATTTTTTAGTCTACGAATCTGTGAAGCTTATATTTCCATACAATAGTTCACAACTTGGCATTAGAGACCCTATATAGAGAGACAGGACTTAGATTATACCTCCATGACTGGATACCTAAATTTTGTGCTGCTCGCTGATTGGCTGAATATATAGGCCGCCATGTTTGGTCTTGCTCTTGCTGTTACAGGTACCCCGGGTGTTGTCTTCAGTGTTGCCAGGTTTGTGTGGCAGTGCTAAATGAAATTTCCCTATAACTTCAACATCAGAATTTCCCTTTTTATCTCAATTATTCCCTGTTTACTCTGATACCCTGTTTACTCTTTGGTATTATTCGTCTGATAGAAAATTCCCTGTTTACCCTTGAACAATCTTTAATTATAATCTCCATGTGTGGAATTCAATACTCCCTAAAACAGAAATTTCCCTGCACCTGGCAACACTGATCGTCTTTCAGCTAACCGCCTTGGTTTAGTAGCGTCGTCTGGCAACTCGTCACGTCCTATTATGTGCTTTAAATAACGCATACATGACGTATAATAGTATTTATAACTTCAGGGATCTTATAGAATTAAAAAATATATACCTGTATATGGAAAGAATGCAACTTTCGTCAATAATTTGCCCACGAATGTCAACAATAGATTACTAACTGGTAGTATCTGGCATCTTATACAAACTTGAGAGGTATCGCGGAAAACTAGATAAAAAAAACAAAGATGGCCGTGTCCAGTCTCTCTATATAGGGTCTCTACTTGGCATATGTGGCGACACGACTTTTGTCACCGATACTAGGCTCCTGTTCCAATAATAAAAATACGACCCTGCTGAAACCTTACTCACCTCATTATATTGATCCAGGTCTTGGTCAAAGGTGTACTCCTGACCTGAAGGTGGAAGAATAATAATATTTTTATTCTATTATTACCCTCAAAAACGATTGGTGATAGTTTTTATTAATTATACTTGTGGCTGATAGCATGATATTTTAGTGGGTTTTAAGTAGGAATTTTTTTTACACACACACACACACACACTCACACACACACCAAATATCGCCCTCATCATAACCATCGCCAAAAAATTTGCTATTGCTGTTATTATTAGTATTGATGTTGTTGATATTATTGTTGTTGTTGTTGATAGTATTATTATTATTATTATTATTATTATTATTATTATTATTATTATGGTAAGCGTCAGACCAGTGGGTAAGGGAAAGCAGTATTAAGTGCTGAAATAAACACTCCATCACCACACGTGTCAGGAACCAATGTAAAGGCAAGAGAAAACTAAACGAAGAAGAGGTATAGTAAGAATGAGGGGAGGAAAGGAAGAGAAGTAATTGTAACATGCTAATTAAAAATCACCAGAAGTCCAACAGGTGTACAGTCACCAACCAAAATACATAAGATAAAAAACAACAACTCCAAACTCTGTCATCATCACACTCATTATTATTATTATTATTATTATTATTATTATTATTATTATTTACTTAGATTGGTGAGGCTGTAGTTCCCTTGATCCTGAACTGCATACAAGTAAAAGAGGACAAGTCAGACTATAAGAGGATAATTGTATGTATGTGTGTATACTTTATAATACTTACTTAATTAAGGGAACAAGTCAGACTATAAGAGGATAATCTGTATGTGTGTATACTATCATAATCAACTTACTTTTTTTTACCAACACTGACCTAGTTTGTTATCGAAATATGTGTGTGTGTGTGTGTGTGTGTGTAATAGGATATCATGTGTATGTAATCTGTTGGTAACACTGATCTCGTTTGTTATAGAGACGTGTGTGTGTGTGTGTGTGTGTGTGTGTGTATAAATAAGCTATCATTATACCCTGTTGGTGTCGTCTTTATTATTGACCTTGACTGACCTCGTTTGATCTTTTCCTTGGTTTTGTCGACCTCCTCCAAGTACCACTCAGTCTGTTCCTCCAACTTGGCATTGAGTTGTTCTTGAGCCTCGAACCTTAACTTGAACTCACCACCTGAAAATACAAGGAAAAAAAAAAGATTAAAATGAAGTAAACAATGAAAAAAAATACAAGGAAACAAACAAAAAAAAATATTAAAATGAAGTAAATAATGAAAAAAAATACAAGGAAACAAAAAAAAATATTAAAATGAAGTAAACAATGAAAAAAAATACAGGGAAACAAACAAAAAAAAGATTAAAATGAAGTAAACAAGGAAAAAAAATACAAGGAAACAAAAAAAAAGATTAAAATGAAGTAAACAATGAAAAAAAAATACAAGGAAACAAAAAAAAAGATTAAAATGAAGTAAACAATGAAAAAAAAATACAAGGAAACAAAATAAAAAAAGATTTAAATGAAACTTCAGTAAATAATGAAAAATAAATAAATAAAAGTGAAAACAATTATATATTACATGTGTGTGTGTGTGTGTGTGTTTCTGTGTGTGTGTTTGTGTCTGTGTCTTTGTCTATGTCTGTGTATCTGTGTTTGTGTGTGTGTGTGTCTGTGTCTCTGTGTCTGTGTGTGTGTCTGTGTCTCTGTGTCTGTGTGTGTGTCTGTGTCTGTATATCTGTGTGTGTGTGTGTCTATGTGTATGTGTGTCTGTGTGTGTGTGTGACTAACCAACCTTCTTCTTGTTGTCCCTCAGTCACTGCTTCAAGTTGTTGTTGTAGTTCATCCACACTTTGTTCCAACACGGCCACTGACCACTGAATTGTGTCCCTGTTGATCATGGAAAGTTTAGAGAGAGAGGGAGAGACTTCTGATTCCTCCTGACTATGCCACAAAACAAGCTCCTTCCCTATAGGTGGTGTTTCGTGGCAATATTTGAAGGACTCATTTACTTCCAATTTTCTGACTACATCACAGGGTCCTTAATAGGAAGAGAGGTGGTGTGGGTAAAGGGTTGATGGATGTGGGTTGGGGGAGGGTTAAAAAGGGGGCAAATAAACAAGAAGGGAAGGAGTAGATAGTTATTTAAGGGAGGGATAGTCATAAACGGGAGGGAAAGGGGAAGAAAAAGATAGTTAGGAGAGGAAAGGAATGATAGTTAAGAGAGGAAGGGAAAGATAGTTAGGAGAGGAAAGGAATGATAGTTAAGAGAGGAAGGGAAAGGTAGTCAGGAGGGAAAAGGAATGACAGTCAGGATGGGAAGGGAAAGATAGTTAGGAGAGGAAAGGAATGATAGTTAAGTGGGGAAGGGAAAGATAGTCAGAAGGGAAAAGGAAGGAGTCACGATGGGAAGGGAAAGGTAGTCAGGAGAGGAAAGGAAGGACAGTCAGGATGGGAAGAGAAAGGATATAGTTTGGAGAGAAAGGATAGTTTTGTGAGGTTGAGGAAAGGTACACCTGGAGTCAAAGAAAACACAAACACTGGCAATTTATGGATTAGTAAATAGTTGGTGTGATATCTATTATGACAAATGGTAAACAATAAACCAACACTACTGAGTCTAATTACATACTGTACAAGTCATGTACGGCAGTTTAATTTAAGTCATAAATAAGAAAGATTTAATGGCAGCTATTTACAGAATATCATAAAAATAAATATACAGTTTTTGAAGTGAGACAGAAAGGATAAAAATAGGAAAGATATTTACGTAAATTTTATATATATATAATACTGTATGTGCCTGAATACTCCAACTATTCCAACTACAAATATTCCAACTACAGTATAACTAAACTTCTAAAGTATTACCAAAACTGTCCAAAAGGGAAATATAATAACAACATTTTCAGGGATCCTAAACCTTCATTATTACGCTGAAAATTAATCAAAGCATTACAAAAGTACAGTACAGTACTGTATAAAGTATAAAGTATAATTATTAGCACATTGATAATCTGTCATGCATCACTAGAACACAATACAACTAACTAATACATACATACTTGGCGTTGACAACAAATTAAGAAAAATAGATTAACACATTTTTGTACAGTTGGCAAAAGGAATTCTTACACAGACTATTTGGAAGATTTTTTTTTTTTTTTTTTTTTTTAGGTGAGGTCATTATTCTGGAAGTATATATTTTTTTTTTTTTTTTTTTTTTTTTTGTGAGGTCATTATTCTGGAAGTATAAATTTATGAATGGTGTACCTAGTGACTTAGTGAATATTGCTGTTTCGTGGTAATAGTTTGGAGGAATCAGTCGTAGCCCCTACAAATTTACTCTCAATAAATTCTCCACTTTAAGACTGACCTTTCCTATATAGAATCCACACCAGTGTTGCCAGGTGCAGGGAAATTTCTCTGTTTTAAGGAATTTTGAAGTCCACACAGGGAAATAATTTATAGTTCGTTCAAGAGTAAACAGGGAAATTTCTACAAGATGTAATACCTAAAAGACCATCAATGTTCAAGAGTAAACAGGGAATAATTGAGATAAAAAGGGAAATTCTGATGTTGAAGTTAGGGAAATTTCGTCAAGCAGACATGGCAACACTGATACACACACATAGTTAAGGGGATAATTCACTATTGATTCATTGGAGTAAATTTATTCCTCCAAATTATACTAGGAAACAAGACCAGATGAAGAAAAAAAATAATGGTGTTCTGTTGTTTTGGAATAGTTTGGAGGAATTATTTGCTCCAGATTTACCAACACTGTACTTTCCCATTAATCCTAAGCTACTATAAAAAAAAAAAAAAAATAGTGAGTGAGTGAATGTCCTGGTGTTTATCATAATTAATCAGTTGTCGCTTTTTTTTTTTCTTTTTTTGATGAACATTTCTCGAGTTTATTCCATGGTATATAACAGTTCCATGAAGCTCTATAAATAAGCCTTGTACAGTTGTGGATATATGAAACTGATACAGCTGAAAAACGAGGCCCTTTCAGTGAGCATGCATAGGGGTAGGATGAGACGTTGTGTGTGTGTGTGTGTGTATTTGTGTGTGTAGCATATATAGGGTATAATTATAGAATGAGACGTTTTGTGTATATGTGTATGTGTGTGTGTAGCATAGTGTATAATTATAGAATGAGACTTTTGTGTATGTGTGTGTGTGTGTGTGTAGCATAGGGTATAATTATAGAATGAGACGTTTTATGTGTGTGTTTGTGTGTAGCATATATAGGGTATAAAAAAATATTATAGAATGAGACGTTGTGTGTGTGTGTGTGTGTAGCATAGGGTATAATTATAGAATGAGACGGTTTTTTTTTTTTTGTGTGTGTGTAGGGGCGACACATCCTATTCTATGCATGGAAGTGTGTCTTTTTCATGTCTCCTCAACTGTACACATCAACAACACTATAGTCAAGCAAGCAGCAATGGGAAGGAGAAGGAATACTCTTAGAAAATTTACAAATCCTCAGACCAATAAACTCATTAGTCTCTCCTGGTCTATACATTATGAGGGAGATATTATGTTGTTGTTGTTGTGGTTGTTGTTGTTGTTGTTGTGGTTGTTGTTGTTGTTACACCGCCCCGAAGGGAAGTTGTATTGTTTTCGGTGCTGGATATTTATTTTTTATCTGTTCGTGTGTTTGTTTATGGTCTAGCATCCACAGGTTTAGCCGTATGATGTTCATTTTATTTCTATTGATAGATATTCATCTTAAAACAAAATGATTAACTTTTGGGTAAAATCGGTCGAAGGTCAAGGTCACAAAAAATTAAAATAGCAAAGGGCGAGTGGTTGCTGTTGTGGCGGAAATTATCTTTATTAAGGGGCGGTGTTGGCATCGAATGGAATGATGTCTTGTTGTTGTTGTTGAGATGCGAAAGGCAGCGGCGATCACAACGTCACATAAGCTCCATGCTGAAGGCCTGGCATTAGCTGTAGTGTTATTGTTCTTAGTAGTTAGTAGTAGTAGTAGTAGTAAGCGTATGGTAGCAGTAGTAGTAGTAGTAGTAGTAGTAGTAAGGGTATGGTAGCAGTAGTAGTAGTAGTTATAGTGAATGTAGCAGTAGTAGTAAGGGTATGGTAGTAGTAAGCGTATGGTAGTAGTAGTAGCAGCAGTTATAGTAAATGTAGTAGTAGTAGTAGTAGGGTATTAATTAAGGTTATAGTAGCGGTAGTAGTTTTAGCAGTAGTAGCAATAGTAATAGTAAATGAAGTAGTAGTAAGCGTATGGTGGTAGTAGTAGTAGTAGGGGATTAATTAAGGTTATAGTAGCGGTAGTAGTAGTAGTAGCAGTAGTAGCAATAGTAATAATGGTATATAATTATGAGGTGTTGAATGAAAATGGGACTTACGGATCTTTACTAGACAAGTATCGCCTCACATTCAGCACCTGCTCCAGTGATGCTCTTGTAGGTACAGTGAAAGGAAACAAAGAGTCACACACACACCCACACACACACACACCAAGAGCAGATTAGTTTGGAGGGTTCACAGAGCTCCAGTAAGGGCCCTCAATTTTGTTTAAACTACGGGCCTAGAACTACAAATTAAAAAAAACTTAAGAGGAGAGACACCAAAAATCCTGACTAGTAAAATTGGTAATCAACATAAAACCTTATTATATATTTTGGATGACAATTGATGAACCATTTTCCATAGACGCCTAAACATGGGAAGAAAATGTGTAACTGGAAAATAACTGCAAGGCTGGAACTTAATATTACGATAGGTAATACGTAGATAAAAGTAAGGTAATGATAGGAGGTAAAAAGTAGGTAATGATAAGAGGTAAAAGTAAGGTATTGATAGGAGGTAAAAAGTAGAGTAATGATAGATGATACATACGGCAATGGTAGGAGATAAAAGTAGGGTATTGGTAGCAGATAAAGACAGGGTAAAGATAGGAAATAAAAAGTAGGGTAATTGTAAGAGATAAGGAATAAAGACCCTAGCTGTAGTAAAGTCATGGTCTAATGTACTGCAACCTGGTGAATAAAAGCGAGCTATTTGAGTTAATTTAAATGAACCAAAATTGCACACCCCAACAGCTATAGTTTCGGATCATATTTCGAAGCCATCTCATTGGAAGGTGTTGCAGTACATTAGACCATGACTTTACAAGCTATAGGGAAAAAGGTGAAAAAAAGAAATCCATCGGTGCATGAGACAGAATTCAAAGGGAAGCACAAAAAAACAAAACAACAATAATCTTACCTGTATCTCATCTCCTGTTCTAACTCTTTCTGTAGACGTGCCATCTCCTTCTTTTTGGCTGCTAATGCCGCCGCTGCCGCCTCCCCTGATGCCCTCCCACTACACTTCCCACCACCACTCTTCTCTGACCCGGATCTAGCAGGCTCCGATTCCGATCCTGGGCTTGTGACTCCTTCCCCAAGTCCACTGTCTGAACCTTCTTGTCTCTCCCTGAACTGTCTCCTCACGTTTCTCTTCGTCCTATTTGTTTTGACTCCTTGTTGGTGTTGGTGTTGTTGTTGGTGTTGTTGCCTTGTTTTCTTGTTGTTGGTGATGTTGTTGGTGTTGGTGTTGTTGCCTTGGGTTGATTTCTTGTCGAGGTGTTTTGTTTTGCCTGTTTTCCTATCGCCAATAATCCCGTTCACCAGTTTGCTTCTCCTGTTGATGAAGTTTGGTTTGTCGGTGTCCTTCTTGGCGGCAGCTGTGGGTCCTGACTGGTGGTTCTCGTGATTCAGAGTTACATTCACGCCTTCCCCTTCTTCTTCAGCCACACCTTCACCCTCACTCCTACTGGCACTCCTCTGCTCTTCCTCGCTGGACATTATTGGTTTTATTTATTTCCCCTGTGCCATTATCGCCAGCCCTGTAGGTAAGAAATACATGATGAACTTTAGTGTTACATTATTCGTTTGTAGTTTCTGATTTCAGGTGGTCAATTCCTCAAAACTATTCCAAAACTATCATATATAAAAAAAAAAAAAAAAAAAAAAAAGCAATAAGATATATCATCATTGTTGATTTTCTGGTCATGTTTCCTGGCATACTTTGGGGGAATCAAGGCACTCTAGAGATGTACCCAGAATATACAATCCCATTAACTTATGGTGGTAGTTCTTTTTTGGTACATTGGAGTGCCTTAATTCCTCCAAAGTATGCTAGGAAACAGGACCAGAAGAGCAAAAATAAAGGTGTTCTGTTGCTTGGAATAGTTTGGAGGATTCAGTTGCTCCAGAATTACCAACACATAACTTCCCCCTTAAGAACGCTTCCTCCCCAGTGCCAAAAAGCAGAAGAACTACCCCCACCCCCAACCCCACCCCAACATGACGTGCATTCTTTGTGATAAATATCTGGGGTTCTCTCTCTCTCTCTCTCTCTCTCTCTCTCTCTCTCTCTCTCTCTCTCTCTCTCTCTTGTATATAGCCACGCATGCAACACACTACAACACAGACCGACCCATATTCTAACACACACTGCTTTCTCACTTCATCTCTATATCACTTCATCTCTATATCACTTCATCTCTATATCACTTCATCTCTATATCACTTCATCTCTATATCACTTCACTTCTATATCACTTCACTTCTATATCACTTCATCTCTATATCACTTCATCTCTATATCACTTCACTTCTATATCACTTCACCTTTACATCACTTCACCTTTACATCACTTCACCTTTACATCACTTCACCTTTACATCACTTCACCTTTACATAACTTCACTTCTACATCATTATACATGCATAAATATTCACATACACTGTTCCTTCATTTCACCATCACATCAGCACATACTATACATAAATATATACACTAGATATATATACACACACACACACACTTCTTCCCTCAGCCCTTTTCATCTAATTTCAACATCTAATCTAAACAGGACACACACACACACCAAGTGACAGAAGATCGACTACTGCACACTGAGTCAGCCGTACCTTCCTTCCTGATACACACACACACACACACACTCTCTCTCTCTCTCTCTCTCTCTCTCTCTCTCTCTCACACACACACACACACACACACACACACACACACACACACACACACACACACACACACACACACAGGTCCCTTAACTCCACACTATTGCCAGGTATAAATAAACATATAAGAATATCGCCCCAGTACCCATTTCATCCTAAAGGGTAAATCTGGAGTAAGTGATTCCTTCAAACTAGTCCAAGCAACAGAATGTACCAAAAGTTTACTCTCCTCTTAAGTAGTCAATGTAAGGAAAAAACTTAAGTTGTTGTGCTTGCTATTTTGTGTGTGTGTGTGTGTGTGTGGATGGGTTGTGTGTGTGTGGATGGTATGTGTGTGTATGTGGATGGTATGTGTGTGTATGTTGTGTATGTATCTGTGGATGGTATGTTGTGTGTGTGTATGTATCTGTGTATGTTATGTTATGTATGTGTGTATGTATATGTGCGTGTGGTATGTGTGTGTGTGTGTATGTATGTGTGTGTGTTATATATGTATGTGTGTATGTATATGTATGTGTATGTGTGCATGTGTGTGTGTGTGTGGAGGTGGTGATATTTGGCACCACCGCTTCCTTCACTTCATGACGCATTTCATTGATTCCCAAAGTCCAGTCCCACTCTGTTATGGATCTAGACTTCGCTTTGTTGTTGTTGTTGGTGGTGTTGTTGTTGTTGTTGTTGTTGTGGTGGTGTTTTACCTTGGCTACATTTTTACTCGTCTGCTCCAACTCACCTTTATTATTATTATTATTGTTATTGTTATTATTGTTATTGTTATTGTTATTATTATTATTATTATTATTGTTATTGTTATTATTATGTCTATTGCATTTTATTTTTATTTTATTTTATTTTTATTTTATTCTTATTTTTATTTTATTCTTATTTTTATTTTATTCTTATTCTATTTTATTCTTATTTTTATTTTATTCTTATTTTTATTTTATCCTTATTTTTATTTTATCCTTATTTTTATTTTATTCTTATTTTTATTTTATTCTTATTTTTATTTTATTCTTATTTTTATTTTATTCTTATTTTTATTTTATCCTTATTTTTATTTTATCCTTATTTTTATTTTATTTTTATTTGTCTTGAGCATAATAATACACACCCAATGTCTGTTTTTTTTATTTCTTTTTATTTCTCCTTACTCACATAAAATTGTTAAACATTCAGGAAATATATATACTTTACTAGATAATAATATAGAAAAGTAGTGTATATTTATCTTGGATTAAATTCTTGCATGCTGTCCCACCTATCTATCTATCTATCTATTTATCTATCAATCTATCTATCTGTCTATCTATCTATCTATCTATCTATCTATCTATCTATCTATCTATTTATCTATCTATCTATCATAATTTCCTCTCGTATAATCTACAGGGTCTTGCAAGTCTAAGGTTTGTTTTCATTGTTATTGTTTTATCTTCTTCCTTTCTGGTTCAAAATAAGAAATATAAATAAATGTTCCTTCCTCCTCTCAAATTCAAAATATAAATGAAAAATATAAATAAACTTTCCTTCCTTTTTTCCGATTCAATAAAAAAAATATATATAAAAAAAGTGTTCTATTTCACTTGGAGAGAAGAACTCCCCAGTAAATAAATAATAAAATAAACTTTCCTTCCGTCTTTCACATTCAATACAAAAAATAATAATATAAAAAAAGTGTTCTGTTTCACTAAGAGAGAAGAACTCCCCAGTAGGTAACACAGAATACCAACAACAGCAGAGCATACAACACCCTGGCAGCCACCAACACACGTCCGGACCTTCTCTTGTTGATATCGAGGACTTTCACTTTGCTGGAGGAAGGAGGGGATTTCAGGGGACGTAGGCACGGGAGGCGTACGTCTATTGCCACGTGCAGCACCACCTGTGGGAGGAGGACATCACATGCACGTGCTGGTTAGTTGGTATGCAAACTTTTTATTTATTTATGTTTCTGGTTATTTAGGGTATATAAGCAACAACAGCAACACAACCAACAACAACACAACACAAGCCCCAAATAACAACATAACACAACACAACACAAACCACAACCAACACAACACAAGCCCCAAATAACAACACAACACAACATAACACAACCAACAACACAACACACAACACAACACAAGCCCCAAACAACAACACAACACAACACAAGTCCCAAGCAAAAACACAACACAGCCCACAACACAACACAACCCACCTGAGAAAAAATGAAAGTAATGGCAAAGAAACACCAAACATCAATGGCTTTAACGTAGGAGGTCCTGGGTAGTGTGTCTGAGATCTGCTGGTAGAGAGCGAAGAGAACGAGTAGCGTAGTAAGAGCCATCATTACCCTCAGGTCCATATTATCCCTTGGGCAGTACAGGGAGGCGTAGCTGATAAACATAAGCATCAGTATGGGTAGATAAGCTGAGGTGAAGTAGTAACTGTAGCGACGTTGGAAGTTGATGGTGACTGTGACTTGGCTGTAACCTCCTCCTGTTTGTCTCACGTCACCTGTCACAACACCCACCTCGTACTCTGTTAGTTGGACCTGTGTGTGTGTGTGTGTTTGTGTATATGTGTGTGTGTGTGTGTGTGTGTGTGTGTGTGTAGGGAGGGGGTAGCATGTAAGTAATTTTTTTTTTTTTTTTTTTGTCTCTTTCATGTTTTGTCAGTCTTGTTTGTTGTCATATAAGCAAGCAAGCATTTTATTTTGTTTGTTTGTATTGTTGTTTTTCTCTTTGTTGTTTAGTCTTCCTGTTTGTTGTCATATTAGCAAGCATTTTATTTTGTCTGTTTGTTATTTTATATGTTTGTTTGTTATCATGTACGAAGTTTTTATATTGTTTGTGGTGTTTGTTATTTTATGTCATTTTATATCATTGTTTATTTATTTGTTTGTCATTTTGTTTGTCTGTTTGTTGTCATGTTAGCATTTTATATCTTGTCTCTGTCTGTCATTTTGTCTGTCTGTTTTTTGTCACAATCCATGTTCAATTAGACAAGATTTAATATCAAATTTC
This sequence comes from Petrolisthes manimaculis, assembly GCA_034508575.1. Taxonomy (NCBI): domain Eukaryota; kingdom Metazoa; phylum Arthropoda; class Malacostraca; order Decapoda; family Porcellanidae; genus Petrolisthes; species Petrolisthes manimaculis. The sequence continues at coordinate 90,518 of JAWZYT010002851.1, read as the reverse complement.
AATATCAAAATTAATATCAAGGAAGTGGATAGTTATTGACGCCAAGAAATACCACAAAACATAAACTTATATTAATTTTGTAACACTAAGTCAGTCTATATACGTTAGGGTAATAGTTCTCTTATTTAGGTTAGGTTAGGTTAGGTTAGTAGTCCCTTTAATATAGTTAGGTTAGTTTAAGTTAGATTAGGTTAGGTAGTATAGTCTTCTGAATCAATTAGGTTAGGTTAGGTTAGGTTAGGTTAGGTAGTAGTTTCCTTAATCAATTAGGTTAGGTTAGGTTAGATAAGGTAGTACACAATCCCATTAAGGGACCCTGTGATGTAGTCAGAATATTGGAGATAAATGAGTCCTTCAAATATTGCCACGAGACACACACACCTATATGAAAGGAGCTTGTTTCGTGGCATAGTCAGGAGGAATCAGAAGCCTCCATTTTTTTATACACGATCACAGGGTCCTTAATTAAAGAGACTTACCTCACCCAAATACTCGACTGAGAGGTTTTGCCAGACGAGGAAATCCTGGTTGGCCGAGGAGAGACGGAGGTGAAGATGACACTGCTGAGAGTCGAAGGGAAAATTACGTAGATCCATCTTACACGAGAATGGAGCACTGACCTTCTGACGTCTCTGTAGGGGATTCTTACCCCCTTCAAACACCTCGTCTATAGTAGGAAGGAGAAGTAGGAGGGTAAGATTAGAACAGCATCACTTGGTAGACCATTCATTGCAGTACTTTAAAAATAATTACATCTCTTTTCTTACTATTATTATTATTATTATTATTATTCTCACATTATTATTAGGTTTGTTTGTTGTTTGTTGCTAATCACAGAATCATTTGGTAGATCATTCATTGCAGTACTTTAACAATAATTACATCTCTTTTCTTTCATTGTATAGTACTTCCACAATAATTACATTTCTTTCCTTATGACCTGTGTAAGAATTCGTGTAGCCAACTGTACGAACCGTGTTGTGGTCTGGTGATGTCGTCGGGTTCAGGGTTGGATTCACGAAGGACTTTGAGGATGGGGATGGTGGTGTAAGTCTCTGGGAAGTCCGCGTTTACAAAGTCCACCATTGGAGTCCACACTGAGTCCGTCTATATAATATGGCGAGAGGAAATTTGGGTAATGGTAGGAGATAAAAGTAGGGTAATTTTAGAAATAGTAGAAGTAGGGTAATACGTAAGCCTAACCCATCCTAACCAATCCTATAATAACCTAACCTAACTTGACCCTACCCTAACTTACCCTAACCCAACCCAACCCAACCCAATCCAACCCATGGATCATAACATAAAAATAATCTAACTTGACCCAACTCTAATTTACTTACCCTAACCCAACTTAACCTAAACTATAATAACCTAATCTATAATAACCTGACCCTAACCTAACCTAACTTAACCTAACCTAACCTGACCCTACCTTAACTTAACCTAACCTATCTTAACCTAACATAACATAACCTGACCTAACCTAACCTAACCTAACCTAACCTAACCTAACCTAACCTAACCTAACTTGACCTAGCTTACTAACCCTGAGATAGTTGAGGTCACTGAATGGTTTGAGGTTCTGGAAGGTCAGCCTCTGGTCAAACCAAGTGATAATCGTCTGGAAATCCACAGTCAACTTCATATTAACGATGTCTACCTGTGGACAACAACAACAACAACAACACATTAATTACAACACATTAATTAGCGATGTCTACCTGTGGACAACAACAACAACAACACATTAATTAACGATGTCTACCTGTGGACAACAACAACAACAACAACACATTAATTAAGGACCCTACCTGTATGTGATCGTGTATGACAATTGGAGTCTTCTGATTCCTCCTGACTATACCACAAAACAAGCTCCTTCCCTATAAGTAGTGTATCGTGGCAATATTTGAAGGACTCATTTATTTATTATGGTAGGAGTTATAAAGATATAATATTAAGATAAGGATCCACTCACCTCTGAAATGCCCTGTATATTAGCGTTGAGGGTGAGAGCGAGTGGTCCTGGAGTGAGTGCTGGTGGGGGAAGATCCTTTAAATATTCCTCAGGTAGTATCAGTTTGTCACAGCCTGTCTCATCTGTGTTGTCTGGGCAGTCTACCCTCATGTTACACCTCTGGGACAGTTGTATACACGTACCGTCACCACATGCAAACTCTGTCTTCTCGTGGCACGCTGATAGTGATAGTGTATGCATCTCACCTGTATATAAACACAATCTAATTAATAATAGTACCTGCATCTCACCTGTATATAAACACAATCCAATTAATAATAGTACCTGCATCTCACCTGTACATAAACACCAGCAAATTAATAATAGTGATAGTACCTTTATCTCACCTGTACATAAACACAATCTAATTAATAATAGTACCTGCATCTCACCTGTACATAAACACAATTAATAATAGTGTCTGCATCTCAGTATATACCTTCCCTGTTCTTTCAATACCTTCCTTCCCCTAACTTGGCCCCCTTTCCCTCCAAATTCCTCCAATGCCTACCCCTTATCTTTCACCCCCCTTACTCCCTCCACCCCCTTTACCCCCCATTACCCCCATTTACTCCCTTTACTCCCATTTACTCACCCTTTACTTCCCTTTATTCCCTTACCCTCCACCTTTTTCCAATACCTCACCCTTACCTTCAACCCCACTTTACCCCCATTTACCCCCCTTACCCCCCTCACCCTTACCCACCATTTACTCCCTCCTCACCCTTACCCCCCATTTATCCCCCCTTACCCTCAGACTGTCCACAAAGGGCGAAGTCGTTAGCTACACTCCACTGTCTTCGTCCCAATGGCAAGTCAACATGATGAGCCAAGGTGATAGCAACCACCTCATCAGTCCACGTGTTGATAAGAGTCCAGGTGGCGTTGTCATCACGGGATATGTAGTACTTAGTGAAGCCCCTAATGTTGGGTCAGAAAAGGTCAATATGTAAAGGTCATTAAAGGTCAATATATTAAGGTCTTTGATGAGATATAGTACTTAGTGAAGCCCCTAATGTTGGGTCAGAAAAGGTCAATATGTTAAGGTCATTAAAGGTCAATATATTAAGGTCTTTGATGAGATATAGTACTTAGTGAACCCTCTATTGGTGGGTGAGAAAAGGTCAATATATTAAGGTCACACTTCACTATATTAAGATCATTCTTCACTTTAATAACAAGGTCATATTTAATCTATATTATTATGAAGGTATGAAATTCCAGGCTTCATTTTCATTCAGTTCAAAATATTTTAGTGATGTAACCTTTCTAAGTTATAATTAGATTACAATATTTAGCATTACCAAATTCCATCATGTACATATATTACCCTTTCTAGGTTACTATATTATTGTAGAATATTTAGCATTACCAATCTCAGCAGTATAACCTTCTCTAATTACTAAAAAATACCAACAATTTATTACCAGTATTACCAAGTTTAATGATGTAACCTTCCCAATATTATTCATTACCAACATCAACATCAACAACAACAACAACAACAACAACAACATCATCCAACACTTTTCCCACGTCAACAACAACAACAACAAAAAACCTCAACAACAACCCACCTCAGTGATGCAACCTTGCCAAGTTGTTGTTCAATCCTGAAATAAGAAGATATTACATGTTGTTCACAGAGTCCCCTCATCCTTAACACAATGGGATGGTGACGTTGATGACAGGCGGCACAGAACTTGATATACAGTTTACAAGAGATGTCTGTCCACTTGCCCTGAGCTGGAGGCTTGAGGAAACCAACACAACGAGTCGACTTCAAGGTCTGCTCAGTGTCGAAGTTGGTGTAGTTGAGCCTCTTACCCTGAACACACACACACACACACACACACACACGTGAAAATCAATCATTACATTAGTGAATCTTTACACATATAACTCCAACTTTCTTTAGTTTGTCTTAAGGGGGTGTGGGAATAGGGGGACAGGCTTGGTAGTTTTTTAGAGGGGTGCGGGAATAGGGGGACAGGCTTCGGGTGGGTAGAAAGCCTGTCCCTTATTCCCGCAACCCCCAAAACCCCCCCAAGGTTGGAAGGAGAGTGGGAAGGGCTGGAAGGAGAGTGGGAAGGGCTGGAAGGAGAGTGGGAAGGGCTGGAAGGAGAGTGGGAAGGAATGAGAAGTTATATGGATGACTGACTTATTTATATTTACTCTAAAATATGATAGCCCCAAACTTCACGTTAGAACTTTAATGATGATTTAGCTCAGGTATCGCAAATTAAAAAAACAAACTATTAAAATTATAATAATAATAATAATATGTATGTATGATGTATGTAATAATAACAATAATAATTTTCATACACCTCCTCTCATACATTTCATACTATTAAAATGATAATAATAATAATAATAATATGTATGTATGTAATAATAACAATAATAATTTTCATACACCTCCTCTCATACATTTCACACATTTTGATACTTAAGAATATATATTAGAGATAATAAATGAGATAATAAATGTGTTTGTGTTAATTAATATCAGGGGGAAGTACAGTGTTGGTAAATCTGGAGCAAATGATTCCTCCAAACTATTCCAAGTAACAGAACACCATTAATTTTGTTCGTTCAACTGATCCTGTTTTCTGGCATACTTTGGAGGAATCAAGGCACTCCAGTGTACCAAAATAAGTGTATTACCACCTTACTTAAGCCTCTATAATCAAATCAAATCAACACACACACACACACACACACATATATACACACAAAATCAACACATACACAATCAAAACACACACACACAAAATCAACACATACAAAATAAAACACACACACACACACACAAAATCAACACAGACACACAAAATCAACACACACACAAACATACACACACACATACACACACACACACAAAATACACACACACATACACACACAAAACCAACATGAACAACAACTTCAGGTTCTCACTTCATAATCCAACCACTGCTTCTCCATGGGTTTGTTTACAGCCCCCAGTAGGAAGAAGGCAGAGGCGTGGTTGTGGGGTTGACACTGGTCCTTGAAGGGTACCACAGCTTCGTACAACTGGGTGTTTTCCTCGTCATTGTGTGGGACCCCCAAACTCGACTTGAGACTGTGACAGAACTCCTCATTGTCGTCATGGCTCCGTTGCTGAGTGAACACAACAAAACGGTGCCTGCAGGAATGAAGGAAGGGACAAGCAAGGTAAGTAATTGAAGGCTATCATAACAAAACCTAAACCTTAAGTAAGCCTATCATAATACAACAAACCGGTGCCTGCAGGAATTAAGGGAGGGGCAAGCCAGGTAAGTAAGCCTTTCATAACAAAACATTAACCTATGTCTGGAGGAATTAAGGACAAAGTAAGTAATTTAAAACTGTCATAACAAAACCTTAAACTGTGTTTGGAGGAATTAAGGGAGAGGGAAGCAAGCATGATAAGTAGGAAGGCTGTTATGACAAAATAAGAATGAAAACATAGGCTTCCACAAACGAGAGAATCATTTAATTTCAGTTCATGAAATATATATATAAAAAAAAACTGACCTATCTTGAGAGCAGTATTGAGGTGTGAGGTCTTGCTGAGTGACAGGTCCAGTTAGTATCCAATCAGTTGAGGTCCAGGATACAAGGTCACCCTCCAGCCCTGCCTCTTGACCCCCTACATCACACTTGGCTATCTCCCACACCTCCTCCTCGCTCAGGGACCTCGAGTATAAGCTGTCAGGGTGAAGGAGTAGATGGAGAGTTATATCTTGGTTATATCTTGGTTATATCTTAGTTATATCTTAGTTATATCTTGGTTATATCTTAGTTATATCTTAGTTATATCTTAGTTATAGGTGTAGAAGTAAATAGTGTACAGTTGTGGACATAAGTTGTTACATATAGAGAACAGACGTCTATACTTACTTGATGGCAGTTACATATAGAGAACAGACATCTATACTTACTTGAAGGCTGTTACTATGCCTGAGAAAGATTGCTCTGCCACATATCCTCCTCCAACCGTGTCTGATTCTTGTCCCAAAACGAGGGTACCATTCAGTAAGATGTCACGTGCAGTTAGTCGTAATTCATTTAACACTTCCCTGTAACGTAACATATATACATTATTAAATACTTCCCTGTAACGTAACATTATACATCATTAACATTTCCTTGTAACGTAACATATATACATAATTTAATACTTCCCTGTAACGTAACATTATACATAATTTAACACTTCCCTGTAACGTAACATTACATTATTTAACATCAATATGATACTGTTTCCTGGTATAATTATTTTTTAGAGGAAGTATAAACCCTCTTAGTTAATTAAATATGAGTGATATTATTATTATTATTATTATTATTATTATTATTATTATTATTATTATTATTATTATTACATAATCTATTACTGTACTCACTGGGTTTTTTTTTTTTTTTTTTTTTTTTTTTATCTGTCATTCTAAGCACTTATAAACTTACCCATTGACAAAGAAGGTAGCCGTCTCGTTGGTACTGTTAGCCACGAAACAGATGTGGTACCACGAGTCAGGTATAAACATTTCACTATCCATATTACCATAGAGATATTTGCCTCCTACTGCCATGACAATTTTCTCACTCTCTGTTGGTGGAAAAAAATGAGGTTAGTGTGTGTTGTTGTACTGCTTATTGTTATTATTATTATTGTTATTATTTTGTTTTATTACTGTTGTTATTGTTAATATTATGATCTAGAGAATTAGGGTACCATAGAATTAGGGTACCATAGAATTAGGGTACCATAGAATTAGGGTACCATAGAATTAGGGTACCATAGAATTAGGGTACCATAGAATTAGGATACCAGAGAATTAGGGTACCAGAGAATTAGGGTACCATAGAATTAGGGTACCATAGAATTAGGGTACCATAGAATTAGGGTACCATAGAATTAGGGTACCAGAGAATTAAGGTACCATAGAATTAGGGTACCATAGAATTAGGGTACCAGAGAATTAAGGTACCATAGAATTAGGGTACCATAGAATTAGGGTACCATAGAATTAGGGTACCATAGAATTAGGGTACCAGAGAATTAAGGTACCATAGAATTAGGGTACCAGAGAATTAAGGTACCAGAGAATTAGGGTACCATAGAATTAGGGTACCATAAAGTTGACTTGTGTATATTTCATGTACCATATGGGGCAATGTCAGATGGGGTGGTTTGTGGCCTTCATGTTCCCCTCGTGAATATATTATAAAGATTCCGTGTGTGTGTGTGTGTCGTGTTGGGTTTTGGTGTGATGTGTGTGTGTGTGTTTGGTTTTGGTGTGATGTGTGTGTGTGTGTGTTTTGTTGTTGTTGTGTGTGTTTTGTTGTGTGTGTTTTGTTGTGTGTTGTTGTGTGTGTGTATGTGGGTTTTGTTGTTGTGTGTTTTGTGTTGTTGTGTGTTGTTGTGCGTGTTGTTGTTGTGTGATGGTTTGTGTTGTTGTTATGTGTGTTTTGGTGTGATGTGTGTGTGTATGTGAGGTTTTGGTGTGATGTGTGTTGTGATTTTTATGTGTTTGTGTCGTGTGTGTTTTGTTTTGTGTGCATATATGGTTGAGAGTGCATGTGTGTATTATGTGTGTGTGTGTGTGCGTGTGTGTGCGTGTGTGTGCGTGTGGAAGTATCAGTTGCAACACGTAAATTCTTCTATGCTTTGTACAGTTGCCTCCAAAATCTTCGAGACACTACCTGCTTGAGTATAGCATGTAGTGTATCGAAATTTTTGTAGCCAACTGTACCACATCTTCTGAACCTCTGCTATTTCAACACTCCCTCTTTTTTTTTATCCGTCCCACTCCTTTACCTGTCATTATATTACCTTCACACTCCTCCCCCCCTCTTTCTTTACCTCCCCCCCCCCCTCCCCCTTTTTCTTTACCTCCCCCCCCCCCTTCTTTCTTTACCTCCACACTGTCCCCCTCCTTTATCCCCACGTTATTATTATTATTATTATTATTATTATTATTATTATTATTATTAATAGTAGTAGTAGTAGTAGTAGTAGTATCATTTTCTATTATTACTATTATTATTATTATTATTATTCCATTTCACACTTTGAACACATACATACATACTTTTAACCCCAATTCTCATACTAAATTATTGTCCTCATGCAAAAAAAAAAAAAAAAAAAAAAAAAGTGTCATGGTAGGCTACATGAAAAGTGTGTTACTTAATCATACAGAATACATAAGAAATACTACTCCCCCCCCCCCACCCATAACACTATATACATAACAATGGCGTGTAATGGTCTACTAAGGTATTCATAGATATCATATTTTAGTGTATAACGAATCACATGACCTCACGACATCAACACAACAACACAACAACAACAATAACAACTCAACTCAACACAACTCAACTCAACACAACATAATGACACACAAAACAACACAACTCAACACAACTCAACACAACACAACACAACTCAACTCAACACAATTCAACACAACAACAACACAATACAACAACAACACAACTCAACACAACTAAACACAACAACAACACAACACAACACCACAACACCACACAACACAGCACAAAAATAAATATTAAGATATACGTACATACATCAACATTTTCTGACAACACCAATACATACATACATCAACATTTTCCAACAACACATACATACATACATACATCAACATTTTCTGACAACACATACATACATACATCTACATTTTTTGACAACATTCAACACATCAAAATAATGTTCTCTCAGAAGGGTGAGTCTTGCGTGACCCTTATTTTCCCCCTCTCTTATTTTCCTGCCTCACACACACACACACACACACACACACACGAATTATACAAACCAATAGAAAGCAGGAATAGACAAACAGGAGAAAGACAAACCAGGAAATGCTTGGAATGTTTCGTAAGGTCTATGTATATATATATGTATTTTTTTTTTATTGTATAGCAGAATAACAAGAGAATAATGATGACAGTATTATATATTGCGTGTTTATCACTAGCAATCCATTAGGAGAGAGAGAGAGAGAGAGAGAGAGAGAGAGAGAGAGAGAGAGAGAGAGAGAGAGAGAGAGAGAAAGAGAGAGAGGGGGGGAGGGGTAGAAAGTGTCAAGCATGGAGGGAGAGAGGGAGGACGGACAGAAGAGAGGAGGGAGGAGAAAGAAGGGATAAAGGAAGGAAGAAGGAACGAGGAAAATTAGGGACCAAATATAAGGAAGGGGCGATGGAAGGAAGTAAGGGAAGACAGACAGACAAACAAACAGACAGACAGACAACACAACACACCTAATAATAATAATGTTGTACTGTAGTTACATAGTCTTACATTACAAAACAACAAACCTAATAATAATGATGTTGTACTGTAGTTACGTAGTCTTACATTACAAAACAACAAACCTAATAATAATAATAATGTTGCATTGTAGTTACGTAGTCTTACATTACAAAACAACAAACCTAATAATAATAATCTTGTATTGTAGTTAGTTACGTAGTCTTACTTTTTCTATATGTTGTAAACCCGCGAAAATAACAACGTGTGTACTAATTCTTGTGGCCAAAAACACCTTATTTACCAAACTGAGTACCACTGGTCCAGATTATTATCAGGTGGAAGATGTAGAGTTGGTGTCAAGAACCTCACGTGACATGTCAGAGTCTACAGGGTTACAAATACAACATCACCTTCTTTACCTTCACGTTAATAGAATACATAATTGGCTTTGTTATTGTCCCTTACATAATTTTCTGGTACTGAGGATACCTTTGTGTGTGTTTTCTTATCTATTTGTGTCTTTATAGAATTGAGCTAAGCCTGTAATGTCGAGTGTGTGCGTGTGTGTGTGTGTGTGTGTGTGTGTGTGTGTGTGTGTGTGTGTGTGTGTGTACATTTCATTTGGCGTTTGCAAAGATACACGTTCGATTAAGTATTTTTCTAGTGTTTTTATAATATATATTCATAGAATATTTAGAATAGTTACTCTCAATTTCATTCCTATGTAAAAAGTGGACCACTAGAACAGCATTATGACTAATTTATTCGACGCCTTGAGAATTAATTTAGTGTCCTGTGTGAGCGTGTACTGTTGGTCACATGAATACTTACACACACACAGGCTGTATGTAAAATGAGGTTATTATTATGAAAGTAGTACAATGAATGGTCTACCAAAGTGACTCAGTGATTACACAACAACAAACCTATTAATAATGTTGTACAGCAATTACACAGTCTATCATTTTCTATGTGTTATAAGTCCTTGAAAAACAATAGCCCCTGTACGAATTCTTGTGACCAATGTATGTACTTCTTCCCCTCGTCACTTTCTTCCCTCTTTCTCATCATCATGTTTACTCACACGATTGATTGGGATGTGTGTTAAAGTCGAGTGAGTGAGTGAGTGAGTGTAAACAGTGATAATTATTGGGGAATGTCGTCACCTTTACATGGAGGGGTTAAACATGCAAGAGTTATCATGCAA
>JAWZYT010002851.1:0-75000 GCA_034508575.1 Petrolisthes manimaculis | reverse complement strand
TACAGTACTGGAAAGGTACAAACCAACCTGTGTGTGTATATGTGTGTGTGGAGCTCCAACTGGTGACTGTCTGGCCGTTCAGTGAGGTGGGTGGAGTGGTGTGTAGCTGAGGCTGGTTGGAGGGTAAGTGAGTGAGTGAGTGAATGGCAGTGGGTTGAATGAGTGGAGGGACAGACACACACACACAACACACACAAACCTACTATCCAAGGTCTGTCTTACACACACATACTCACAAACCTATTATACCCAAGGTCTGTTTTACACACACATACTCACAAACCTACTACCCAAGGTCTGTTTTACACACACATACTCACAAACCTATTATACCCAAGGTCTGTCTTACACACACATACTCACAAACCTACTACCCAAGGTCTGTCTTACACACACATACTCACAAACCTATTATACCCAAGGTCTGTCTTACACACACATACTCACAAACCTATCATATACTACTCACATGCCTTCGCGAGCAGTTTTTAATTAAGCTAGGGAGGGTATAGTTTGGACATTTTTGGAGATAATAATTCCTCCAAACTCTTAACTTCAACAGGGCACCATTATATTTGTTAATCTGGTTCTGTTTCATGGCATACTTTGAACAAAAATAATGGTGTTCTGTTGATTGGAATAGTTTATAGGATTTTTTTTTTCTAACTATACCCCCTCATTGGTACTATAATAGGGGATCTGTTTCGTGGTTTATAGTTTGGAGGAATCAGAGAACTTCAAATTCATATGTTACTTTTGAGTACTTTGATTCCTCCAAAGTATGCCAGGAAACAGGACCCGGATTAACAACTGATGCTTTAATAAGTTTGGAGGAATCATTTGCTCCAACATTATACTACCCTTCTTAAAAATAATATCCTTTTCTCATTCATCTACCTTCAATATTTACCAACATACTGAAACGTGGGTGACAATGACCGTAGACTTTATCAACATTAACCCTGGTGAGTTTGAAGGTGTGTGATTCCTCTAAACCAGTGGTTCCCAAACTTTTTCTGGTCATTACCCACTTTTCATACATGATCCTTGTCCATGGCTCCCCCCCCCCCACAACCATAACCCGTTAACTGAATAATATGAACATCCTTGCTGATACGTATGATTCAAAACCAGAGGTTATCATACAGAATACACAGCTTAGGAAGCCTTAGATTAGAATTATGTTGAGTTAAAATTATCTTGCTTCCCTAATACATACCCATGTCTTGTTTTATGTCAAGAACACAGAATCATATAAAAAAGGATGTATTACTCATGTGTCTGGCAGCAAGGCATTGCACAAACCTGTAAGTTCCCTCCACTGGCTACCTACCTGCTAAACTCCTTTGGTTTTATTTATGCATGGCCTCAGATTATGGCCCCCTACATTCTTCTATATGGCCCCCCAGGGGGCCATGGCCCCCAGTTTGGGAACCACTGCTCTAAACTATGCCACGAAACAATAGATCCTTTTAATAGTACCATTGGGGGCGTCTGTGTGTGTGTGTGTGTGTGTGTTTGTTTGTTTTCTGGTATAGTTTGAAGGAATCAGTAGTCTTCCAATTCACCCACAAGAGAATTTTCCCATAATTAAAGGACCCTGTGATCGTGTATGAACATTGGAGGCTTCTGATTCCTCCTCACCATATATTATACCTCCATGGTTTTAGCAGTCTCTCCTTTCCTTCATGCTTGTTGTCCCTCCTTTCTCTCTCTTTATTAAAATCTTTGTCCCAAGATTTGATAGAACCGCATCAACTGTAAACACTATTGTATTCCGCTGACATGTCATAAACTTTGTATACATAACTTTTAATATTCTAAAATTCTAAAATATCTTCTATTACAAGAATATACAGTAATTATATCTATCACGTAGGCCCTATGCTGTTTCAGAAATATAATATAATTAATATAATATAATTAATATAATATCATTAATAAAAATATGCTATTAGAAGAATATACATAACTTTGTATCTATATAATCATTTACACTCTTTAAAAAGTATAATAACCCATAATAATGTTGAGCCGGTAGCCTCTGTAGACGCTGATGACGTCATGAGGCGGTCAGTGTTGCCAAATCCAGGGAAATTTCTCTTGTATTGGACCATTGTAAAATCCACACAGGAAAAATATACATCGATTGCTCTAGAGTAAACAGGGAAATCATGAAAATGTCTACCACAGGAAATACCAAAAATATCATCAATGTTCAAGAGTAAACAGGGAATAATTGACGTAAAAAAAAGGTAAAATGTAATGGTGAAGTTAAGGGTTATATGGTCACTTAGATCTGGCAACACTGGTGAGGCGGTGCTGAAAATGGAGGATCAACGCTGGCTGTGGTGACCCGGTAAAACAAAGGTACATATACTATTACACACTATTAACCATACCTCTACATGACCACCTCTTGCAGAATAATATATAGGTGTGGTGGGAAGGTAATAAGGTGTACTGGGAGTGTTAAATAAGGTGTAAAATAGGATGTTTAAAGGGTGTAGCGTACAAGCCTAATGGAGTCTTCAAAAATGACCTCCCTGCCCCCTTTGATACTCGACATTTCATTTATCTCTTCCTAAATAATAATTAGGGTGTTTTGAGAGTATAATAAGTGTACTGGGAGTGTTAAATAAGGTGTATATTGATGTGTTTAATGGTGTAGCGTTGTTGAGTGTAAGAAAGTCGCCTCACTGTCCTCTGTCTCTTGTTGGCGTTAATTATTTCACAGGGTTGGATTGTAATAATGTGAATAAATCCGTATAATTAAATCCATACAAGTATTTAACTATTGCGGGTAGATTAATTGTATATTTGTTGTAACGTTAGTGTTAATGGTTGGTTATTTTGGTAAATATTGAATGAATTACCGTTATTGCGTACGGTTTTTCTACCTTCATTACCCACTTATTTCGACCATTCTAGGACTATTTTCTTCTATGGCATTTTCTCAAATGCACCATTTTCATTCAAATGGGGCATTTTGAAATTAACCTGACCTAACGTTAGACCGCATCAGACTACCGGGACCTAACGTTAATCTGGGCAAACTACCGGGAAATAACCGTGATAAAGTACAGTACCATAACATTAAATGAGCGGGGCAAAATACTGGGACCCAGCAGGATCTGGCAACTGCTACAAAATGATAATTCTTTCAGTAAATACTGAAAGAATTACCATTTTGTAGCAGTGTTGCTAGGTCCCATTATTTTGTTCTGGTCATTTCCTGTACTTTACCATGGATATTTCTCAGTAGTTTGCCCAGGTTAGGTCTTGGTAGTCTGATGCGGTCTAGCTTGAGATCAGAAGCAGACGGTTTGTGAATGACACCCCACCCAAACCATCATGAGGCCACACACATCTTGAACCACTCTTGGCTGTGGGTGGGCTGTCATCAAGAAACCGCCTGCTCCAGATCTCAGGCTTTTGACTCAAGTGGGCTCGAAATTATGGTCAGCAAGTGTATCTAGTCCTCATTCAATACTGATAGGTAATGTTATTATCTGATGTGTCTTATTTCTATTACAGGAAAATGGATGGGGAACTACTTTCCCTGAAGTGGAATAACCACCGTACAACCTTCTACCATGTCATCAGTGGCCTCAGAAATAAGGTACAGTATATAGAGAAGTGATTTGCCAAAATGAAGTGTTTGATTGGCAGGTGGAATGTTTTGTAGGTACCGTACAGTAGTAAGTTAACTCATCCAGCAAGGTTGTTCTAGTTCGGTCCTCAAGGATGACCTGCTGAAGTTCTGGAAGGTTGTCTTAATAAGGTTTTGAAAAGGTGTTCCAGGATGGATGTGTGTAAAGCTAATGTATACATAATTATAAACAATGATTGAGAGTATACATAGTGTAGATTGAAGGGTGTGATTTGTAGTATAGGTTTACCAGCTGTTTCTGTATATATTTTGGACTGGGGAGGGAATCTGTTAGATGCAAATATTCTATTATTATTGTGATATTTTCTAATGTTTTTTTTGTTTTTTGTTTTTCAGGAGACATACACAGATGTGACATTAGCATGTGAGGGCAAGTTTTATCCCGTCCACAAACTAGTTCTGTCCACATGTAGTGAATATTTTAGTGATATATTTGATCGTACACCATGTAAGAACCCAGTGGTTGTGCTAAAGGACATCTTTTGCCAGGACCTTGAGTTCTTGTTAGATTATATGTATATTGGTGAAGTAAATGTAAGACAAAATGAACTCTCATCTCTCATAAAGGCAGCAGAGTGTCTGAGAATTAAAGGTTTGGCTGTGCCTGATGAAGAACCAAAGAAAAGTGCGAGTGCATCTAGCAATGCAAGCGGAACGACCGGACAGAGTCGATCACGACCAGAACAGTCGAGTCCGCCAGCCAAAAGGCGGCGTGGTGAAGAGCGACGAACAACAGAACCAAGCCCAGGAAGACCACCTGGGGGTGATGCTCAGACCACCTCTGATCAAAGTACCACAAACACTCAAAGCAAAAGTGCTGCGGCGACGACGACGACGACCACGACAACAAGTGAAGGGAACAGTGTGAGAGAACAACAGCCTGCAGTGACAGGAGACAGACAGACAGAACCTAGTGCAACAGAAAATTCTGAGGTGCATATTAAAGTAGAACACCAGGACAACTTTGAACAGCCTAGTAATGAAGACTTTTTGTCTGTGCAAAGTAACAGTTATGATGGTGGGGGTGGTGGTGGTGAGGAGGGAGAGGGTCAACGAGGCTCTGAGGGTAACACTAGTGACTTTCCAGAGTTCCTCCAGTCAACCATAGAAAAGGAAGAACCAGTGGCAATGAGTGACTTTAATCCAAGTGAATTTCCCGGGCCATCTGGACTCCAAAATGTAAGTTTTTCTGATTTTTTCATAATTAAAAGCATAAAATCAGTAATATAGATATGTCGGGCAGCACATGGGGTCTGATTTTGAGGAAGAAATAAACCAATACAGTATATTACATAGGCTAAGAAATTGCTTGTTTATTGGTTGAATATGCAAGTTCAAGCAATAGGGATGGCATATATTTTCATTGATATTGTGTACACATCTATTTTTACTACAACCATTTGTAGTATTATGGTAGGTAATGTACTCGTGTACAGTACTGTACTGTTTACATTATCTAATGGGTAAAGCATTAACAAAGGTGAAATTATTGTTATTCTTGCTAAACCTGTAGTTTTGCACAGCACTTGAACATCAATTAATTTTTGTCACTTTACTACTGCTTATTCTTTCAGTAGCTTGAAGTTGAGTGCACCACAGACATTCAAACTTCTGAATAGTGCATTTGCATTTCATACACAGAGTGGAATGGCCCCCTGGGAGAGTGAAAATAGTTCAGCTAGCTTTGGTGAAGGAATTTCTGGGGCTGTGGCTGCAGCAGTTGCTGCGGCCTCACAGCCCCAGCAACAACGCCAACAACAACAATTGGTGAGTGTTGAACTTTTCTCATTCTTTGAAGGTGTCACAGCTAAAGGTGCTCAATTCATACAAGCTAAGTAAAAAAATTTGCTCATACTGATCATTTCATGTTTTTATAGCCTTTATACTCATTTTATCTCTGTATTTCACCAATTTTTTTTATATTTTATTTGTCAGTGTAATGACCATCTCTGATAATCAAAATAGCTGTTAAAATGTGTGCACCTTTAGTGGTCATGAGCTGGCTACTGTTATTTAACTCTATGCTAAGGATATTGGTATGTACAAACTTACATGAACCTGTCGGTTAGCAAGTACTGTAGCTTATTTTTTTTTTTTTCCTATTTTTTTAATACTGTTTGGATGAGTGTCAGAAGAATGGCAGCTGGTAGTTGTTGTGAATGTGATGGAAAGTAACCAATTACAGTATTAATGTATTGTATTTGGCAACCATTAAGCATTTTATATAATTAAAAATAAGGTTAAATGCAATGTAAAATATGCAATAACTATACCTATCAGTAGTATGAATCTTTGTGTACCGGTATGTGAAATGCAAGGAAACACTGCCTGGGTGATCTCAGGAACATTTCATCCAACAGAGGGATGTGTTTGAATGTTGGAGACTACATTCCACATGTGTAATTTTATGTCTTTATTTTCAAATCCCATCAGAATTATTTGCATGTTCGTCTTTTCACTGTTAAATTATTGAACCTAGGGCCTGGGGGCTATAAATTTCCGTACTGTACTTGGTTATCTTGACATCGTATCTTTGCCATCAGTGTACTGCACTTCAGTTACTTTCACATGTCAAAGGGTGCAGTATTTTATTATACTCTTGGTATTTTTAGCAACAAAATGATAGGATACTGTTTACACTACAGTAGCATTTCTTTCTCAAATGGCACATGCTAGCTGCCAATCTTCTAAACCTCTCCTTTCTAAGCATATTATTAAACAACCTACAAAGCCATTCCAATACTCTGCCCCATGCCTTCTTCAGAATCTCTACTGCAATATCATTTACTCCAGCTGCTTTTCCACATTTTGTCTGAAGTGCTTTCTCCATTTTCTACCTTTGTATCTCGCCTATTTCCCCTGCTCTCACACCCTGTATTCTCGATCGTCTAATTTCAGCATGATGTTTGAAACTTGTCTTCCTGTGATAGAACACTGAACATGAAAGTACAGTTATAACTTTGTAATTCCAAGGTTGCTGAGTTGTATCATACCAATATGTTTATGCATGTAGATGATCTATATAATGTATTGTACTGTATATGGAAGACTGGTGGGAGTGCTGGAGACCGGCAGAAGGTGAGTTGCAGTGTGACAGACTACAGTAGTGATTATTTATTTTCACGCTGTCATACAGTTTAAGGATGTATTTGATTTGCATTATTTATCTGATGTGCTAAGTTCTCTTTGGCCCAAATTAAGGTGTACTAAATTGAGTTTCGGTGATGAAGATTTATGGTATATTAAATTTTACTTGTTTCCCTTTACTCATATCTGTGAAAACCTACATTGAATTGGTTTTAGTGAGTATTATAAGGTGTTTTGACCCCTCCCCCCTCCCCCCAAATTTGGAGAATGAGTAAGCTGATTACTTAGTATTGTAATACGAGTGTTGAAGCCAACTAGAGGTTGTGTATGACATTTTTTTTTTTTTTTTTTTTTTTTTTTTTAAACTTTGGAAACAATATGTATTGGGATAAAGTTACTGAATTTCAGTTGATGGAATATGGGTCAAGTACTATATTGGAATTGAGAACTTGGTATACCGGTATTGTAGTTAGCTATAGTTGTGTGGCTCTTGGCACCTTCAAATTATACTTAGTAAACATTCTTTAAGTCAGAAAAAAGCAAAGATGAGATCTAAACTATGCTACAGTATTTGCATTTTTCCTGGCTTAAAGATTTTGATCTATGTACATTAAAGTATATATGTTCATACTGTGTGTGCATAAATATGTAAGACTTTGTAAAAAGATTAATCACAGTATTAAAAGTGTTCCAGCTAAAATATTTCAAATGGTTCTAGTTTTATATAATTTTCAAACGATTACATTTGTGTGAAACAGTACATGAAGTTTACGGAAAACACTGAATTGAAAGAGTAGCATTAGTCTAAGACCCATTGTGAAAATCCAAAACATACATAGGTCACTGAGATTGGGGTCTTGAAGTGAGAAAGGATGTATAGTACAAATAAAAATATGCTATTCGAAAAATAACTTTGTGTGGTTGTCAGAGCTGATACTCTCATAATTTCAGAATTCAGTGTTGTTACTGAGAGAGGATAAAATAATTATTTGAAAGATCACCAGTATTGCATCTACAAGCATAACTAAAAATATTTTTTTTGCTGTATATCGCTATACCCAAGGCTTAGTGAAATGCACCATTTTTAGGATTATAAGCTAGAGGAATGTAGCATACTGATTATATTGTAACTTTCAGGTAGTTATATATACTGTATCTGTCCTGAAAAGAGTACACCAAAATTTCAGATAATTCTCCCAGGAGATGGGACTGTGAGTAGACCTATCCAAGTGCCATAGATGTTGGCCCAGTACACACTGAGGCCACTTGTCAAATAATTATTATTGGATGGTTGGGAAAACCTGTGTTTAAACCAGGAACCAGTACTTTAGAGCTAGAAATAATAAAGCATGTGGAAGATACATACCTTAAGCCAGTACAATATCATCAGAAAGAACAGTTATGCTTTAGTGGGTGAAAAATAGCTTCTAACCGATATTGTAATTGACAGTTTCTTTCTTGAAAACTGTTTGAACAGAAATAAAATCAGTACTGCAATGACCGTATAAAAATACATCAGTATCAGGGATTCATACTAAGTCTTCAACTCTGGTAACTAGTAATATCTCTGAATTTGAATATAAGCAATAGTACTGGTATAATGCTTTACACTATTTATAGGTACTGTATATGCGAAGTAGATTTAGTTGGAACACTTTACATTTACTGTGGTATATAATTAAAGAAAAGCATATTGAATTACTAAATCTAATAACATTTTCTCCAGAATTTAACAGTATATATTGCTAATTCCCGGCAAGATCATTTTTAAATAAAGTTGTTCATTATATATTTATGTATATAGGTATGACTATGTACTTTTGTACATGATATATATGTAGTTAGAATTATATTGTTTTTATATGTGATAAAATGAGTTTGTTTATGAGAATCCCTGATCTGTTACTCAGATCAGTGTAAAGTGAAAATTTTCGAATGTTGTGAAAGCTTTGGGGGGATGGGCAATGTGAAAACCTTTATGTTCAAGTTGTGTAAATCACCTAGCAATTAGAAATACCAGATGATCGATGAGTAACCTCGTTTAAATCAGGCGGAAAATTTCAGTCATAGGACTGTCAATTTATGTGGAAAGTTAGGTGCAGTAGTTATATGTACCAATTAGTTCATTTAAACAACCAAAGCAACTGACATAGGGCCGTAGACAAGAACGTATCGTTGGGTCCCAATGCTCAAGGTATGAAGCCCTTACATTTTATATGGCTGTCGTACATCGGGACCCGACACTATGTTCTTGTCTATGGCCCAAAAAGTGACTGCTGTCACTTGGTGCTATGAAAACCATTTTCCTCCCATATCTGCAAACAAAGTACCGGTATGTGTGTGTCATTTTTGAGTGGTGATTAGTAAATCCATGTAAAACTAATGTTCATAAATTTTATAGGAATTATAGTACCATACGGTATTGATGAGTGAAGTTGTTAAATACTTTACTGTGCTGTGAGTATTTTAGAGGGTGGGGTAAACATTGTATACAATAGTATACAAGCTCTTGGTCTCTTATATCTGGATACTGACAGAATAATGGTAGCATAGTATAGTTTAATACTGATAATGAAGCTCTTGATAGTTCAGGCACTGCTAATGAACAAAATATTGGAAATTATCCAAATTTTTATCTTAATATTTTGATTACACAAGTTTTATTATTGCCTTCTTTGAAACGTGATCAGATAGTTGCAAAGATATATACATGTGTATATATATATTGGAATTGTTGTATGTACTTATTCCCAAAAAATCACTATTGATCATACTGTACTTACCTTGCAATCCAACCTGTATAAAAAATCCTATTATAAAAGTTTCACCAAGGTACATTTTGACCTTATATTTAAAGAGCTTGATTTTACCAACCAGAATATGTAAGATTGTCTCTTGTATTCAGTGTTTACCCCGCAGAGTTAAAGAGATAGTGTGATTATGGCACCTAATATCCATCCATATATATATATATATACAGTGTATATATAAAAAGTAAGCAACAAGACATTTCTATAAACATAAGTGAAGGAAAAGGGCACTAGAAGCCCCATAAAAAAAAATTGTTTGAGTTTTCAATAACTTGAATAATGATGTATTTATGAGAAGAAGGAGGGAGCAAGTACTGACTCTCAACCCTCAGTGGCGGAAGGATAGGGATTTGTCTTGAGGGTGCCGCTTCTGAAGGCTAACATTGTCACAACGCCAGGGAAATGCTAGTTGGGAGAAAATAGTACAGTACAAGTAAACTGGGGGGTCCGTAATGTTAAGACAGCCATTGGTTTAAAAAGTCAGTTTCTCATACTGTCTTAAGATTAACATCAGTCTTTAGAGTTTAAGAGAAACTACAGTATCTGAAGGTGGTTGTACATTCTATACTGATGAGTTCCTGTTCATTGTTTGTGTTAGTACATTTATACAGATTCACAATTGATATCAGAAAATCATGTTGAACTAGGTTGGGAGGTGTGATGTGTAACACAAATTCAAATTGTAGAAATAATGTTTAAAAGAAAAGCAGATGCAAATTTTTGGAAAATGTGATATGTGAAAGAGAGGCAGGTGAGGTACCATATAGTTTGTATGAATTTTAGAATGCATTTGTTTTTTATTTGAATTAAGTAAAGTCTTCACAATGTTACATTCGTGTTTAAAATTTTATGAAAGTGTGAAGCAAACTTGCAGGAAATTGTTCATGAGGGCCAAGTTTTACCTTGATAATTTAAGTACTTTCTGAATATTGGTTTACGAGATATCTGAAGCTCATTTTATGCAATGCAATCAATTTGAAACAGGCAAGAAAACCTACATGTAAATATATATTGTGGCAACATTATTTTCGACCCAAGCACGAAACTGGAACAAAGTACAGTAGTCCTCAGTGCTATATATATTTTCTGTGTTATGTGTTTTCTTCTCAAGAGGTATATGATTTATCTGTCCTTAACAAGAAGGGGTTCAAGCAAAGAGTAATTTATTCTTTGGGAATTTGTTTTAAGGAAAGTTTTTTTACTGTAGGGTTTACAGATTCGTCATTGTGATAAGGAGTGAAAGATGGTGGGATGGGAGGAGTAATTAGAAAATTTTGAAAAATATGTCATACCAAGTTTTTTATGGATTTTCCCTCCTTGTAGAGTTGTGAAATTTGGGAAAACAAAATAATATCTATGTATGAAAAATAAAATTTTATATACCAAGTGGAAATAGATAATTCCTGTGTCATATATAAGAGCACGTTTCATTTGTCACAGTTAGTTGAATTGCGTGATTTATTAATTTCATTATTTTGACATAATTTTTTATTTTAATTATTTTTTGTCAGTACTATATTGTATAGAACTTTAATTTTCATGCACTACTTCAAGTTCTTTTAACAGTGGTTGCTGGTATGCAAACTATCAAGGTCATTAACTCTACATTGGGAGAGATGGTGGGCTGGGTGGGTGACGTGGGTGCTACAATGTGTCTCCTCTCCGTAGGTGGGTGGTGGTGGTGGCAGTGTTGCGGGAGGCAAGCTGGGAGGTGACGAAAACCAAACCTACAAGTGTTCCATTTGTGGCCAGGAGTGCAAAGGTCCATCCCAGTGGCTCACACACTCAGCCCTCCACTCACCTACGGGGGTAGCCAGGTTCCGTTGTCCGTTTTGTAACTATGGTACCAATGACCGCAGCAATTTCCGTCGTCACGTAACTGTACACACTGGACTCAAGAATTATAGTTGCCCTCGGTGCGGCCGCCGCTCCAATGATCGCAGTAATATGAAAAAGCATGTCATGAAATGTGGGAGGGGAATCCCAACACATGCCCTACAACCAAACCGATCATCTCAAGTGCATCCTACAGGATTTAGTTCCTCTAGGCAAAGTAGAGCAGACTCAGGATACTGTGACCAGTCTGCAAATCCAGTAATAATGAAAGGTTTGAACATTCCAAACTGAAGCTCACAAGATTTGCAGTATCAAAATTGGATGTTAAAATATTTAACACTGGCGAATACTGTACTGGTACTCTACAGTAAGAAGTATGATACAACGTTTATGTAAAAGGCTGGTGTATTTTCACAAGAAATCAGGTCATCATACAAGTACTAGCCTGACCAGTTGGGGTATTATGCAAGTCTGTTCCTTCACATTATTCCACAATGTGCCTGGTGTCTGAGTTATGATGTTCAGTGTTTGGTTAGCAATTTAGTCATCCAAAGCATTATATTTACAGTACTTTACAGAATTTTGTTTTTTGTTTAGATGGTTATGAGGATTCTTTAGTTTTCAGATTGCTTTAGGTAGCATGGAGGGAATAGTGTTCGAAGGTAAAAGAATTAATGTACAGTTGGTCACAAGATTTCCTGCACACTTCTAATGAGGTGCAGCAATCACTTCACAGTTGTTTACTCCAGAGAGTAGTAAAATTTGTGGCCTGCTGAATTATCTAAGATGAACGATAGTGTTTGCTGGAAGAGGAGGAATACAGATATGACTTAATTTGTTGAATCTTTATGTGTGGCAACCATGATCTTAGCTTCTTCCCTATGTGCATTTACTTTGATTTCTGTACTACTGTATTTTCAACTTGCATAAAAGTGGTGGTATAGTTGTAAAATAGCAAAATATGATTGAAATAAAGATATCATACCGGTAATCATGTTTAGATAGGGGTAGAACCTGCATAGATTACGAAACCTAGGCATTTGCTTTATGTTAAACCTTGTTATGATGTATGGCATAGCTATGTTCAAAAGGGTGCCACAATAAAATCAGAAGAATATCCTGGTTGGGACTGAAAAGTGAAGCTATTGTAGTGCAGTTACTTTTTAAATTCATTTATTTATTTTAACATAATTTTCATCACACTTGACTTCTCATGTTCTCCGTATTGGAGGACTTTGAGCCTGTCTGGTAAGAGCATAAGTGGTAGAAAATATATTCAGGGTCAACTTAACATATGTTTTTGACAATGGCAAGGTATGGTGGTGAATAAAACATACTGTATCAGGAACAGTACTATGTACAGTACATTACAAAAAGAGGTTTTATGGGTGTTCTCTCTGTGAACACTGTTATAGCCTAGAAAGACTTGTTTTACATTAATGAAACTGTTATGGAATTCTAAATGCAAATGAGAATGAAAGTCAACAGGAAATATTTTGGGATGTGTACATACTGTAATTGTATTGAAACTACCGGTAGTTTTGATATGATACGATATGCCTCCTTGTACTGTGTAAATAGAATGCTGTATAAAGTATCACGTTTATTAAATAGCTTTTATTTTCCAAAGATAGTATATTGTAGTACTGTATTTAGTAGATGCCCCGAGGACGGACAATTGTCTGTTGCAATGATAGCTAATGAACAGAAGCAGCCTGCAAGCATACCTTCTTAACTAAATACCATATACTACAAACTTACAGAAGTTACTGAGAGACACATTAGAGCATACCAGAGGGTTGTATAGTGTTGGCAAGTCTGGACCAACTGATTACTTCAAACTAATTCAAACAACAGGACACCATTATTTTTTGTTAATCTGGTGCTATTTCAAATCCTAATCTGGTCCTGTTTCAAGTGCCTTGAGGAATCAAGGCACTCCAATGTACCAAATGTATACTCTCCGCTTTAAGTGGATAGCCTTGTCAGCATATGAGGAGTACTGTACCTTGGAGATAGTCTAACCTCTGTCCAATAATGAGGTCCCCACAACACAGGGAAATAATTATTTTGGATCGTGCAAACAAGTATGGAGGTCATTTTTGTTTTTATTTTGTTATTGAGCAAACAGCTGAGTAAAAAAAAATAAACTGTGCAGTACAGTGGTTGGTTGGTTTAGGTATCTTGAGGTTGGAGGAGGGTAAAATACAAAGATTTTTAATAGGTTGCATATGAGAGGAAGGTTTGTGCATGTAGTTAGATAATGTTTAGATATCTTGAACTGCCTCTGTTGTTGATAAAAGAATGGAGGAAGGAGTTAAGCCAGAGTGATGACTGACAGAGGCTGTTTCTTTGCAGCTGGAAGAGACAGGCAGGCTGCTGGTGTGTGAGGCGGTGGGGGGCCAGGTGGGTGAGGGCCAAGTGGGTGAGGAGGGGGGACAACTACGGTGTCCCGTGTGTGGCCGGCCCAGCAGCCGCCGAGACCACCTCAAGCGCCACATGCGCATCCACACCGGGGAGAAGCCTCATCAGTGCCCCTATTGTCCCTTCCGCAGCCTCCTAAAGTGGAACGTAAAAAGCCACATGCAACGGCGTCACAGCCTTAACTGGTTCCCCCTTGCTGGCTCTCAGTGACCTCACACACCAGCGTCCGTCCTTGGGCTGGCCACCTATCACAGTTTGGGTTGGCTGTGTACTGTACATCCTTGATTACCTGTTGGCCATAATTCTGTACTGTACACACTTAGTTTTACCATGGAAAACTTTAGTCAGTTTTGATCTAATATTAGAACCACTAAGATAGGTTTTGGTTTGCTGCTGAACAACCATTGGGACCTGAATTGCTAAGTCAGATTTCTGCTAGAATAATTGCAAGGCTTATTGGGGAAAGCAAGATTTGAAGTCAGAGCCCCTTACATTAAGTCTATTTCTTTGACATTTTTTTTTTATATATAGTACTGTACATTATTTATTGTAGTATTAAGAACTTGTGTGCCTGTACAGTGGGGCCTCTCATTTGGCGATCTTACTAGACTTTGAAAACCTCGCCAAACCTGAAACCACCAAATTCAGGGCAAACTTTGAATGACAGAAATTAGGTGTTAGACTTTACTCAGCTGTAACTTAACCCATTTTTCCCTATTTAACCCAACATAAAAAGGCTCTCCCTCTACATTAGTGCAGTACAAGCTCCATTTAACTGAAAGTAAAGATTGTGTAAGAGAAAGTGATAAAGAATAATGAACACAAACTAAGGAATTTTTTTTGTGCGAGTAGAAACTATTATTATTGGTGATAACTGAACTTGCCAACCCATTGTCCTCGCTTTCACTTAGGCCTAACCATTTTAAAATGAACAACCTTTCAAAATATACATTTTCCATACTTTTGGCACAAGTTTAGAATTATTTTTTCCACTAGAGAGAATGTTATACATAGGGGAATCAAGCATAATTATTTGTATATGTGAGTTGAATGAGTGGTCAGGGATGGATAGGGAATGTGGTAGGATTGACGCAGGATTGCCAAAACCCAAAATTTAAATATTTTACATCTGGTTGGCAAATTGTCAAACGCCAGTGCGAGGCCCTACTGTATACTAGAGCAGTGCTTTTCAAATTGGCTGTAAGACCCCAAGAAATCCACAGAAGATCCAGAGTGGTCTGTTATGGCAGTGTAATATTACCAAGTAATACATATTGTAATAACAATATAAAATAATAGTCTATATGGTGAAAATTTATACACTGCAGAGGCAGTGGTTTGCAAAGAGATACCACAGTGCTATCAGGATTTCTATGTTTAGGTACTTGGGACAATTAACCCTTGTATCTTGGGGGTCCTTGGCTATTGACAAAATAGACATTTAGTTAAAAATATGTATGGATTGTTGATATAGCAAAGTTTGGAAAACTCTGCACAAGAGCATTCAGTGATACTCCTTTTTCTAAATGGACATGGGAGAAGATAGGATTGTGACTGTGAAATTTATAGTCTATGGATTGATAGTGTAAGAAATTAAATTAATATTTTTATAAGCTCATTTAGCGTTAGTCCTGCAATTTAACCAAAGATGATTAATGATTTAATATGAAATTCTCGTGTTTAGCACATGGTGTTAAATGAAGTCCCTACGTAAAAATGTCTTTTATTTTAAATGAAATTATTAATAACTAGATTGAGAATCCCATTTGAAGGTTGTGGTGCAGTAGGATCTGAAAATATAACGATACTGTAGTTTTGTCCAGTCAATGATGTGACTCAAGATGTGTTGCATTTGATTAAATTATGCCGTACGTCATTAATTACAGTAGTTATATGCAGTATTGCATAATTATACTTCATAGGAAAAAGGAATTAATTGTATATATTTATCAAAACCTATGAAATGGATAGATGTGTAATAGAAGGTTGGATGCAATGAACTTGCAGGTTTAATGAAGAGAGTCATTACTACTATCTGTATGTGTGAGTATTCTATTTTGACAAGGTTAAATGAGATCAATGCAGATACAGAATACAGTAATAAAGGCAGAATATAAAACTACTTTTTTACTTGATTTATGGTATTAGAAGTAGAAGCTGTGTCCTATGACAGCTAAGGCAGTACAGTACTGTAATGAAAACTGGATGTCCACAATGAGGATTGTAAAATAAATATTGTGCATTCAAAATAAGTGTTTTTGTAGGAGAGGCTGTATTTCTTTTTTATCCCTTATGCTTCTCTCATTGTATCCCTTTGAACCCTGTAGCCAGCAGGACCCAGCTGGAAGGTGTTAATGGATTTATATATAGATATTTATAATTTTTACAAAAGGCAATACCAAAACACGTACATATGTGCACTCACATTCAAGAAATTTAATTGAAAGAAAATTACTTATACTGAATCTTTTCCACCATCTCCCTTAAAATAATATCTTTGAGAGTGAATACAATGATCTCGATGATTTACCTAAATTCCACCCATTCATAAGAATCAAAGCATGATTGCCTTTAGCACGTCCTGTATTTCTCCATGGATTTACTCAGATGAAGGCTGAAAATGTCATTCTTCAAAATTGAGTCTTGGGAGCTTATTGTAAGGGTAACAAGCCACATAAACAACTTTACTGGTACCAAAATGACTATGTTATATGGGATTTACCCTTTAGCCCCTCTTTCTCTGTTTGTGTGTGTGTGATGGGAAGAGCAATGAGTTACCTGTACTGTACTTGAGAGGTGTTGATGTTGAGTGTGGGGTAGTCAAGAGGATGACATGAAATACAATGAAGTGTTTTGGATATGCAGTATTGAAAAAAAGCTATATGGAAATATGAAGACCGTATGTGGGTGTGAGAATGAGGGGATAAGAGTAAGGTGACGACCAGCAGTCTTCTTCCTCACCTAAATGGACTAACAATATGGTTGAATGAAGTACTGTCTATTTTAGGGGATGAAGCTGTGATCATCAGTCCTGGTGGTGGGGGTAAAAAGAATGGAATCTAATAGAAGTCACTCCTTTATGTAACATAAGATAGATTAACATTGGCTGCTATTTGATCTTGGTTCAAAGTTGGAGTAAATATTTAATAGTGGTGGATCCATGTTATGCTCTCCAGCATAATTGTACTTCTTCATTTAACACCTGTAGAGGTATCCTTAGCCCTCTATCCACGGGTGTTCTGGCTCGTGTCAGCTCCGTATTGCGAGCCTTTTTCCTGACACGCTTACAACGTAAACAACACATTTTGATGGTAAACCACTTACGCTACATGAATAAATATTGATATTGAAGGAGCTGTCTCCTGATGTATTTGTGAAGACTAAGACCAAGGGTGGCATCACCCTTGGTTAAGGGGTTAATAATACAAAGCATAGCATACGAATAATCTACGTACAGTGCCGTACTATATGGAGAGGTTACATTCTGCAGTAGATTGTACAAGAATTTCTGGCCTGATGATTTATTTACATTTGACAAAGGATCTTGATATTTGCTTGGGTTTTGATAATTGGAGAACTTGTTGAACAGTTGTTGTTAGCATTGTTATTCCAATCTGTAGAAGGACAACAGTTGCTTCAGGAGAAAAGAAATATGTTACTAACAAAGCAAAGTTTGTTGTGGTTATCTGTCTTCTAGTGGTTGAAGGGGTTTTGGTATTATGATGGTGGTAAGCAAGTCCTGGTGAAGTAACAGGGTGTTGTCTTCCCAGGAATGTGAGCATTGTGGGCTGGTGGCGCGAACTCCCTCCACCCTGCGCCTGCATCAGATGATTCATACTGGGGAGCGACCTCTCAAGTGTAATATCTGTCCATACTCCTGTATCAAGACCAATGACTTAAAGAAGCATATGGATACACATTCAGGGCAAAAAAAGTACCAGTGTCCTTATTGCCCGCACCGCAGTGCTCGCCGCAACAGCATAAAGTTACATTTGGCCTGTAAACATGGAAATGTCAAGGACCTTTCTAAAGGACCTGATCACACAAGTGGCTGCTTCCAGGAGCCCAGAAACTCTCACTAAGTCGAGGGAGCTCTGGTAACGGTACAACATGAAGTTTGGTGTCTGATGTTTCCTTAAAATCTAGTACAACTATAAATGTGGAACTTGACCAAGGCCACATTCCATTTTCTCAGCTTGTATATATTCTGAAAAGGGATGTCTGATAAGTTTTTTTTAACTTACTATACATTATATAAATCCACTGAGTGGGCCTTGGTGTTCTCACAAGTATAGAAAGCAAACTTGGTTAATTCTGTTGTCATGATTTAAGAACAGCACAGTATAGTTTGTTTGGATATAGAAATGGATGGCACACAAACAAAGTATGGTACAGTACAGTAGTACATGAGTAAAGGTAATATATTAATGATTGTGATTATAATTTCTTGGTGAAAAAGTGTATACAGTGTTGGATACTTTCACCATTTTATTTTTCATTCATTTAAAAATAATTTTTCCCTGCATTGAGAAAAATAAGTATGAGTACAGTATATACCTTCTTCCTTATGTAAATATCAAAGAAATATCTTTGAACTGAACTGTTTTATAATACTGTTGTTTTATTATACAGTATGATGAGGTGACGGGTGATGAACTTTTCTTTATAACATGAGATAAAGGTATAGGGTGGAGGTCAATGATGGCCTGGGGAGTAATATAGGGTGTGTCTCTTTGCAGTGGGTGTGGCCAGCAGCACCGGATGAGGAGGAGGCAGGTGGTGACATAGCTGAGCTGGCAGGCTGGGTAGCAGGTAGTGGTTCAGCCCCACAAGCCAGAGGGGAGCTAGGCAGGGGGTTAGCAGCTGGCCCGCAACATACCTGTCAGTTTTGTGGATATGTTGCTCAGAGGCGGCGGCACCTGGAATCTCATATTCGGACACACACTGGGGAAAGGCCTCATCAGTGCCCCCAATGCAGTTATAGGTGTTCAGACTTCAGTAATCTAAAGAAGCATGTTAGGATTCATAGTGGAGAGAAGCCCTTTACTTGTGTACACTGTAATTTCCGTACTGGTGATAGTGGCTCATTGAAGAAGCACATGAAGCATCACTTGCCCCCAGTACAGGCAACAAGCCAGTGTAATTCTTAATTGAATACAGTTAAAAGGACAATTTGAATAGAGAATTGGTAAGATATTGTGATCTTTACTATTTCTGTAAGGCTTAAATGATAAAACTTATGAATATTTATTTAATGGGTAGCGTGATAGAAATTATGAGGACAAATTCATCAAGTTGCAGTCAGTGTTTTGCATTGAAGCACAGAATTATTTAAAATATTCTACTTCCGACTATGTTTTCACAATTTAGGACCATGTCCTATATTAGTTCGTGTCAGTCCATAATTTTTCTAAAGTCAGATTGTGCTCTTTGCAGTGGGTGTGCAGATCTCCGTGGGGTTCTGGCAGAGGCCGACCTGACTCAGAGGTGTTGGCAAGCCTTGAAGACTCAAATTTGATAAGTCAGGCAGTACACACACATACCCATGATGTACACAGGGGGCCCCAAGGTTTACAATCCCTTCAGAATGCCTATGTTGGCACTTCACTCATTCATAAATGCCCCTACTGTCCATACACCTCCCGTCTCAGCTCGAACACAAAACGCCACGTGCGAACTCACACTGGTGAAATGCCATACTCCTGCTCTGAATGTGACTTTCGTTGTAAAGATCCCAGTTCCATGAAGCGACACAAAGTGACTCACACCAGACGTTCCCAGTCAGTTAATGCCAATATCCCCAAATGATTCCTAGTAAATTCTGTTGTTAAAGATCTGTCCACACTTTTGTCCAGCTAGAGCACTCCTAAGTTTCATATTATTTCAGTAGAGGAGTTGGAGATTGAAGAATTTTGTTTTTATTTATTGATTTATGTATTTGAGAAAGTGTGTAATTTTTGAAGTACTGTACTGTGCTGTACTGCCTTATCAGGGTTGGATGGCAGAATTAGAGAAAAGTTACTGTGCAGAGTATTTTGGGGAGAACTTAGGTTGGGGAAAAGTGCAAAGTTTATTTTCCACTTGAAGTTTTCATATTTGATAATTAAAAAGCAGTTTTGCTAATGAAATGAGAATTTTATCAATGTATTTATGAAGATTTTTGACAACATAGGTCTCAAAAATCTCAATTTTTTTTTTTATTATTATTATTATTTTTTTTTTAAACTGTGTGGAATTTACTAAATAAAAGGAAATAGTGTACTGTACATTTTTAAGGTATATGTTAAGATACCTTAATAAATTTCTGTGTGTTATTCTCAGGTTGTTTTATCATACAGATTTATATTTCTTTTCGTACTTTATATTATGCAGTGAGTATTATATGGGATACTTTATGTGTAGATGGTTTGACTTGTAATTTTTTTTAGTAGACAGGGAGAGTACTAATTGAATACCCGTACTGTACTGTATACTGTATATGGTATAGGATGTGTGTAGTACAGTTGGTGGTACAGTAGAGTACTGTACTTTTATATAATGTGTATAGAAGATTGGCAGGAAGTTCAGTTAGTACTGTATCAGTTGACGCCAAGCTTATCAACGGATGAATTAACACATTCAAGTCCAACCATCCTCAATGAAGATACTTAACCAAGATACCATTGTTAATCCTTAAGGGTCCCTGTGATGTAGTTGGAAAATTGGAAGTAAGTGAGTCCTTTGAATATTGCCATGAAACAAACACACCTACAGTATTTAGAAGGAGCGTGTTTCTTGGCATAGTCAGGAGGAATCTGATGCTTCCAATTTCCATATACAATCACAGGGTCCTCAAATTAAGGAGAGGGGTAATAAATACACTTTTGGTACATTGGAATGCCTTGATTGATTCCTCCAAAGTATGTCGGGTAACAGGACCAATGAATAACTGCAATAGTATCCTGTTGCTTGGAATAGTTTGGAGGAATCAGTTGCTCCAAATTTACCAACAACAACATTGTACTATATACTGTACCCCCTTAAATTATGGGTGTCCTCGTTATACTGTACATGAAATAGTTTGTCAAGAGTCCAGTTATCTAACCCAAGGCATAAAGGGTTTGTTGTTTATTGATTAGGGGCCCTGGCAGTGTCAGTGAATTGATTGGCTGATGATTCCTCCGAGCTCTGCCTCATAATATGATTACAGGAATATGTTGTAGCATAGTTTGGAGGAATCAGAAGTGCTCCAAGTTAGCCACATCAAAAGCCACTCTTAAATGGAATACATTTTAACTTCTTAGCATCAGTCATCCCTCACCTGGACAAAGTCATAAATATGGTATTAAGTAAAATGCAGGATACTTCAGTTGTGTATGGATTATTTACTGTCCTGTATATTAGGGGCTTCACTCATCAGTTGGCAATATTTTCCATGTAGTAATTGGGTTGATGTAACTTGTCTTGAACTTTCCATTTACTTATTTCAAAGATGAGATTAGTTGGGTGGCATTTCAGTGATGGATTTTTTTCTTCATAGAATGGAAGATGATGGTGTTTTTTAATATTTGCTCAGGTATGTAAGACAGACAGACCATCATAATTTTATGAAGGAAGAGAGTTAAGGGACCTTTTTTTGATGCAGTCAGAAAATTGGAGGTAAAGGAGTCTTCAAATATTGCCATAAAACACCACCTATATGGAAAGATTTTGTTTCGTGGTGTAGTCAGGAGGAATCAGAAGCCTCCAATTCTCATACACGATCACAGGGACCTGAATATCCTTTTAAATTTTCCTTTTCATTAGTGTTTTGAGGGGTATGTTCATTGCACTTCATGGAAGAGTAAGTAAATACTGGTAATCCAGTACAACACACCATAATGAAGAGGACACTGCACATTTTTATTGACTTCCCATCACTTAGTTTTATGCATTTATTAATTTTATAATACTTTTTCATGGGTTTGTCCCTGTTGTATTATATTGTCTCTACTCGTGTTATCCTTGTTTTGTCAACTTCTTGTCACCCTATGCATTAAAGATATTCTTCATGCACCCCATATATACAACATTCACAGACACCACACACTTACATTTCTCCATATACAGTACACACACTATCACTACAATAACATCGCCTAAATGACCATTAAAAGTCGATAGGTGTGAAGCCCCAGTAACCAATCCATATTATTTTCTTAAGGAGAGTCAAGGCCAGTTATATATTTGCTGAGGAAGATAAGGACTAAAGACAAGAAGCCCACTTAAAGGGATAGTGTAGTTTCAGTAAATCTGGAGCAAGTGATTCTTTCAATCTATTCCAAGTTATATTCTTATCCATCTGGTTCTCTTTCCTGGCATACTTTGGAGGAATTGAGGAGCTCTAGAGTACCAAAAGTATACCATCCCCTTTAATGTTAGAAAGCATCTTTTAAAAGGCTCAGATGATGAGGAACTGTTGTGCTGAACCCATTTGTTATTGTTAGGTATTGCCAAGAGTTTATTCAATTACCCCAATTGTTTATTTTAATATCTGGTATTTATGTTCACTTAAAAAAAATACAGTACAGCTGAGTATTCTTTTGTCTTATTTCCATCTTCTCTGCTATGAAAATTTAAACAAGATACCTTTGGTGACAAAACTGAAGATGATAAAATTAATATGAAGAAAGGAGATAGAGGAAATTCTGCCCTTGGTTGTGAGTTTGGTGTAGATGAAGGAATCAACTGTGAGAATTATGTTATTGGACATTGATATATCCTACAAGCAGAAGAAAACCCACAATAGTAGACGAAAATATATATTACCATACATTTTCGACGACAACTGTCGCCCTCTTCAGTGGTGAATAGTCAAAGGGAGAATGACATACAGTGGATGGAGAGGCCTGTTTTATACAAGACGAGGGGGTTTGCAGAGGGGTCGGGTGGGAAGGTGAGGGGAGGTGCTATGGCAGGACCAGCTCTGGGGTTGATTTTGGGGGTAGGTAGGGATTTTTCCACTAGATGTCTCGTGATAGGATCTAAGTTGTAATTGCCTTCACAGATGTTGAAATTATCAATCCTTTTAATATAAAGTACATTGATTCTACTATCCTGTATTTTTTTTAATTGAGCTATGCGCTAACTTGGAATCAGACCAGTTGATGACATGGTTATTGTTTTGTTCTGTGAGTGGACAAACTGCATTATTTGTGTTCAGAGTTTTGCAGTAATAACTGTGTTCTTTGATGTGTGTTTAAATCACATCCTGTTTCACCTATATATTTTATACAAGATTACAATCATTATATGAAGAGGATGACAGTTGTCACCGGATCTGTATGGTAATATAGTACAGTATATCTTTTTGTCTACCATTGTGTTTTTTTTATTCACCTTGTCAAATCTCACGCCAGAGTAAACTCTCCTCCAGATCCTACAAGCAGCTCAAAGCTATGAAGGTGTATAATGTGATGGTTGAAGGTAGCCAATACACAAGTGGTTATTTAAGGGGCACTACAGTGTTTCTAGGACCACAGAATTTTTAACCAATTACACAGTGAACAAAAATTCAAATTTTTTTAAGGTGCTCAGTGTGAAACATCAACACATATATCATAACTGTTGTTTGCTAAGTATGGTGGTAGCAATGTTTGCATGAAGGAGTTGGTAAGGTGATATTGGTAGTAATATTTGTGTATGGTCAGTGGTTGAAACAGGATGTGACTTGTCGGGTCTCTTTGCAGTGGGCGGCCGCCCTGGTGTACAGTGGGCAGGTGGGTGGTGGTGGTGTTGGTGGTGGTGGTGGTGGTCGTCCAGTGGTGTGCCCCGTGTGTGGCCGTACCGTCTCGAGGAGTGACCACCTCAAGACACACCTACGCACTCATACGGGCGAGAAGCCTTATGTCTGTTCTAGTTGTCCCTACCGATCATCTGACAGCAGCAACTTACAAAAACACATCAAGAAGTACCATCTAACACAGTGATATATCAGTATAAACTTTGATAAAACAAAGAGATGTACTGTTATAGAAATTTGCTTTTGAGAACCTATCTCCATATGGCATATTATGTTTGAAAGTCTCCAGTAGAGAATAAGACATGAGTGATAATGATTGATTAATACATTGCTTATGATTATTACTGTGGACTTAGAGTTTCAAAGTTGAACACTGAAACCAAAGGTCATCCAAAGAAACGGGACTTAAACGTATGGCTGTTGTACAGTTGCCGACAAATGGATCAAGGATAAACAGCTCAGAAACATAGTGGTGGGATGCCTTTCGCACTTGGTAACACTGTTGCTCATTTATAGATCTTTATTATGGGGTTTACTCGTCTGGTAGATCAAAACAGATCTGGGGATATTGTTGGCACAAGAGTGCTCAAATAATTATTGATGTGTTGCCATATTAGGTGTAATTAGGTGGCATATAATTAAATAACTTAATGTGAATGTCATGTCATGATGTGATATACTGCAGAGAGAAACGTAAGACCACAAATACACCAGATGTATTTTGATCATATTTCTGTTTGCATTATGAAACGTGCCATTCAGAGGTGAAATTGTGTTGCATATTGTTATTCATATAATATGAGGTGAAACTAACACTAAGTTGAAAAAATATGTTCGAGAAGTGGGCCATTGGGCGAGGAAAAAGAGCTTGGGTGGAAAACTTGTGATCACATGGAATTTAATAGGATTTGAGTAGTTCACGAACCATATAAACAAATGTGATTTATGACTTTGCAGATAAAGAGCCAGTGCCATTGTTTATACAGTATCTCTACAGAACTCAAAATTTGTTTCGAATGCCAGACGAATAAACAAAGATAAAGATTCTTAATATGAACGACAGTGTTGCCAAGTGCGAAAGATTTACTTCCCCCACATTTCTAAGCTACTTGTCCTCAATCCATTCATCGGCAACTGTACAATATATTTTGTTTCAAATTGTCTTTGGTTGATTTGGGGAAAAACTGATGTACAGTCCTGTACTGTAACATAAACAACCATGTATAATAATTGCATGAATGGTCAGTTTTTTCTAATTTCTTTTCCATGTGTGAAAGAGGACCTTGAAACACTATTCAGCCATCTGTTATTACTAGTGTAATAGTATTAGAATTATTTTATAAATACAGTACAGTATTGGATTTTTCGTTGTAAATAAACCTGTTGAACCATGCACTTTCTATTTAGTAAAAGTTTATGTGGAATTTATATTTTTATTAAAAACCTTGTGTTTTATTCAATTATTCATTCCCTGGAAAGTAGCAAAGTGTAAGAGGTACAGTATTAAAGAAATCTTTTGATTTGAGAGAAAATTGTAGTTGGGTTGAACAGCATATGAATTGTGGGATTTGATAGAGTCTTGTATGATGGACTGGAAAATAGGTGTCCAAATTCCATGCTTATGGAAGTAACAGTGAAAGGAGAAAAGTTACTTCAAACACGATGCAGAAATACTAGTCTACTAGTGGAACAGGAATAAGTACATAGTTGACTACCTTGTCAAGTTGTAAAACTGGTAACCTTGGGATTATGGCACAGAAATAAATGTGTGTTGATACACCCAAGATGGAGCTCTGATAAGAATACCAGATTAATATGATAATATGCAGAATAGAGTATGTATTGCTGTGGAAAGTAGAACTCTTGTGTAATAAAGCAAATGGACTTACACCTCGGTCTCATATAGAACGTCCAATAGGTCGATAGAAGACGTCGTTCTATGTGATACATGTAACCTATGGGGAAAATGACAATTGGTCGATCAATAACCAAAATTGTCCCTGAAATTAACATAAAATACTTTTTAAGGTTTTTCTTGCCTTAATCCTACAGGAATGTATATTACAATTCGTTTTAAGCATATTACAATTCGTATTAAGGTTTTCGCAGGTGACTCATGTGACATACTGTACTTTACTACGAGTCGGCTGCATCCGTGGTGGTGGAGGGAGAAGGGGGAGATAAGAGATAGCGCATGATCATTGTTTGTTTACTAATATTAACCATACGCTGGTGTTTCCTTCTCTTTTCTCTTTCCGAGAAATAACTTCCTTCTTTATATGGAAGGATATGGCCTTCCGTTTCGTAAATCACTAAAAACGAGCGAGTCACACACAACGCAGGCTAGGCCTATATTCCCTTGACCTTGGGATAGGATGAATGGAGACTGAGGGTAGGGGGAAGGAGCGCGGTAGAAGTGGTGGGAACACACACACACACACTTCACAGACTCCAGTGATATAAATTTCCAGACACATTCATTATGATTTCGCTAGTTTTGTATAAAAACTCCTTGGATTTGCTTCACTTATTTTTGCCACCCATTCTATATGGATGCAATAGTTTTGTAAAATAATTTTAAACTACTGTATAATATTTTAGTCGCTCGTTCTATGTGAACACGTTCTATATGAGACCGAGGTGTATTTTTATTAAATTTTACTTATGCTATACAGTGACTGTAGCATTTATATAATACATATTCACTCTTGAATTCTTTGCTGATTACTTTTTAACACAGATGAACAGGTGTTAAGCAGGACATCAATATCAAAGTTCCTACCATATACTAGTGAGTGTAGTTCTTGTGTTTAGTTATAAATTTGGATGCTGTCCAGATACAGTATGACTGATGTGATCCAGTATCACTCATGCGTGCAAGCCTCCATTCAAGATTCATATTTTAAATTCAGTGGTTGTTTTTAGTCATATTGTATTGTAGTTTCATTGTAGGGGGAATAGTGTTGTAGGTTGTAGAACAAGTTCAGCATTATCCTTTGTAGAAGAAAGCACCATTTGCTGAGCCTTTATTGACGCCATAATTTGTAGTTATTCGGAATCAGTAGTGAAGCATCATCAATAAAAGCTCCTCTTCAAATGTTGGTCTCGTCTACTGAGTTGTTGTGTTGTGGGCTAGAGGGCTGGCTGGGCTGCATGGTGGGAAAGTTGGGGTAGTACTTGTGGTTCTTGGCAGTAATAGTGGGCTCTTCTTTGCAGTGGCAGCATGCGGGAAGGAGTGGCGACGCTTGCGGCACTGTAGTTGTGGGTGGTGGTGGTGGTGGTGGTGGTAGTATTGGTGGTGTTGGTGGTAGTAGTGGTGGTGGTGGTGGTGGTGGATTAAGTGTTATTTGTCCTGTGTGTGGTAAACAGATAAGTCGTCGTGACAACTTGAGAGTTCATATGCGAACACACACTGGGGAGAAGCCTTATCCCTGCCCTCACTGCCCTCACCGCAGCAAAACTGGAGGAAATCTTCGCAAGCACGTGCGCTCAATACATGGGAGGGATTTATCTGACAGAAGCGGACAGATGGGGCCCCATACTTTGCTCTAAGTCTTTTGACAAGTTAGTCAAGCATGCATTATTATGCCCACTTGATAGTAATTTTGCAGTACATTGTACTGTGAATGCTGTAGCTTCAAATTAGCTTAAATTGAAAGATAACCTGTGAGCTGCACATATGAAAAATTCACAGCTACCTAATAGAAATGAGTCCAACACTGCACAATTTTGGACAAGTGTCATATGAAATATGATTAGATATGATAATGCCAATGTCCAAGTGAGTGACATTATGGCCACAGTAACGAGTGACTCTCTTTACAGTGGCAGCGTGCAGATGACAGAAGCAGTGAGGATGGCAGCGGTACAGATATTGTTGGTGGTGTCGGAAGTGGTGGATTTGGCATCGTGTGTCCCGTGTGCGGTAAAGTGATCAGTCGTCGGGATAACCTCAAAGTTCATCTCCGTACTCACACTGGGGAAAAACCATATGGGTGCCCGCACTGCCCCCATCGCAGTAACGAGCGGGGCAACTTACGCAAGCATATGCGCTCCCTCCATGGTGTTGACTTAGACCCGAGTTATCTACTTCCACAGCAATACTGACAATAGATTGTAGTAGTAGATAGCAAAAATTTTATCTCTGAGCTTCCTTGAAGTTTTCTGGAAAACATTTATTACAGTACAGTATTTACTGCTGTAATGTACTGTATATGCTTCAAGCATAAAAAAGTCTTTCAAGTAAAAACAAAATAGTATTAAGCTGCAGTAACAAAGTATTTTGGTTGGTAATATGATATGGTCGTTGATGTGGGTATTGGTGTTAGGGAGGACCTGGGTAATGATACTGAAAAATGTGCACCATTGACAGAGATGGGATTTGACCCTTCATTATTTTGAATATGTACTTTCAACACAAGCTCAGCTGGTAGGAGTGTTGAAGTACATTATTAAGCTTGGTGAACCTGGCGTAAGTTTGTGTTGATAGCTCAGTGAGCGTAATATATTCTTCAACAAATGCAAAGGTTATAGTGGTGGTGGTGGTGGTGGTGGTGGTGGTGGTGGTGGCAGGGTACAGCCACTCTCACTGAACTGGTGCCTCTCTTTTCAGTGTGGCAGCAAGACAGTGGGCGTAATGCTTGACCCTTCCACCCAGCGACCTCCAGTTGACCAGCTCCTCCCTACCCAAGTTATGCCCTCATGGTCTCTCTCTGCTCAGATCCAAAGTCAGGAGCATCCCCGAGTTTTTAAATGCCCTTACTGTCAGCATGTAACACAAAAGAAATTTAATCTAACCAAACACATTCGAACTCACACGGGGGAGAGGCCCTACCACTGTAATATTTGCATGTACTCAACAGGTGACCCAAGTAACCTTAAGAGTCATTACAAGCAAAAGCATAAGATGCCCCAAGAGTGGCTAAAACAACATTAGACTTTTACAGAGTAGGTGCCCAATAAGGGCTTCAGGCATTTATAAACAGACTATCCCATCACTTAGTAATTATTATGCATGGTTTATTATAAAGTATAGAGCTTTAATTTTTTTATTGGAATATGCTAATGCCAAAAGTTAAATTATTGTTTCTAAATAAATAGAAAGTGGTATTTTCTGTATTAATACAAAAGTCAAGTTTCTTATTTTAATTTATTGTGATTATCTTTACACTTGTTATTATGTAAATAGAACATCAACCCACTTTTTTAGTACCGTACTGTGCAATACAGTACAGTACAGTAATGGAAGGAAAAACATATTCTGACAGCATTATACAGTACTTGATGTATCACAATAGACTACTGTATAAGGAAATATCTGTAAGTTTGCAGTGACTTACTCTATTATACCAAAGGTAAAATATTAATATTGTTTGAATCCAATCCTACCTGAAACATAATTATATAGTATTTATATGCACGCAAATAGGGGAAAGGGACACAGTTTGAAATGCAGATACAGTACTAATACTTATACGGTACTAGAAATGTCTCTATACAATACTGTAGTGTGAATGTGTAAGCTTGAGAACATCTAACCCAGCCAGTGTGACCAACTTGAGTGACTATTCTCAACTGGATCAGGTTTAAATTCAGATAATATTTACTACACAAAGGTTTAAGGTTTTGATAAGTTTTACAGTATTTGTTATATGGTCAAGCTCACTTTTATTGTACAGTACTGATGTAGCAACAGATACACAAATATGCACTCTATATTAAATTTAAAGACTAATAAGTTGAAGATTATTGATCACATAAATATAAACTCAGCCATTTAAAACAGGGGAATATTGCTCATCACATGACATGTTGATTATGTACAGTATATTGTACAGAGAATGGTCTCGGTTGTATTAATATAAAGTTATTACATATGGCAACTGTTATGATAAGTTATTAGCAACTTCTACTCTATTTCTTAGATACAGTACAGTGTATAAATTATTTCATATATTGGCTACATTCTGCAGGTGTTAAACATTTTTGGTGTGATGGAAGTGTCATGTGAGCTGTTCTGGTGAGTACTTTATGATGTTTGCAGTAGATTGAACTTATATGGTACATAGTAGGGGGTGAATAGGGGAGCAAGTTTGGGTGGGAAAGGATTATTGAACAGTACAGTATATGGGAGAGAATGTATGGGTGAAGTGAAGAAGTGAGATTTTTTTTTAATATACAGTACTGTACAGGTATTTGTCCTGTCTGAATGAGTGAGTCCTGAAGAACAGCTATTACTGTATATCCTTACTGGACAAATAAAAAATGATTGTACAGGATAATATTCCTAATAACAATTCTTATTCTTATATGAGTAAGTTCTTAATCTATACATGAGTGTGGACATGAATATTTCTGTACTTGTAAATTTTAACAGTGATGTACCAAGATATTAAATACAGTAACAGAAATTGCTGAAAATAATGTGGGCAGCTCTAGTT
Source organism: Petrolisthes manimaculis (assembly GCA_034508575.1). NCBI lineage: Eukaryota > Metazoa > Arthropoda > Malacostraca > Decapoda > Porcellanidae > Petrolisthes > Petrolisthes manimaculis. Next base: position 44,970 of record JAWZYT010002851.1, on the reverse strand, counting down.
TGATTTTGTAGTTCATACATATCATTAACCAAAAGTTTATTGGTTTTTGTATCATTACAGGAAGTATGAAAAAGAATGTAGATTATTCATAAAGTGTGACTGGTGTAGGTAGATACCATAACTGACAAGTATTATAAGGTACAGAAAAACCTAATATTAAAGACTCCAGAAATTCCAGTTGAATCAATGGACTCCTATTGTGACTTAGAACAAACAGCTGTTATTGCTTCACTTGCAGTTTAGGCTTGTGACAATAAACAAAATCATATGCATGCTTTTGCATTGAGTTCCCAAAGTAGCAGCTGAAATGTTATCATAGAAGAATGTTGAACCTGTGGCAGTCTTCATGGGAGAGTAACGAAGGCATCTCTTTCCAGCGGCGGCCGTGGACAGCTGAAACACTGCAGTCAAGACCAGTTAACCTTACCTCTCGCTCCCATGATGCCATGATCGTCCAGGCTGAAGTTACCTCCCCTGCCCACCCTCCAGACTCACCCAGGAGAGCCCAGGCTGCCTCTCACAGCCCTCAGGTTGTGACTGCTGAAGTTATCCCAAGTCTACATTGTTGCCAGTACTGTAGCTACTCTTCACTAAGCCGTGGAGATCTCAAAAAACATGTGAGGATCCACACTGGGGAGAAACCTTATGGTTGTCCCCATTGTAGCTACAGGTGCTCGGACTCCAGCGCCTTGAGCAAACATGTGAGGACTCACACTGGGGAGAAACCACACTGCTGTCCACACTGTCTGTACAGGACACATCTGGCTTCAAATCTTCACCAACATATAAGCTCAGCTCACCCTGAACTCCAATAAGGTGAAATATCTTGCTCTGTTGTGGTTTGCTTAGTAAGTGAACTGTATACAGTACAGTATTCAGACAGGAATGAATATTGGATCTCCGGTTGAAATTGTTTTTACCATATTTTTAGAAATTTATGTAATGTACCGTACAATAATAATTTTTATAGTTATTGGTACATCCTACAGCAATGAAATATTTAAGACTAATGTAAAGTATTGGTATGGAAACAATGTTAGGCATGAAAATGGAAACAGGTCACATCTTTGTATTTCATTAGTCAGTGTTCAATCTCATTGATAATATTTGTGGGTTGTCTAAACATGCAAGTTAATAGTGAATCAAAGCTACTGCATTGTGGGCACTTATCTGACTAGGATTGTTGGTGGCGGTAGTGTGTGAGGCAGATGTAGTGGTGAGGGAGTGTGTGTGAAGTACAGTTAGTGAATGAAGTAAATGAGGAAAAGTGTTGAAGAAGTGTATGAGGTGCTGGTTACTGTATATAAAGATAGGTGTCACTGGTAAAGTGTGGGAATAGTGTGTGTCTTGATTTGTATTATAATGAATAAGGAATGTGTGGATAAAAGTGAAGTACATAAAAGGAACTGTGTTGGTGTATAATATAGTGTTTGAGGGAAAGGACACAAGATGGTGCAGTGGTAGTAGACCTTGTAACAATATTCTCTTGAGATTGAATTTATGTGAGGATGGGTAATGCCCTCATGTAACCCTTGCTAATTGATAGTATAGGCAAACAATCATATACCACCAGTACCTTTAATTCTTTTGTCACTGTAAACATATCTAAGGTGGAAAAGGTTGTGGCGAGGCTTGACGACGACAGTGATGGGACAATATGATGATGTTATTGGAGTGAGTGATTGTTAGAGACTGTTGTAGTGTGTAAGATGGAATGTATGGATATAGGTAATGTGTGTGTTTGTGTGTGTTGGCAAAAGTGTTTAATGGTAGGTAGTGAGTGAGAGGGAATGCATGGGTATAGGTAGTGTGTGATAGGGAATGTACGGATATATGTACTGTAATGTGTGTGTGTGTTGGCAAAAGAGTGTTTAATGGTAGGTAATGTATGAGAGGGAATGTACATGTGTATGTGGGTTGACATAAGAGTTATTTAATGGTTAGGTAGTGTAAGAGAGTGTTGGTGAGCCAGACTAACAGCTGGTGTGTCTTTTGCAGTGTGTTGGCGGGGGTGTCGGGGTGGCAGTGACCGGGGTTGCTGAATCATGGGACAGCGTGTCACGTGTATGCCACCACGGGTGCTCCGTCGACACCTGCCGTACTTGTAAACCCTTCACATGTCATCATTGTCCTTATGCCACCAGAAGTAGAGCAGACCTTGTGAAGCACGTACGCAAACACACTGGTGAACGACCATTCCCATGCCCCTTGTGCAGTTACAGGGCCAGTGACAGGTCAACTCTCAGGAAGCATTTTCTTAGACATAAATAGATTTGGAATCCAGACAATATGGATGTTTCATTTAAAGGGCTCCTGTCTGAAGACACTCACTTGTCACAAGGTTTGGATATAAAGATATTGACAAAAACTTATAATGTAATGGTTTTTGCTCATAATCTTTAAACAAATATATTGTGAATGAATGTCTTCAGAAGGTAGTTCATCATTCCTTGTTAAATATATTGATAGTATTTAATGTTGTACAGTTATTATACAGATTGCTATATATTCAGTCTGTCTTGCCAGGAAAATATTTCCTTTGTTTTCATCCACTCTCAGAGCTTGAAGCTATCATGTTTTTAATGTATCAAATAATATGTGTTAATAATATTTTTACTACAGATCAGGCAGTGTACAATTGATACTTTGTAGTCTGACTCAGATTTTATCATTTTAAAGCACATCAAATTATTGAACTTCCATGGATATGTATACTGTATATATACTGTAATAATTATTTATGTTGTTTTTAAAGTTATGTGGCTAATAAAAATTAAAAATCCTTTGCAGCTTTATTTCTTCCAGTTACTGTAATGTTAAGAACATGAATGTGCAAGAAGTGAATAGTTGTGAAATCTATAATTACCTGCAAAGCAATACAGTACAGTAACTAGCATATTACCAGTATGAGGAAAAGCCATTGAAAATTTGCAGCTGAGGGACAGCATAGTTTGTGTGAAATATGTCGAGCAACAGTAATGGGTATGAAGAGTTAAAGATATGGAAAAAAAAAACCTTAATGTTGTTTGGGAAAATGATTGATATGAAGTACCGTAGGACAAGTATGTGATGAACATTTAGTGTGAGATGGGATGAAAATTAAGCTTATACTGTACAATTAAAAGGTCAGGTATAATTGTGTATAAAATGTATTGGGATTTACAGAATAAATTCTAATGAGAGCTTAGATTTTGTTGTACAGTATGTGTAAGGAGAAGAGCCGAGAAAATTGCTCGTTATTTGGTAAAACAATAATAAAGAAATGTATGGATACAAAAACTAAACTTTAAATGAGGAGAGGTGGTGACAGAATTGTTGTGGAGTGCATTCTGAATTTTTGGTTTTTGTTATTTGAGTAACTTTTTGAATTGGTGTTAATGTGTTCCTTTAGTCTCTACAGTTGGCTGGTGATAATCTAAGACCCTTCCTCTATTTCATACGCCCATTAGTATGAGTAATTACACATACAGTACAAATTTTTATTGATTTTTAAATTCTGTGTTATATGTGGTATAATATAACATACAGTATTTACCATAACATTTAAAGCACTGTAAAAGGAAATCTTAAATGAAATGATGGGTGGCCACTGCCATCTTTAATTTTGTCTTGACAATTATCAGCTCTGATATCAAGTTTAGTAATAACAGTACAGTATGTACAATTTGTAGTGCAGAACACACTCACTTTAATGCTGTTTTTTTTTCTGTGAATTATAATGAAATACGTAATAAAGTGAGTAAAAGGAAAATGATACAGGAAATAATGAGCAGCACAAAATGCACTGAGGTAGATGAACACAAAGTTGCTAACTCACAATTTTCACAGTACACAAACAAATACCCAAACCCTTACTACTTCTGCAGTAGATAATAGTTTAATGGGATAATGAATGTTTACTTAGAAACTCTGCATTAAATGCAGTAGTTGTCCAGACAGTAACAAACACAATGTTGTTGGTTGCTGTTTAAGAAAACCAATGGATTGTGCCTTTTATTGTGGTTAACTCTAACTAAACAGTTGAGTTAAAGGGAAGTGCAGGGAAAAAGTTTCATGAAAAAGTTAATTAATGATTATATGCTTTGACCAGCCTTGACAGTGGCCTTGTGATCATGAGACCTTTATATTGTAATGCAGCTAAAAGTACTGTACCAATGTACAGTATAACTAGTTATTTAATTAATATTACATTCTAGAATACCAAGAGTCACATTACAAGTACATCTTTTCCTTACTCTCTATTGGAATACAGTACAGTACTGAGGTTGGTGGCAAGTTATGGTGTTGACTGAGAGGTTTGGGATGTGTGAGTGATGGGGTCTGGTGCGAGGCACTGCTCATAACCTGTATTCTCCCGTCTTTACAGTGCCGCCAGTGGTTGGAGCAGCTGAGCAGGGTGGGGGTCGTGGCAGGCAAAGCCAAGGTAACGTGTCCTCTGTGTGGGAAAGTGTGCAGCCGAAGTGACAAGCTTAAGCTGCACCTGAGAACACACACTGGAGAGAGGCCTTACCTCTGCACATATTGTGACCATCGTAGTCGCACGAGCGATGACCTTAAACGTCACGTACGAACTCACACTGGGGAGAGACCTTACCAGTGTCCATTCTGTCCATACCGAGCCAGCGACCCCTCCACCATCCGCTCTCACAAAAAACACCGTCACCATGAACTCTTCCACCAAGCACGACTCAGTCAACAACACCATGACAAAGCTAATGGATGAGGCACATCCACACCACTACCATCACCACCACCTCCACCTCCCTCAGTACTGCTCTTCTTGAGCCGAGTCTTGTCAGTTCTCTTATCATTACCTCCAGACAAATGAGGGAAGCACATTACCTGTTACAATACCGTAATATTTGAACCCTATTTTGGAATTGGATTTTATTCATAATTTCAAAGGAAGTCACTAGTGAATACAGTTTGGTATTAATATATATATACATATGTAGTTTGATCACTATTTGTTTATACAATGACGAATTCATTATAATACGTTATTACTGAGCTTGCCATTATGCCTCATTTACAGATATGTTTTATTAGACACACAATATTGCATAGGTCACTTCACAGTGACACTGATGTGCTAGTCATGATTACTTAATAATTGCACTAAAATCTTAGTGTAATTCAGTAGTCCTCATTTAGATTATGTAAAAAAAAAAAAATTCTGTAGATTCAGTATGAAATATTCTGAGAGTGTGAAGGAAGGGGAGAATTGTGCCGTCCTAAGATGAGGTTATGTTGACTTTGATACAACACCTCACTTAGTGTTTTTACTCTTATCATTCTTCGTTACACACTACCTTTTGTACTGATTTAATATTATCCTAAAGTTGAATACAGTCCACTTATATATTTATTTAGTAATGCAAATAATATACAGTATATATATATATATTGATTAGTTAGGTAAACTAAGCCATCACCCCTTCACTCACTCACACACATACATAATTCTCCCACGTTTTGACTTAGTGAGGTTACAATGATACTGTTGAAGAGAGGTTGGCCTTGTATAATGTTTTCATGACAGCACTGATATAATTATACAGTAGTATTTAAGTGTATGTTACTTGGTTTTTAGTTAGTCATGTTGCTTGCTGCACTTATGTTTCATAGTCACATTTTGTTTAGACGGTATAATAATTTTTGTAGTTGTGCTTTATTCTGTGGAGAAGATTCACGCTCTAGACTTTCATCATAATTAAATGACGAATTACTTATGCCAGGGATGATATAATATAGTGTTGTTGAGTATCCTACACTTGCTACAAGCCACTAACAAGTCCTGTAATGTAACTCAGCATCAAAGTCTGTGTGAGCTAAACTGACTGCATTATGGAGACAAAAAGCCATACCAGCTTTATGTTTCCATAGTGCTGTCAGTTTTGCTCACACATAGCAAATGGATCAGTTGGGACCAGTTTTTATATTATTATTATTTATTTTTGTTATTTATTATTTTATTTTTGTGTGTGTCCCTAGGCAATTCTTCTGTCAACAAAATGAGTGGTCAATGAATCTACTTGGAAAATTGACACTCATGGCAGATAGAAATCCCATTGCCTTTTCATTTGTAAAATCCAAATAGCATCAATTTATACATGTACAGTATAAGAATTTTTCCCATTAGCACCTTGACACTACATTAACAATTATTGTACAGTACTTTGGCAAACACCAAACCATATTACTTGTCACAATTGAGATGGTTCAAAATAACACCTATTATTATTATTATTATTATTAATACTGACTGCACTTTTAACACCCTTTATTCTGGGTAATTTCAGATTATTACTTTTGCCACATGAAATATACTGGACCTATTGAGTAAAAAGTAAATACGGTATATGATTCAGTGAGCTACTTACGAATACCTCACCAGTATCCCTGCTTGTTGTGATAGGTGACTAAAAGGACCTTTCACTTCTCCAACTGTCCCTTTTTTTTCATCTGTTACTTCTTGTGCTTACTGTCCCACCTCTCAATCACCTTCCTCGGGCGCCATGTAACCTCGCTGTTGTGGCACCTAATATCAATCAATTTGCCACATGAAATATACTGAACCTAACAATTATTTATATGATTCAGTGAGGTATTAGGGCTGGCATATTTAGTGGTAAATGTGCAACAATTAAGAAGAATTTGCTTGTGAAAGTTTGTACATACGTAATTAACTAGTGTTGTATTTGCAATATTAAGTGACAATCTTAGCAATGATACAGGGTCAAATAATTGTTTTGGTTCTAAGGAATGGTAGATTTTTGGAGCCATTGATATATCCTTAATTCCCTTGTCACTTTCCCCATCACTCGCTCATTCAAAGGCAATTGAAAGTTTCATTTGTATATTTGTAGTTCTACACTTCAGTCTTTTCTCACTTCTTTAGAGGAAATTCTCTTGTTGGTGAATTGGAAGGTCTGTGATTCCTCCAAACTATGCCAGGAAACAGACGACCCTAATGTTACTTTATTGAGAGATCTATTTTGTGGCATAATTTGGAGGAAACAGTAGCCCACTAATTTACCCTCGAAAAAATTTCCCATTAAACATCCCTTGTAGATGTTCACAGATTCTTATAAAAAAAGTTAGAATTTTGTCATACAGATGGTTCATTGTGTGATGTTTGGCTTACAGTCACTCACGTCCTTTATCTTCATACAAAAATAAAAAATGAATGAAAAAAAAGTCAGTAAAACATGTTGCAAGGCACTGGGGATGGTAAGGGTGTTTGTTTGGTGGGTACCTCGGATAGATTCCAGGACTTATAATATAAATCCCAAAGGTAATCATAGTGGTGGTGTTGCCATGCTTATACCCCACATGCTACCAAGGACTTACATACCCAAATTTGACTTGCACTATTGGTCACAAGGATTCATACACACTTGTTTTCGAGGGTTTACGACACACAGAGAAAATGTAAGACCATGTAACTGCAATGCAACGAGATTATTACATTGGTTGTTGTGCAATCGCTGAGTCACTAGTACTTTCAGAATGATAACCTCTCTTTTCATATAGCCTGTGTAAGAATTCATGTGGCCAACTGCACAGAAAGCGTTCAACCAGACCAGTGCACTTGACTCTTTCTATTTTTAAACAGGAATATAATTGTGATATCTGTCTTTAGGAGAGGTGTTTTGAAGGAACCCTGATGAGGCAATCTGAAGAGAATATTCCTGTGTTTGACATTCAACATTGTCCATTTAGTCAATATTGTACATACATCATATGATTTTTTATTGGTATTTGTCCACTGATGATTAATTGAGTGTTCATTTTATATATCCGTCATTTTACAGTACAGTACTGTACTTGACTATGCTCTAGGTCCTTTTTCTGTTGTGTCCTCAGTATCCTTGCTTGTCGTAAGAGGCTACTAAAAGGAGCTTTAATTTCTCCATCTGTCCTGTTTTTACATCTGTTAACTTTTGTGCTTATTGTCCCACCTCTCAATCCCCTTTTTCATTAAGTGCCATATGACCTTGTTGTTGTGGTGCCTAACACAGTATCAATAAATCAGTCAATCAAACCTTAGCCCTCCCCTGCCTGACTATAGTGCTCCCAGTCAGCCTAACAAAAACTGATAAACCATCTTGCTTACATACCCGTCCATGTCTTAATTAAGGAGACCATGATGTACTGTAGTTGGAATATTGGAGATTATTGAATACTTCAAACATTGCCACAAAACACACACCAATATAGAAAAAGTTTGTTTCGTGGCATGGTCAGGTGGAACCAGAAGTCCCCAATTATCATACACGATCATAGGGTTCTTGAGTATAGTTGTTAATGGTGAGAGTTTACAGGCCAGCTAGACTAATTATAGTATGTGTACTGTACAGTAAATAACGATGCACCACCATTGTGCTTAGTGAAAAATATTATTAATTTGCTCAGACGTATTAGGCTATTTCTTAGATTTTTTCTTTTTTTTTAATTATTGTAATCTTGGAAAGTTTATTGAGAAAGAAAGGTACAGTATTCCTTACTAGGGACAGGAGCACCAACCCTTCCTTGGAATATCCATAGTGAGGTTTATTTTTGGTCAAGAGTATTGGCTCAGTTGTTTATTGTATTGATGTGGAAGTCCTTCATGAAAACTGACTGAATAGAAACATTCATGAGGCAACACTTGTATGTTTTTAAGGGGGTAATATACTTTTGGTACATTAGAAGAACTTGATTTTGAAAGTGTGCCAGGAAACAGGACCATATAAATAAAACTAATGATGGTCTGTGGCTTGGAATACTTCTAAAGAATCAGTTGCTCCAGATTAACCCACACTATATAGTGCCACAATTTGCTGTATAATAATTTTATATTCACACTTAGAGGTTCTGGACATAGATCATTTAAACTTTGTGTTTTGTTGATGGAAGTGTATGAAATTAGTTAAGGTTTCTGGTTAACTTATATAATGGGCCATAAGCAAAAACATTCATGGTGTTGATAAAAGTAATATGTCAGGTATGACAGCTCTATTGTTTTGTCTATTGAGTTATTGTATCAGTACTGTTCCACGCCATCATATGCACCAGAAGTGTTCTTGTATGTAACCCTTTGTTTGTATCCGGTATTATGTCATCGAATTAAGAATTAGGTCTTATTCTGATCTTGGAGACATTTAGAGAAGTTAAGGAGGTATAGTACTACACTTTTGGTACATTGGAATGCCTTGATTCTTCCAAACTATGCCAGGAAACAGGACCAGGTTAGCAAAATTAATAACGTTCTGTTGCTTGGAATTGTTTGAAGGAATCAGTTGCTCCAGATTTACCAACATTGTACAACACTACCCTCTTAATTAAACAGCAATACAGTACTTTATTTGAATTTTCCATTATAATTATGTGAACTTATTGCCATGACTGTTACCTTTTGTGCTTACTATACCACTTCTTAATCACCTTCTTCCTTGGGCGCCATGTGACCTTGTTGTTGCAGCGCCTAATATCAATCAATCAATCAAAGGCATCCTGGCTCATAACTACAATACAGTATCCTAACTTTGACCACTCGTGTATCTACAGTCATTAAGGGTGATGGTGTTAAATGAATAAATGTTGGAAAGTATTTATTCATTGTTATGCCAGCCTGAGCCATAGTGCGGTATGCAAGAACATCCGTGGTGTTGACGATGGCGTGGTGCCGGTACGATGACTGTTGTTTGTCTACTGAACCGTCGTACCGCTATCGTATGCACCACAGATGTTCTTGCATGCAGCCCATAGTATCATAAGGTATTAGTGCCATACACATGTCAACTCTAGTTCCCCAATGCTTACATATTATTATAATTATTATTATTACAGTATATTAAGTTACAATTTGTTAATATTATTGTGTAATAGTTGATCTTTCACCAGTCAAGCTCATTAGTATATTATGCCTTATTATCTTAGCTGTAAGTGTTTTCATTATTGTACGTTAATGATAGTACAATAATTTATTTGTGATTGAAGTACATTTTCATGTCTCATCATCACCGCTGTATCTTGTGGAAAAATATAAAGCAATACAGTATACCAATACAGCACTGTGTGTCTATGTAAATTACTATTAACTGATGAATGTAAGTGAAATTTCACATTTAATTAATATAGTTGTGTTGAAGTTACTACAGTTTACTTCTTGACATCAGATGATAAAAATTTATGAACTAAATCTTATCATGAATTAACTTCATAATAATGTTGTCACATACTAAAGGTCTTTTGTAAAGAGTTTGCACTATACACCTCAGTCTCGTATAGAACGTCCAATAGAAGACATCATTCTATGTGAAATCGTTCTATGTGATACATGTAACCTATGGAGAAAATGACAATTGGTTGATCAATCACCAAAATTGTCCCTGAAATTAACATAAAATACTTTTTAATTTTTTTCCTGCCTTAAATCCTACAGGAATGTATATTACAATTCGTTTTAAGCATATTAAATGCATATTACAATTTGTATTAAGGTTTTCGCAGGTGACACCTGTGACACCTGTGACATACTACGAGTCGGCTGCATCCGTGGTGATGGAGGTGGTAGGGGGGAGATAAGAGATAGCGCATGATCATTGTTTGTTTACTAATATTAACCATACGCTGGTGTTTCCTTCTCTTTTCTCTTTCCGAGAAATAACTTCCTTCTTTATATGGAAGGATATGGCCTTCTGTTTCGTAAATGCACGACCTGACATGACTTAGTGTTGAAGCTGATGGTTTTTTCGTAATCACTAAAAACGAGCGAGTCACACACAACGCAGGCTAGGCCTATATTCCCTTGACCTTGGGATAGGATGAATGGAGACTGAGGGTAGGGGTAAGGAGTGCGGTAGAAGTGGTGGGAACACACACACACACATACTGTACTTCACAGACTCCAGTGATATAAATTTCCTGACACATTCATTATGATTGCGCTAGTTTTGTATAAGAACTCCTTGGATTTGCTTCACTTATTTTCGCCACCCATTCTATATGGATGCAATAGTTTTGTAAAATAATTTTAAATTAATATTTTGGTCGCTCGTTTTATACGAGAATCGTTCTATGTGAGACCGAGGTGTATATGGTTATGTTTATATGTAAATATACTGTATTATTTTACATAAAGCTTCTTTAAATGTATATTTACATATTACATAATGTATGAATGATCTTATCTCGTATTATACTGTAATTGACAACATTTTCAATATGAACCTTCAGAATAGGAGAAGCATATTTACCATCCAGGCAAAGTTGTTGTTAACCATTCCTATTACATATGTCTTTTACACCAAAAAACTAGTGTCTATAAAAGAAGACACAGCCCTCCAAGGTTAGAAAGGTGGGTATGTACAGCCACAATCAAATATCCACCAACATTTTCCTTCCATCGTGTAAAGAAATTGGTAACACATCTAGATACAATCATACAACACCTTATGTCAGCTAAAGCTACAGTACCACCTCAATTATAATGATGAGGTGTTACAAAATAATTTATACATGAGTTGTTCTTTATTACCAAGATAATTATTATGATGTAAGGAAAATTTAGGTGGATATTTGATTGTGGCTGTACATATGTCATCACACCACTCGTCAAAAGTAACAACAGCATTGAAGTATTTTCCCATGTTCTATAGAGAAATAAAAATACAAAAACAAACCCTACCTAATATTCCTCCCCTTATTATTCCCAAAACTCAGTCTTTGTCCTGCCCTGTTATCATAATTATGTGTATCTGTCAAAAAAACTTTCAAATTTAGACTGGTATAAGAGCCACTTCACTTGGTTGGATGATACTGTACCTCTCTTCCATTCTAAGGACTTCATATAGTTAAATGGGAAGTACTAACGGCTACAAGAATCTGTACACACGCTGTTGTATTCAAGGATTTACAACATATAGAAATTGTAAAACAACAACAACAATATTGTTATTAGGTTTGATGTTTTGCAATAACTGAGTCACTTTGTAAATCATTCATTGGACTACTTCCAGAATAATAACCTCACTTTCCATATAGCTTGTGTAAGAATTCCTGTGGCCAACTGTACATGTACCCAGATGTATCAATTATGGGTGTTTGGTGCAGTCTGGGAAATTTGTCCACAATCACCATTCCTGTGTGGGATACTGAATGTAGTTCATGATAGATGTATAATTTGTTTGGCTCCCACACCACTCTTCTCCTTTCATCACCTTTAAGCACTTTGTGTTAAGAGCTCCAAGAGTTATAATTTTTACTGCACTATTTATCCCAATGTTAACATTCAGAAAATAAAGCTTGAAGTTATTTGTGCCTTTTATTCCATAACCCTATGACAGTTGAAATATTATTGTAAACTGGAGATTGTACAGTACAGTACTTTTATGAGAGGTAAAATTAGGTTTATTTAGATATTGATGGTTGTTATCTCTACTTTCCTTTTGAATGGACATTAAACACCACAAACAATGGATCCTTGGTTGTGAGGATAGCGATGAATGATACAGAATACATATTAGTTTCATAAATTAACTGTAGAATACTGTATACAGTATGTACTGTATATATATAATACTGTACACACATACTATTAGCCACAAGAATTCGTACACACGCTGTTGTATTCGAGGGTTTACAACATATAGAAAATGTAACACTATGTAACTGCAATACTGTACATCATTATTATTAGGATTGTTGTTTAGTAATTGCCGAGTCACTTTTTAGACCATTCTTTGCAATGCTTCCAGAAAATTGGCCTCTTTCCAGATAGCCTGTGTAAAAATTCCTGAGACCAACCTTACCCATAAAAAGTCATTTTTACAACAGTTGATCCACATATCTTGTGTTGTGAACCTCAGTAAGAGTAGTGGTGGTGGTGATGTGTAGGTGTGGGTGTATTGGACCAGAGTACAGTACAGTGTGGGTGTCTTTACAGATGGGTGGCTGCAGTGTGCCGGAACCAGGCAGCAGCAGCCCTCAGGGCCTCACCTGTCCATTCTGTCACCACATGGCCACCAACAAGTTTGCTCTGTGTGAACATGTAAGACAACACACAGGTGGCTGGGGCTATGTTTGTACCCAGTGTAACTACAAGACAAATCGCAGTCATGACCTGAAGCGCCATCTTCAGAGCCGTCACCAGGGAACACTCCAACGACCTTACCGATGTCCAGTGTGTCCTTACCGTACCTCCTATGCCGTCCACCTTAATACACACATCACCACCAAACACCCAAGTTATACCCAGAAATGATTCATGGTGGGGGAACAGGAAAACCTTGTTACTTAAAAGTTTCATTATTTCTCTTAGGTCAAAATTTGAATTGAATTATTCCTGTAAATATGTCACCCTGTATGAGCATCCCCTTTCATATGTGATACCATGAAGTTTCATATATGTTCATTTCATACTATAATAAGGATATAAACTTATGATAGTGAAGCCATTTGTTTGAAAGGGTCACTTTTTATACTGTAGTTACCATACCTAAATGATATGAGGGACAGTACAAATCCCTACACTGTGATTACACAACTATTAGTTATTACCAGAAACTGTTATTCGTGAAAATTCAGACTGGAAAGTAACCAGACAAACCACAATGCCATTAGTAGCAAGGGAAAAAGTTGGGGTTATTATATATCAATAATCAAAATATTCAAGCAAGGGAAAGAACTTAAGTTTATTTACATTCAGTCAAGACACAAGAAGAAAGGAATAATTCGACATGATGATAGAAGGAGCAGGGACCGTGTGTGTGTGTGACTAGGGACTGTCCTTGTCACCAACACCACAAGTAACTCGCGTGTGTGTGTCTTTTTCAGGTAACTGGAGGTGGAACAGGTGATCACTTCAGCGGTCAGTCAGCCACTATCGCCACCAACCTTACCACCACCACAGTCCTCCTCCCAGAACAATGTGTTATCCAGGGCACACAGACTTGCCCCTTCTGTCCATACAGGTCCTTTAGTAATACTGATATGGGTAGACACATTCGCCAGCACACAAGAGACTCTCCCTACAGGTGTCATCACTGTAATTACCAAACCACTCGGAGTAACGACCTCAAGAGACACGTACAGTCTCGCCATGAGGGCCGCATCCTGAGGCCTTATCGCTGCTCACTCTGTTACTACCGCACTACTCAGCTTTCATATCTTCATCAGCACATCGCCTCTTCTCACCCGGGACATTCCGACTCCATCTCTAAGCCTCCACAAACATCATCACATTTCCACAGCAACTGAATAAACCTTTAGAGAACATGATATGGTCCAGAAATATTATATATTAAAAACTTAGAGAATTATCATATGTATATAATATCTAGGACAGGTGCAGTGCTTGTAAATGAAAATTTTTACTGTTGGCCACATGAATTCTTACATAGCCTATACGGAAAGAGAGGTCATAATTCTGGAAGTACTGCAATGAATGGTCAACCAAGTAACTTGGTGATTGCAAAACAACAAACCTAATAATAATAATAATGTTGTATTGCAGTTACATAGTCTTACATCTTCTATATGTTGTAAACCCTCGTAAACAAAAGTGTGTGTATAAATTCTTGTGGCCAATAGTACATTACATCTAAGGAGTACAGTGTAAGTGTTACAATTGGAAAGAGTTAATGCATGAACATGAAGTAGCAGCTGACCTAGTCCAATCTGTTTCCAAGAAGAGTGATCGCTTCCAATCCACCAACTATCATCCTCAATTGCAGACTTTTTATATATACAGTACACCTTAATTTACCTCTGGTGACCTTCTTTCAGATTGTCAGTACAGTTTCTATCACACCCTTTCTATTTACTGGCTATCCCTCCGTTGTGATTCATATTAATCTTCTGTTCAAAACTTTGGTGAATCTTATTTCTGCTACTTTAGACATATCAAAAACTTTCAGTAGTCTGACATTGAACTTTAATTTCAAAGCCAACTTCATATCCTTTCTATCCCTCCGTCTACACGTTCATCTCAGATTTCTTTGCCTGACATTGTATAGCTGCTGGTTTACGGGGTATTCTCTCCTTGATAAATTAGAAGGCTACTGATTTCTTTTAACTATGCCAGAAAACAGACGCCCCCAATGGTACTAATAGAGGATCAGTTTTGTGGCATAGTTTGGAGGAATCATAAACTCCCCTTAAATGGTCACTGCTTTTCACCTAAAACTATCAGCTATCAAAAGTGGTGTTCCTCAGAGCTCAGTCCTCAATAGATGGTATTTTCAAAGTAACATTAATTATATTGTACAGTAGTTAGACATACATAGACCTCCTTCCACTCAGGGCAAAAGTGGCATATATTATTCAGATTTATTTCTATAATTATTGAGTCGTATATTTCATATTGTTAACATTCATGTTGTTCATTATCATGTTTATAAATTACCATTGCTATTCAACTATAGCTAAAGTAGGACCATGGTCCTGCTTTAGTTTTAATGTTTGTTAATTATTGACTAGTATTGTAAATAAACCTTATTAGATATTGATACTGTACACAATTTATACTATCCTGTATATATATACAGTATTACAAATAAATCCATATAGCCTGTAAAGTACCCAGTTGTGTCTCACTTATATACCAAGTAACAACATTAATCCAACACATATCAGTTACATCTACTTTGAATAACAACTCTAATGCTTTGTTATCTTATTACACCCAATACTCCCCAAGAAAGGATATCAAACCCTTGAAAACAACAGCTTGTGTACCAATTATTGTGGCCAATAGTATTAAGTAATAAACGATAACAATTCCAAACCAAAGTTTACAGTATCTTATCTCCTGTCCTGGAAGTTAAGGTTGAGTTTGTTGTGAGTGTTCCAGTCATCATTATACTTTGTAATAGAAATACTGTAGAGACAACCTGACCCCCACACCATTTTCTAATTTGGTGACAACAGCATTATGAAAAAAAAGTTCAGTTTACTTTGCATAATTTGCATACTGTGTGGATATTATTTTTATTTGTTACTCTTTTTAAGCGTTATATTATCTGGAATCAATAACTGCACTTATTTGGACTCTGTTTTTATTTTTTGGTTTTATTAAATATTACTGGCTCTGTCAGTTTCAATAAATTTTGAATCTGCAGTGTCAAGAGATGAAGCCATGTTGACTGATCTGTCACTTCTTGTACAGTACTGTACTGTACAAGTAATATTGAATGAGATTCAAATGATAATAGCATGAACACTGTATTAATAGTTAAAGACCAATCTGCTGTAAAGGAATGAGATACACCAAGTACTGTACTGTATGGTAAAGTAATGGTCCTGATTGGCCTTCTGCCCCACGCCTGAGTCTCCTGAGTAACAAGTGGCGTGTCTTTGCAGATGTCTGAGGTTGGCTTGTTGAGGCCCCTGGTGGGTGGAGCAGCGGGCACCTCCCCTCTGGCCTGTCCCATGTGCAGGTTCTCCACCTCTTGTAACCTCCTCCTGAACCAACACGTCCGCAGGCACCACGACGGCTGGCCCTCGGCTTGCCCTCACTGTGACTACCGCACCCATCGCAGCCACGACCTTAAGAAGCATCTTAGAACTCACACGGGAGAAAAGCCATATCACTGCTCCTTATGTTCTTACCAGACTAGTGACCCCAGTAACCTCAGTGCTCATCTCAAAAACAGACACTCTACAATCAGAATTGAGGACCAATTGCAGGTATAGGAATAAATCTGGCAATGAATGCATCACTTTGGATAAAATGATGATAACAAAAGGACATGGAATACTGATTATGCAGCAGTGATTTATTACTCAGAAAATATGAATGGTTAACTTTCCCAGTATGAAAAATGAACATAAGAATCTCACTAATTAAGAGTTACTTATATTAAAAGAGTTTATAGGAGGCAGCATAATCTGATTATACAGTACAGTACTGTAAATGAATTATTTTCACTTTAAAAGATGTGGGCATTAAGGAAAATCTTGACACTCTGTAATTAGAATTGATGAGAGCCAGGGATGTATGCAAGAACATTGGTGGTGTTGATGATGGTGTAGTGCCAGTATGATGGCTCTGTTGTTTGTCTATGAAGCCATTGTACCGGTAACATACCATTGTATATACAGTACCATGAATGTTATTGAATACGGCTGACAGTTCATAGGTGCTGTAAATACTTGTATAGCTCTTTCTATTGACCTCAATTAACAACATGTATAGAAATTGAGTTTTGTATGAGTAACTTACATAATAAGAATACCAGAATAATAATTGAATTCTGGCTTGGTATGATTCACCTCTAACAAAAAAAATATATAATAATAATAATAAAATATTGTGTTGTACAGTACAATTTTGATAAACATAGAGAGAAATGTGCAATTTATCTCTTGTGAGTTTCCTTGCTGTGTGCACATACTGTAGTTTAAGATCATATTTGTACTGTGATAAGCACAATTATAGACTCACAACCTTGTTCGCAGCTTGTATGACTGTTACTACTAAACAAATATATTATTGTCATGTTAATATTTTCTTCCATATA
This sequence comes from Petrolisthes manimaculis, assembly GCA_034508575.1. Lineage (NCBI taxonomy): Eukaryota > Metazoa > Arthropoda > Malacostraca > Decapoda > Porcellanidae > Petrolisthes > Petrolisthes manimaculis. The sequence continues at coordinate 27,463 of JAWZYT010002851.1, read as the reverse complement.
GCAGAGTAGTTCAAAGCTTGTATTTCATCTCATAATGGCATGTACATACTATTGGTCATGAGAATTGGTACACACGCTGTTGTGTTTGAGGGTTGTCCATTTACTGTATTCCAGAATAATGACCTCTCTTTCCATATAGCCTGTGTAAGAATTTCTGTGGCCAATTGTACAGTTGGCAAAAAAAGTTTCATTACCATCCCTTCATTAATTTTAACATGGGTAAGCAGGATAGGGTTGGTACCCTGCCGACTGGGCAGCTGGTGCCTCGTGTTATCCGAGCTGATAATACTCAGGCCACGCCAGTGATAATTATTTTATATCAAAAGTGTAGCTGATTTTAAATTAAATTTTGAGTGTTCAAGAACTCTTACTATTTAACTATTCATTAATAAACATAGGGAAATACGTTTGAGTATTTTAGAACGAGAATAACTGAAATATCCAGAAAAAACAGCACTGGGTGAAACAACGTCATCTCTACTTGCTTGTCCATGAGGCACTGAGGGACAAGGAGGCTGACGGATGTATATAAGATACTCGCATTACACTTGACTTGTCAGTTAGGTGTACCAACATTACATCACACTGTTAAAAGGATGGTAACGAAACTTTTTTTGCCAACTGTACATATTTTGAGCAAAAGCATACAACAAGATTAGTATACTGTACATACTGTCAATGTACAGTAACTTAAGTATATTTTTGATCCGTCAAGACTAACTAAGAGTTGAAGATGGCTTGTATTGCCATCATCCGTGTTATTTGTTATGGAATGACAATTAAATGTGGGATAGTTTTACCATAGTGCATTGAAATATTTCTGAAATTTAAAAAGAAACAAATTTGCTTGATATCAACATGTACAGTACAGTACTAACTTCTAAATTATATGGTGCAAAAGTAATGAAAGGAATACTGTACAGTAACCAATTATTGTATTCTTTTGCCACAATAATGTTCTAGTTAAAGAGAAAATTGTTAGCAATTATTATACCAATATCATTTTTGGTGATGTGTATACAGGTATACAGGTAATACAGTACTGTACAGTATTAACTTTTACACAAGCTTAAAGGATTTATTATGTATTATTATTGTAATACGATTACTGAAATAATTTTATTATTTTTTCTTACATATTGTGTTGAAATAGAGAACATTATTGCACCGAAAATTTGTGATGGATTTTGTTGTGTAAAAATTGATGCCATACTTGTGAAACCTGCAAAAATAAAGTGTGCAAAATAATACCTGATAATAAATAATTCTCCACTACAGACTTCACTATGATTACACATTTTTTGGTGACCACCTCGTACAGTACTGGCATCCACTCAGTGCCACCAAAAAACAATTTTTCATTCTTCAAAATCCCATTTTTACATTCTTTGTACTGTATAATATTCCATTGCAGTCAATACTCGTGGCAATTGGTAAGCATCCTGTCCTCAGAGAAAGGGAAAAATGGGCTGGATGTATGTTCTGTACTTATACTGTAAGTGTAAAAAGGGTATGTAAAATGAATTCACTATGTACAGTAGCTGGTAGCCTAGTATGTTAAGGTAAGAAGGTATTCTTTGTATATTGTGGATTTTATTTATGGCACTTTACTTTTCACATTTCATTAAAGATTCTGATTCTTGGCACTAATCACATTATTGAATGATGATGCTTTTCTGATGGCACCAAGTTTGATTATTACTCCTTTCCCATTCTGCAACACACATTTGGTCACGTTTTATATGATATTGAAACACTGCACTGTACCAGAGATTTTATAATGTGTTAATTAAGCTAAGGTTTTCTATTGATACAGTACAGTCGGCATAAAAAGTTGTGTCACCACATCTACCAAGTCATGAAGTACTGTATGGAAATATAAGCTACACAAGCTCATTAACTGATAAACAGTGAAGTATATTTGTTGGCCCCCCCTGGTGGATATTTTAATTCTGTCTGGTGAATGTGTTTATTTGATTATCCTTTCTGTTATCCTTCAAAAACCATTGAGTGAGGCAACATGACTTTTGCCACCAACTGTGCATGTACAATAATACTGACATGAGCAATATTTCCATGGGTGTATAATGTATATGTTAGGTAACATGGTTGATGTGATATCACAACTGTAGGAGACAAAGAATTATAAAAAGCATCCAAGGTGTGGAAGGTAAATATAAATCCAGTTGATTCCTTGTATCTCCCACCAACACCTTGTGCCAGGACAGTATATATTATCTCCTTGCATCCCTCCTGGTTAGGAAGCTACGAACGCCTCCCCAGTATCCCTACTTGTAAAAGGTCACTAAAAGGGGCTTTCACTTCTCCAACTATCCCTTTTTTTCATCTGTTACCTTTTGTGCTTACTGTCCCACCTCTTAATCACATTCTTCCTTGGGTGCCATATGACCTCACTGTTGTGACACCTAATCACCTTACAGTATCATAAGCCATCATACCTGTAAAAGAGAAAGTTATATTATCCATTACTTCATCATTACAGTATTTCTCACATCTTTATATCAGCAAATTACTGTACTTAGAATACAGTTGTCTCATTATCATACTACAGTATACAGTAAGTCCTAGTGACTATCAGAGATGTACAGTTTTGTACACCATTGTAGTGTGTCCTCATTCACTGCACAAATCATTCTGGTGTGTTTAGTTTGGCTTGATATTTTAATTTTCTGACTAAACCATTTACTGTACTTGGGTGTTTTAGCCATGCAGTTTGTGGAGATATGTTTCTATAAAGAGGTGAAAGCCAGTGGTTTGTGGACATACATATTTTTTTACCTGGGTGCTGGGATAATAAGGCCTACAAATTTAAATCATACAGTAGTACCTTGGGGTGTAAATGAATCTGTATCTTCAGGTATACATATATAAAGCATCTCATTTGTAAAAGATATCCATTTATAAGAAAGTGTGTCATGAAAAGGACCAATAATGACACTATATTGGGAAAGGTAAGGATTAAACACAAATGCCCACTTACTGTCCCCACCTGTGAAGTAAAAGTAAGAGTGATCCAAAATCATGTTCAATGTTTTTGCTTAAGATGCCTAAACACTTTGAGTTTGTAGGGGAAAGATGAATGAAGGTAATGTGTTCCTAAGCTGACCAATTGTAAACATGAAAGATTGAAAATATCGGTTGACTCTTTCATTAAGGAGATGGACAGAAGTTATACGTATTATCCTCTGGTATTGAGTTTAATTATTGTTTGGATTATGGCTGTTTGTGTTTGAATTATTATTTTACCACCTTTGTACATGTTATAAATTATCACATATGTGTGTGTGTGTGTGTGTGTGTGTAGTAGAGTTGTGGTTAATAACTACGGTATACTGTATATCCAATTATCTCTGACTTTGATATTCTCTGTTGCAGCTTTCCCAGTGGAGCAACAGTGGTGACAGTTCCCTCATGCCTGGTGCCCTCTCTCTCTTCTACTACAGGTAAGTCCTATAGGAGAATGTATAGTGGTGGAGATAAGCTTCAATATACAGTACATATGAATAGTTCAAACAAATTGCTGACTAATTATTTCATGTTCTCATATGAAGTTGTTGTTTTGATTAGTGAGTACTGTACAGTAGCTGTTTGTAGTAAATCAGAAGATGGTATTTAACCTATTCATTAGAAAGTTTCTCAGCTAATGAACAGAGAGAAGCTGTCAAACATTTATATGAGTCACCCCAATGTGGATGATTATTATTATCCATGACTGTATGTAATGCACATCCTCAACCTCATACACAAATACCCTAAGTAATTTTATGTCAATTTCTGGATAGTTGCCTAAATCACATCTTATAGAATATAAATAATATAACTAGAAATAATGGGCCGTATTCAAGAAACATTCATGGTGCATACGATGGCTTGGTACCTGTATGATGACTCCATAAACAGAACCATCGTGCCAGTACCACACCATCGTCAACACCACGGATGTTCTTGCATACAGTACTGCCCAAGGACTTAAGCACTTTGTTTATGAAAGTGACAACATGTGTTTTGGTGTAATGTACAGTACAGTATGAAGTCTCATTTTACATTGGGATTATATATGTGAAATAGTGTGATTAATGAAAAATACATGTACTGTAAACACTTATTGTACATTATATTACACACCCATAATACCAATGAGGGTTTTCTGTACACAGTATCATTACACACACTATATTATACACCCAAAATCCCAGAGTAAAATGAGAGTTTACTGTACTCTATAATTATCAGGAGTTCATTGCCTTGACAAGTAATTACAGTACTGTATATAATAATTAGCACTGCTATTACTCTCAGTGTATATTGTATTAAATTATTCACTTATTTTGTGTAATACTGTAGACTAATTGTGAAAAACAAATCTTTACTGTAGACACAGAAGTATATTTTATTAATGCCTTCCATTGCAGTTATAGCATTAATAAATACAGTATATTTAAATTAAGTTGCTAATTAACATATTGTACAGTACATTGTGGCGGCTCACCACTGTAGCGGGCTGCTACATTAGTCTCCTGGTGAGGTTTGAAAGGAGACTAAGAGATTGTGGGTTTTAATCTATTTATTCATACAGGTTACAAATGGTATATAAGATTTTAGAGTGAACCTGAAATACATGAATAAAAGGATTCCTGCCTGCTACACTATTAGAACCCATCAGGCGAGAGGGCTGATACTTGTGGCGGGTAGCTGATACTAGCCGCCACAACAGCCTACATTAGACCTACATTACAGTTCCTTGGTTTACATTCTCTCCTGTTTGGATAATAACATGTCATTTTTCATTACCTTTTATAATCTACCTGGAAGTTATCACCATCTCTTTCATTACTGGTCATCATTTCTCTATGGCTGGTAGACATGTTTACAATTCTGTAACCTTTAGTTGACAGTGAGTGTTGATGTACAGTCATGGCACATAGTCCTTGAACAGGGTATAAGGGGAAGTCTGGTCAAGGACTATGTGCCACGACTACATATTCTCTTGTCCACATTCCATTAGTAATTTCCATTCCAGTGTAAATGTGCATCAAAGTATTGTAATGAAATTGGTCATAAAAGTTGCATTCAGTGATGAGAATGTTAATAAACAGTACAGTTCACTTTTCTTCAGTTGATCTGTGAAGTAATGGTTCCTGACACCTGATGCAAGACTCTTTATTGTGATTGTACCAGAAACAAATATTTCCCTATGACATAATAGTACAGTAATGTATTTGTATTTGATTTCACTTGATATTGCAAATGATCTGTACAGTAATTCACTGTACTGTACGTAAACATTAACCATTATTGTACTGTAGTTTGTTTTGTGTCATATTATTGACTGATTAATATACTGTACTAACAACAGTGTATTATAACAGGTGCCCTCACTGTCCTTTCATGGCTGGCAGTAGGAAGAGGCTACGTGGTCACTTGTCTGCACACGCTGAGCGACGAGCCCACTCCTGCAACTACTGCGACTACCGTGCCACCTGCAACAAGGACCTACAAAAACACATTCGGACACACACCGGGGAGAAGCCTTACCAGTGTGAGTTGTGTCCGTACCGAGCCAGCGATCCGAGCAACTACCGCGCCCACTTGAAGCTCAAACACAAGGACAGGGTGGTGCCACAATTACCACAACACAGTGGTAGTGTGTGAGGCAACACCTTGCACACACACACACACATCCTGTCTCTTCCCTGACACCACTCTTCCACCCTCGCAGTATTTTTTTAGATCAGAATACAGATGAGCTGCACCTGCTTGTCAGAAATGTCCAGTCCAAATGCCACAAGGTTCTGAGTGTGATACGAGGGCAAGAATTGTATCCCAAATCGTGCTGTTTTTGCCTGCTTCTCAAGTACGTAATATTGGCCATGAGAATTTGTACATGCAATGTTGTTTTCAAGGGTTTACAACATATAGAAAATGTAAGACTATGTAACTGCAATACATCATTATCATGTTGTTTTGTTAATCACCGAGTCAATTGGTAAACCATACACTCCTGTATTTCCAGAATATTGAACTCTCTTTCCATATACTGTAGCCTGTGGTAGAATTCCTGTGGCCAATCGTACATATTTCCACAATGATTGAACATTTGTGGATGGTGGCAGCTCATCAAACAGTTGCAGCTTAGTGCAAAAATGGTACTCTAATGTTGAGTTCCCTCGCAGTTTCATTGTTCATTGTCAGAACACAAAGCGTAGTAAAGTACTGTACAGTTCAGTACTTTTCAAACAACAAAAATTATATGTTAATGTTGAGTCCCCACCGAGGCTGTGTATAGTTGTAGGCGAGGTAAGATGTGTAAAACATAATGTAAGTTTGCAGAGTCAGTCTATTATTAGGTACAGTCATTTGCAAAAGTTCCCAGTTATCTCATTTATGTTTGGGTTAAGTTATTCATGTCTGTCCGTAAATGAATGACGCATTATGAATCTCATTTCCATTTTCTTTTAAATTATTTAGTCACAAACACTTTTTCTATTTCTGTGTTATTACCAAGTGTTCTGAGTCTTGGTAAAATATGATTATTGTACTTTGATACTGATATGATGTTTCTTGACAGTATAATTAATGACTGGGTACACAAGCCTACTTAACTGGAGTAACTTCTATTGATACCTGATAGTAACTCTGAAACTTATTTTTCCAGTTCAGAGATCAAAGCAAGAACAAAATTTACAAATTACTGTTTATGTAGTGAAATGTAAATCTTTAAACTGGAGCATCAAAGTAAATTTAAGATTATAAATGTCAAAAAGTCCAACTCATTTCATCCATTCACATCTTTATCATTTGCCTCCCCTGTGTCACTACAGTATATGAGTGTGTTTGTACTTGCATGTGTTGGTTTGTGTTTTGTGAATGTGGTTGGTTGTTAAAGTAAATTCTCATATTACACTTGGATTATGTATGAGAAATAGAGTGTGTGTAATGAATGTATGTACTGTAAACACTTGTACACTATATTACACAACCATATTACCAGTGTACTGTACAATGAGAGTATTCTGTACACAGTTTCATTACACACCCAAAATTCCAGTGTAAAATGAGAGTTCATTGTATTGTATTTACTTATGTTTGTGTGTGTTGTCAGAAGAAAGTCAGTCCAATGCATTTAATCAAAGAGCTTAGACTCCCTGAGAGGATGATTTTCCTTTCTACATCTTGTCAAGTGTGTGTCTCTGAGCACATACAGTCGTGGACAATAATAATCATCCATATAAGGGTGACACATAAGGGTTTGATACCTCACCACCTGGCTAGGTACCGTCACTGTCCTAGTGTTGTACTGAGGTACCTGTTGTGTACGGTACACAGTAGATACCTGTTGTTGTACCTGTGTCCTAGTAGTGAACTGTGTCTGTGTATTTAGCTTCCATCTGTTCCTTAGCTGACAAACTTTCCAATGAATAGGTTAAGTATCGAAAGATGCTCGCCAGATCCAAGCCTTTTATTAGTGAGGTGCAAAGGGAAAAATGTCTTGACTTTGCACACAAATACTGGGTATGGACCATACATGACTGGAGAAGAGTTTTGTGGACTGACAAATCATCCTTTAGAATTAGTGACAGTAAAAGCAAAAAGGTGTGGCACCAAAAAACATTGGATCCGTGCAACCCTATATACACTGCCAAGTCTGTCAAGCACCCTACTTCCCCCATGAAGTGGGGTGCATTTTCATACGGAGGCTTGGCTGACCTACATATTTTTCCTAAAGGCCAGTCAATCACCAAGAATGTGTACCTGAGTTTGTTAGACAACCAGATAGCCAACTGTTTGGTAGCGACGTGCTGATATACTGCAGCAAGATGGTGCCCCTTGTCACACAACACATATTGTCAAAAAATGACTCTCTGACTGGCCAGCAAACAGCCCAGACATTTCACCCATAGAAAACCTGTGGGCCATCGTTATGGGTAAACTGAGGAACGAGGACACTTCTACAGTGACATCACTGGACAGACTTTTAGTCACCTCTCACTCAGCCAGCTACTCATATGTGAATGATTATTATTGACCATGACTGTACCTCCATGACAGGTAATCAAAGTTGAGAATATGGAAAGGAATCACAAAGCTGGGGGTTAATATATATTAATTCCTCATTTTCCACTGTTGTTATGTTTGTGTATTATACCTTATTGTATGAATCCATGTATATTAAACCCTCATATCCACTGTATTCATGGGTGTGAAATGTACAAAGAGAACTTACTGTACACAGATTCATTACAAACAGTACAATATATACCCATAACAACAACAGTGGAAAACAATAAGGCATTACTGTACACCGTTCATTAAAATTACAAACAGATGGTGATGAGTTAAAACAATAGTTGCACATTAATTTATAACACATTGTAGTTCAGGAACGCCTATCACTTTGCACTATATTTTTAGTCTAATTATCATATCTTATTTCATTACCTAAACATTATTTTAGTCTTGAAGATACCAGTGGAGAATGAGTAGAAGATACCAGCAAAGATATAGAGCTAAGTATTTATTATTTATTCTTGCATATCTGTTTTTAGAATTGCTGATATTGGATTGAAGTAACCTCCTTCTGATAATATTATTGATGATATTAGATTGGAGTACTGTACCACTTTCTTCCAAGCACAAATGTGGTTTGGAGTGTGACGTAGAGATGTTGAAACTTGTGTTCATAAGCTCATTAGTTTGTGTAGCACTTAGATTTCTTGAGAAGGTAGCTCCTTAATTTAGCAGTTAGAATGCATTTATTGGAGTTAATTTGTTTGTCTGTGCACAAGGAGTGAGACAGAGACAGAACTAGCCAAGTTGAACATATAGTATTATAGGCCGTATGCAAGAACGTCTATGGTGTTGACAATGGCATGGTGCTGGTACGATGGCTCTGTTGTTTGTCTATGGAGCCATTGTAATTGTACCAGTACCACACCATCGTATGCACCATAAGTGTTCTTGAATATGGCCCTAACTTTCACCATGTTAGTTGACTGTATTTATAAGGACAATTTATTTTGCCATAGTGTATTAATAAGTAATTTATTTTTAATTACTATCCAGAGGTGCATGTTTTTATTAATAAGACATGGTTAATTACTCATGAAGTACAGTTGTCTCCACCCATATCAAACACCAAAATTATGTTGGACATCTTCACTTCACATTAATTTGAATTCCCAGAGTTTTAAGGACCCTGTGATGTAGTCAGAAATTTGAAGATAAAAGAGTCCTTCAAATATTGTCCTGAAACACACACACCTATACAAAAGGAGCTTGTTTCATGGCATAGTCAGGAGGAATCAGAAGCCTCCAATTTTCATACACAAAATCACAGGGTCCTTCACCATATAACTACTGTAGTGAGGTGGAGCTGTGATAATTCCTTTAGGGCGAGATACTGATATTGGTGGATTGGAAAGTCTCTTGATTCTTCCAAGCTACGCCACGAATCATATCCCTTATTATTACCATTAAGGGTATCTGTGTTCTGGCATAGTTAGGAGGAATCAGAATCCTTACAATTCCCCAATAAAAGAATCTCACCTTAAAAACTACAAAATAAAACATTGAGATTTCAGTATTATATTACAGTATATTAGGTGTTTAAAGGGAAGATATAGTGTTGGTAAATCTGGAGCAACTGATTCCTCCAAGCAACAGACCACCATTATATTTGTTAATCTGGTCCCATTTACTGACATACTTTGGAGGAATTTAGGTGCTCTAATGTACAATTGCTAACACTTATAACTGATACACAAAAGGAGGACCAACAATGCATACTCTACCAGTTAATAAGTATTGGCAAAGGTACCAAAAGTGTATTGTTCCCTTAATTACAAAAGTGTATTGTTCCCTTAATAATAAAAGTGTATTGTCCCCGTAATTAATGGTGGAGTGGAGGCATCTCTGTCTTTCAAACTGAGCAGCAAAGGTGCTCAACATCGTACAAGTTTCAAAACTTCGTTATAAGTTTATTTTAATGAATAAATTTATCCCGCATTTCTGACGTCTTAATTTGAGACCATTTTTAGTGAGGTATGGTGTTCTTAGTATGTATTCAAGATGCTAAGGGTGGTGTTATTAAACTGCTACTTCTACAACACAGTTTTCTTCGTCACTCAGTCCCTACTACAGTATCTTGTAGTGTGGATTTAGCTACAAAACGCCTTTTTGTCGAAGAGCAAGTTTAAAATCCCACCCTTGATCTCTTAGAATCTTACATACATTTATTCTTCAAGTACAGTACTGTACATTGTTTGCTGTTTTTCATGTTCATATCTGTAGGGAGTTGTTGCTTGCAAAATTGTGGGCAACACTTTAAGGGTTTTAGCACTGTTTGTGATTCAAACTAATCCCTTTCTTCTCCTCAATTGTTCCTTATTTCCTTCCGTTTTCTTCATTTTTGGTGTCTCTCCTCTGGTATTTTTTTATATAGTATATCTGGTATATTATTCATTCTTCAATACAGTACTACTACTCCTTTAGCATCTTACAAGACCTCATTATTATATTAATAGTAATAATATTTAGGTGAAAAGAAATCAGACACAACAGAATTGTTCAGCCTTATTTATTTCATCATGTAAAACAAATGGCAAGCAGTGTTCATGTGAAGGTCACCACACTCAGAATGTGATAATAATATTACACTTGGCAACTGCATCAGGACACGTACATTGATGAAAAAATACACTCAAATCAAATAACAGTGTAGTTTACTTTTATTGCTGAAAAAAATAAGTTACTTTTTATTTTATATTTCTACTGCCAAGCTAATTTGTTATGGCTAATAGCAATTGGTTCTCAAAATAGTTTGGACATTTAGATTTGCTAATGTTTATTTAAATCCATCATTAATTAACATGGTTTTCTTTACCTTATTTCTGTCTCCTCTGTGCTCTTCCTTTTCCATTATACTCCTTTCCTCTCTACACATTACAAGGAATACTTAAGGTTGTATTATTAAACTTCTTCAAGAAAAAGACTTTTTGTCACTCAATTCATTTTGCTAAATAATACAAATGGAGTGACAACTAGTTTTTTCTCGAAGATCTAATTTAATCATTTAATATTTCTTTATATATATACCAGGCCTTGATCTCTATGCTGGAGGTAACCCTTTGTTTGGGAAATCTTACAGAGGAGGGCTTCTCCGTGCCTCTTACTTTGCGGCTATCGCACCGAAACAGAACCCGAGTCAGCTTTGGCTATGACTGCCTAAGCAGGAATGCCTCAGACAGCCAACTCAAACTTCACACCCCCTGCTCACAGGGATGGTAACCTCTGTCAACAGTGGGAGATTTTTTCGGTATCGCAAGCAGGACTCGACTGCTGGATCACAGAAACTGCAGCCGCGCACTCTACCACTGTGCTAGCCTGAGGCTAATTTAATATCACCTCTAAAGTTTTCAATACAAGCTGGCTCAATAGATGAATATCCTTATGTCCTTGCATCCACTTATGGAAAGCACAAAATAAACTGGTACAAAAATAGGTAGGTAACTACAGTGTTATAATTATTACCTTTACCAGATGAATCATTAACCTATTGGTGAAATTATTACAAAGTACAGTATTGTATATAAAGACTAATTTTATGGAAAGCTCTACTGTTTTAATATTGTACTTATATCTATTATATACACATTTATTTCTTATACCTACTTATAGAAAGTGACTGATTCTCACTTACATATGGCAGTTGTTAAAAGTGACTAGAAAACCCCAAAATTTAATGTGTGTGTAGATGTCTGGCCAAAATGTTAAAAAGAAAAACTGAGGCTGGTACAGATATTATAAAACTACTGTATTTCTTCGAGGAAACGTTCCCTTTGTCACTCAATTCCTATTATTTTGCAATACTAATTAAGCGACAAAGAGGCTTTTCCTTGAAGATTATTAATAATACGGCCCTGAAGGAATTATCATAACCACAGTTTGGCCCCATAACAGTTCTCAATAATTATTACAATACACCCTTTGCTTTAGTTTTGTGTGGACATTTCAAACCTAGTACATTTTATATTTATATATTTAAATACATGTATGTATGAGATTAAAAATATCAAATTTGTACATGGAGTTCCATAAAATGCTCAGGTATGGAAACTTCTTAGTATAATTAAAAGAACATCATCAAACTACATTATAATTATATATACAAAAATCAATATTTAGATGCTCCATTGTATTGTACTTAGAATACATTTTTTAAAGAGATCAATGAGGCTATGCATGCAAGTACTCATTCATTATAAACGTTAAACATTTTCTTCAGTGTCAGAATCGAAAAATCATCACACTATTTACATGCATAATAATTTTGGGTGAAGCAAACGCTTTATATACAAAAGATCTAAATTTAGAAAATAGAGATTACCTATATGTACAAGGACACTACTGCTTGAAAGACAGTTTAGCATTAGTTTTAACTTACAAATGAAATGTATTGTCGCTAACAAAAGTCCCTTTCCACCCACTCACGTGATTTTAAACAAAACATCAATTTCCTATACACAATTATGATTAATGTTTTCCCATGTTCTCAAATGAAACGTTTACTGCATTATCAAATTTAGAACATTGTGATAAGGAACTATTGTCAGTGACGATACATTAAAAAGGGGGTAATCTCTTTTTGGTATGTTAAGAGTTCTCAGATTCCTCCAAAATATGCCAGGAAACAAGAGGACCAAAGATGATTAAAAAAAAAAAGTGGCCTGTTGTTTGGAATGTTTTAGAGGAATGAGTTGCTCCAGATTTACCAACCCCGTCCTTAATTAAATTGCTCCTTAATCTTAGTGAAAGACCTTAAGGTGAACACGAGACAACATACTGCCTCTCTGAAAGACTTAACAATAACGGGGAGACAATAGTTGTCCCTGAAAGACTGGTAGTGAAGCGCTGAGCTAGTAAAGTCTTAATTGTCTAGTGAGATCAATATATAAAATGACGATGATGAATTGATGATGAAGATGGTGATAATAATATTAATAAATACGCTATGGCCTTGACCTAATTATTAATGTCTTTAGTTAATTTCTCTCTGGTTCTGTTGTCACTCAATGTATTTTGTTAATTTCTCTCTGGTTATGTCACTCAATTAATGTATTTTGTTAATTTCTCTCTGGTTGTCACTCAATTAATGTATTTGGTTAATTTCTCTGGTTCTGTCACTCAGTTAATGTCTTTTGTTAATTTATCTCTGGTTCTGCTGTGCAAAATATGATGTTGCTTACGGTAAAATAATAATGTCATTGACTCAATTAATGTATTTTGTTAATTTCTGATGTGCAAAAAATATGGTTTTGCTTACGGTAAAATAATAATTAATTAATTAATGCGCTATTCCCTTTGTTAATTTCTTTTGTTTCTTTGTGGTGTAAAAATAATATGGCGGTGGTTAGTAATCATAGCAAGTGTGCGGTTTGTGAAATACGTGGTTATGTGGTACTTACAACAGCAAACCATACCTCAAAAGGCCTCACAACCCATCAAGAAGACACCGTGGTCATTATAAGGTAAGTGTGGAAACTCTAGTAACATAAGAAATTAGAAAAAAAGGAAAAAAATGAAGGTTTGTTTACCCCGACTCCCCTTGCATGTCTCATAGTTCCCAGGCAGGTGTCATGACGAAACTATTGACCAATTATTATTATATTTTGTTACTGATAATGGCGTGGGAGTTTGTGTGTGGGCGTGGCAGTGTAGATTGGGTAGTTGTGTAGGCGTGGCAGTGTAGTGTGTAGTTGTGGGGATATGTATAGTGTGATTTGATGGTGTGGAAATGTGTAGAAATGGTGTGACTGACCAATTACATATTACATTTTGCTACTTACAATGGCGTGTGAGTTCCTGTGTGTGTGTGTGTGTGTGTAGGCATGGCAGTGGTAGTGGTAGTGGTGTGGGGATGTGTAGAGTGTGGTGTAGAAATGGTGAGATTGGTGTGGTGGTGGGTGAGTGACATTGAATTTCAACTTGTAGTCTCGTGCTTCCCATTTTCTATCAAAACTGACTCCACATAATCCTAACTCCCGAAACCTTAATTAATTACTGTTTTGGACAACTGGGTTAAAAATAAAATAAAAACTTTCATAGATTTTTTTTTCTTCTGAGTTTTGAGACATTAATTTAATAAGCATTATTAGCTGAAGTTAGGCCTACTCCCAGTGTAGCAACGAACGGTAAACAAGCTTACGTTCAGCATGAAAGACTTTTGAACTATTTAATTAATGGGAGAGAATATTTTGTTAGGACCGAGTGAGAGAAAAACACAAACTATATTTTAGGAGTACCAAGGAAGAGAGAGAGGAACTTAACAGGGTATGTAAGGAGTACCAAGGTAGAGAGAAAGGAACTTATAGGTCACTTTAGGAATACCAAAGGAGATAAGAGTTTTTTAGAACCACACACACACAAAAAAAAAAATGAAACTTTAGTAGACCACGGGCATTGCATGTGTAGAACAGAGCAGTAGTAACGTTATGTGGGAGGGCAAACACACAGACAGACAGCTGCGGTGGGGTTTGTGGCGTGAATGGCAACTTGGCAAGTGTCTGTCAGTGAGTGAAAGGTGATGTCACACGGCTGAGTTCATGGCTACATACATCCCTTCACCTCCCCGTTCGTCTGTAATAGAAACAGAATGATTAATGCATTTCACTTTTATAGATTAATTACATTACATGTGATGGATACATGCTGTAATAGGCTATATAATTTGCTTTCCGACATTGATTACACGTCATAGGCTACAACAGGACTTTATTTATTTCATTTTCAACTTTATCAATAATTTATACACTAATGCGACACATCATAATATTATATCCCATGATTTGTACACTATGATTGTATTATTGTATCTCTCAAACCTCAAGAGACGAGAGCAATGTAGAGTTTTTACTTTGTCGTGAATATATAACTGTTACGAACCTTAATTAAGCAACATTAAAACATTATATATAACCTTATCCCTAAAATCCCAAGAGATGAAAACAATGGTCGTTTATTTTTTATTGAACAACTGCTACGAACTATAAGCAACATTAGTACACTACACGTATATATTATTATCTTAACCCTCGAACCCCAAGAGATGAGAACAATGTGGCTTTTTTTTTACTTTGTAGTGGATAACTGTTACGAACCTTAAGCAACTAATGAAGAGGTGTATGGACAAGGACAGGACGCAGATGGTGAGGGAAGACGAGAAGTGTCGCTTGGTGAGGCAGGAGTCGGGTGGGTTACTCTGCCTACACCAGTGGTCAGGGATGGGGTTGGTGGTGGGGCTGGCAGGGAAGAAAACACGAGTAAATTTAGTCGGAATATGTTTATATATATTTTTTGTGGGGAGAAAGACAATCGTCCTAGGCCTGGATGAATCTGTAGGACGAGGGAGAAGGTGATAGAGATGTGGGACAGCAAGGACGAATGTAGTAGGAGGAAGGAAAAATTGAAAAGGATAGAGGCAAATGTAAAGAATGGTAATAATAAACACCTAATTTTCCTTTTTTCAAGGGGCGCAACGGATAACGCACAATGTAAAGAAATGGTAAACTTATAAATCAAAGGCCTATGCTCTCTGTAGGATAATGTGAAAGCGTTTTAAGACTAAAATTTGTATCGTCATTTATAGAAAAGTAGGCAAGGCTAATATTCTTAAAGCATGAATATTAAATTCAACTGGATTTACTTAACTTTATAGCACACATTTTATATTTATGATTTCGCTGCCAACCACCTTTCATTTCTACTCTGATTTTGTCCGTTTATTCCTTCTCTGTTCAACTCATTCAAGCTAGGCTACATTAAGTTATCCACGCTCCTCCACCCTTCCCTATTAGGCTATTACCACATCCACTTTGAAACCACCCTTTTTATTTCAGCATAAGTGACCTTCAAAATAGCAAAGTAATTAATAAGTCGTTACTGTGTTCGGTTGAGGTGTAATTCGAAAGCAATTTAACTCACCTGTTCATAAAACTGTCAGCCATCATCCTGAGGAGTTGTCCCTCTCGTTTCCACTTTAGCTGGTGTTCATTCCTTCCTTGGCCGGTGGTGTGTCTGCCTTGCTGTCTGTCCCCGTTGTCTTGGTGTTGTTGATGGTGGGAAGTGAAGGGACATGTCAAATTGGGAAGGGTACCAAAATGAGGATGGTGGTCACATAGCAAACCCACACACGCCTTCATCATGACGTTGTGTTCCACCCACACCCTCACGCCCTCCTGTGTAACGTCTGGGACTGGGAGGTGTGTGCAGGGGTTGTCTGTTGGTGTTGGTGTGAGCGTGGGAAGTGGTGTGGCTGGCAGACATGTATGGCTGAGGGAGGCAGGGAGGGGTGAAGTGGTGGTTATGGCGGTGGTGGTGGTCGGTGGGATATTACTCAAGATCACATCAGGCATGGTCTCCACACCTATAGGAAAGGAAACAATAAACACACGTGAGAATTTGGGTTATAGAAGCACCAAGTTAGTAATTTGCGTAGTAAATGCCGCATATAAAACTGAGATTGTTATTTAATGGAGATACAGTATAGGCTCGACCCTGCATGAGTATACTGTAGTATAAATGACCTCTGTATGGAGAAATAATTATTAGGCTAATCCCCATCACTTGAGATACAACAAAGCCACACTTAATACGACGAGCAGTCCCAAATGGGTAAATAATGACATCGATTAGATACACTACCATAACAGATTAGTCAACGCTGTGGAAGGTAAAGGACGGTCATCGGTTAAAGTTTAGGGTCAGATAGCTTTCAACCATGACGTGGATAATCTTCCACCATTAAGTAATGTAAAATATATTAACGCTTCCCAAATATTTAATCAGTATATATTTACCCGGCAAACCCACGTAATTTACTTCATCTTTTACATTTAGGGCAAGTGTATGTACAGTATTTTTTTCACTCGATTGTCTCGTCTCTTAACTGAACGAAGTAACGTTAACAAAATATACGATGGTTAGGTATTAAATCGATACTGACACCTTCCAATAAAATACATCTTGACTTTCTAACCACTCACATCGGTAGTCAACATATGAGCATTACTACATACAGTAAAAGATGCATCAATAACGAGAGAAACGGTCGTATGATACAACCCACACCAAATGAAAGTACTGTATTGATTTTACGATAATTAGGGTAGCAGGTCGCGCTGGGAGATGGGGAGCAATTAACGTTGAACTAATGAGTTTCTGAAATGTGTACAGTACAAAAGCCATTACCAAGGTCGCTACATTTTACGACTTTTATGTTTATGACGTTCCAGTGATTAATTCTCACTTATATATTCCACTATTTACATAATGAACACCAAAATAACGCATATATTTTGTGCGAAACATCATTGTACTTTCTTTCCATTTTTATTTGTGCTTAGTTCATCCAACCTGTCTGTTTTTTTCTAATTGCCCATAACACCGATTAAATTAGTGAAATAGATATAGCCTCTGTATGGTACGGTACTTATCAACTAGGCTACACTCTGTACCTTTCATGAATATAATAACTGTTACGATATGTCTGGAGTTTGTACCATATCTAAAGTATATAACGATAGATGATTTCATTCACAGTTGGTAAAGTATTTTGTTTGTACCTTTCACGAAACTTTGGGATATGAAAAGAATGAAGAGAAAAGTAGGCTACAACAAAATAGCAATTATCAAGTGAAAAGTAGGCTACAACAAAATAGCAATTATCAAGTTAACTGATAACATACCATATCATTATCAGCAGCTGCTTATAGGCTAAAGTATTAATGTATATATTTGCACTTTGACTTACACATCTCTTTATTATGCTAAGTATTAAATAAGTAAAGTAATTCACACATTATATGTAAGGAATTTTATTAACTTTCACTGTTTTTATTGCATTATTCTGGCTTTCAGATTTATCGGCTAACTTTAAAGTAAGTGCAAATATTTGAGGATTATGTTCGAAGTAACAAAAATAAATATAGAATCAGGATGAATATATATAGGCTATTTAGAGTAGAAATTATCGAATGCATTGTATAAATAGAACAGGTTGTTTTATATTTATTTTATCAGTTAAAAAATAAGTTGATGATTGCATTGGAAAATCATCAAAATAAAGGTAGGCTACCCTATATATATGATTTTTGTTATACATAGTAAGTTAGGAAATGACCGACAGTGATATTATTTTATTTTATTTGGATTCTGTGTTATATTTTTATGGTCACTTTTTTTTGTTTCAGCCCAAGACGACACAAACTATAGTACACATAATTATAAAACGTGCTGGTAATTGTGTAAAATATTTGATGCTATTATTTGTCGTGGTTTGGAGTAGCCTAACAAATACTGATAAAAATATGAAAAATAAAATGAGACTCTTGTATTCTCCAGGGCAAACAACAACAACAACAACAACAAGGCCTTCACCATATTCATACATCCTATCTATTCCTTAAGTACAACACTATAATATTTTACGAGATATGGCAGGGTCGCGCACCTTGTAGGTTTCTAAGCCCTTAGTGTTAAGTTTATTCCTATACTTTGCACTTTGAGATTCACAGCAATGATCTGTGTGTGTGTGTGTGTGTGTGTGTGTGTGTGTGTGTGTGTGTGTGTCACCCAATTGTAGCCTTCTTACACAACACATGAATATAAATCAAAGTTATTTAACAAGGTGAAATACCATACTTTACTAGGAATCGAATCTGTTGCTTTAAATTAAATTACAACTCTACTCTGCTCTAAAACTATTGCACTAGCCTACACGAGTTAAGATTACTTTGTTTTCATATTGGTACTGCATTCTTAATTAAAATAAAGTGTTGGTATTGGATTCACTTCACTTTTTAAGGTAGGGAAGAAATGGAGTTCAATGTTTGTATGTAAGAATCCCCATCTCCATAAGCAGATATATTGTATAATGGTTTTCCAACTATTTGTAAGATAATATTGTATTTGTGTTTTGTATGTGTGTTATATAATTTGATAAGTTTGACACATGGTTAGGCTCCTACGATGACAAGACAACTTTGTATTTGCAGTTTATAATTCTGTTTATATAAACCTGTAACTAAAATACTTCGTCATTTCATCACCACATTTGTTTATCACTGTATTGTCCTTCATGTGCTTAGCCTAATGGTGAAAAAACACGTGACACGCCATACAATAATGTGGTCGCGTTAACATCTAGAAATATAAATTGTAAATGTATTATGAAGTGTTCTTACCGTGTGTCTTGAGTGGGTAAGTCCAGTGGTCTTGTGTGTTGATGTGACACCTTCCACAGCAACACTCGTCATGGTCCTTGTCACTCGTGAACACCAGAGGCACAGCACCAATCTGTAGTAACCTGATCATGACTAGATCACTCACAGTAAGTCCTCAAACGTCCTTCCACCTTGGCAGTGAAGCCACAACTGGCCGAGTGTAAACTAGTCTCAGCCACAGGTTCCCAAACTCTGATTGAAACGCGCGCAGTTGCCCGCCCTCAGTGTAACCCCCAGCAGGTCCCAACGCAAAATCAACATAACACATTTACTTATACACTTTATGATAATTGTCAAACCTTGAAGTTGACTTAACACCCAGACATATAATATACACTGCTTGCTTCACTAATTACTTAGTCAGGAATTCAATATATGTCTCATTATCTCTCAGGAAAGATCACACATCCGATACAGACAGCGGAGGTTGGAGGGCGGGGCAGATCGTCGTCAACCAATCGGGGGCCAGGGAATCCACATGGCGCCCGAGCTCGCAAACAAACAACACGAGGATCAATGACAGGAGGTAAGGGGTGGAGGAGTGGGGGAGAGAGGACCTTGTGTGTGTGTGTGTGTGTGAAGAGGGGAGAGTTCAGTGTGACTCAGACGGTCCAGCCAGCCAGTGGGAAGGGAAGGGACTGAATGAGGGTTGTGGGAATATTGGCGGTCGTTGACTTCTGTTTTGTTTACATTTTGTTTGATTTACCGGTAATAGAAATAAATGGATGATGCCTCGGTAACACTAAAGAAAGAAGCTGGGAACGGAAGGAAGGTGTGGGAATAGACTGGATTGGTAACACTAGGATAGATAGAACAGATATACAAAAAAAAAGAACAAGGGAAATTATATCAGGGATGAGATGCTTAGGGATAGGATAATAGAAGTTAATTAATATTATGAGGGTGACATGAGAAGGGAAGAAGGAATCGTGTGGGCTCTCATTATGAATACACACTCATATTCATTTCATTTGGGGAAAAAATGTACTGTAGTTAATTAAGGTGAAATTATCTTTTTGATGAATAGGAAAGTTTCTGATTCCTCCAAACTACGCCAAGAAACAGATCCCCTATTAGTACCATTGAGGGCGTCTGTTTTCTGGCATAGTTTGGAGGAATCAGATATCTTTCAATTCACCAACAAATGAATCTCCCCTTTACAGATACGAGAAAGGAATATAAATTAGGCAGGCTGAATGTGTGAGTTAAAAATAATTCCAACCAGGATTGAAATGACACACGTACACTTCTCTTTAATCTATAACTAACTTAGAGTGTAAATAAGAGAGATAGTTTGTTTATATAGTAGATAATATACAGTTGAAGTTTGTTTATACAGTAGAACCTTGAGTACTTGATATTTATAAGGATAATCAAAACAAATTGTCTACAAAAAAAAAAATAGCCTAGTTTATTTTGCCCACGGTTCCGCATTGAAGATCACCATTTGCTTTACTAGGCTTGTGTTGTTATTCATTAGGCTACCTCGTTGTGGATGTCTTATGTTCATTTGTGTGTGTATGAGAGAGAGAGAGAAGAGGACCAAGTGCGATTCAGAAATAACAACGATAAAAACAGAATAGGAAACAATGGAGAGGAAGGGAGAACAAGGAAAGGAGAGAAAGACATGGATGTATAGAGTGAGGGAGGGAGGGAGGGAAGGAGGGAGTGACAGAAAAGAAAAAGGTCGAGAGAGAAAAATGACCCAGATGATGAGGAGAATGTATGAGAAAAACAAAGAGAGAGAGGAGAGAGAGAGAGAGAGAGAGAGAGAGAGAGAGAGAGAGAGAGAGCGAGAGAGAGGTAACATTGGACTGAGAGAGGAGGAGGGGAGAGATGGAGGGAAGGAGAGAAGGAAAGGAGGAGGAGAGAGATGGAGGTAACATTGGACTGAGAGAGGAGGAGGGGAGGAGGAGAGAGTTGGAGGTAACTAGGGACTGAGAGGGAAGGAGGAGGAGGAGAGAGATGGAGGTAACTTGGGATTGAGAGGGAAGGAGGAGGGGGAGTAGATGAGAGATGGAGGTAAGGAGGAAGGAGGAGAGAGAGATGGAGGTAAGGAGGAAGGAGGAGATGAGGTAGGGAAGAACAGGGTGATGGGAAAGAAATGGAAAGAAGGGACATACATTTTTTTACATATTATTATTATATATCTGTGATGTCTTCCTTTCTACCAGTGTTTTAAGGTGGTTCATTGTTCATATATATATATTACTCTAATCGAAATATATTTGTTTGTTTATTTGTTTGTCTGTCGGTTTTGTTACAGTGATTTCGTTATTTTTCTTCATCAATTAGTCTCTCTTTTTCTTCTCTCTCTCTTCTTACCCCCCCCACCCCTCTCTCTCTCTCATATATTTTTTCATCTACACACCAACGAAATCGAGTTAACCATTCACTCCCGAAACAAACCAAAAAATATGTACTTTACCAAGGCACTTAAATAGCCAATCTACCCCGGCGTAATCCTGTAATAAACCAATCACTCCTTTAATACAATTACATCTACTGGACATATTTTATTATTGAAGGGATCAAGAGCCTAATAAGTAACCTAGAGCTTAATCCCAGAGGTACCCCATGGAGCCTAGTGGGGTCCTATGAAGTTAGAAAATAACTAGACCATAAGCAAGTGAAGTATGTGTAATTAAGTAATTAGTGGGGTTTTTGTTTGTATGTTTTTTTTGTGACGAAAATGTCCTCTGTCCCCCCCCCCCCCCCCTCGAGTACGTCCACTTTCTGTGTGTGAATTCCTGGCGCTGTAGGTGGTCACATGACAATTTGTATAGCCCGACAGACAAACAGAGTCTCTTCATTTAGATATATAGAAAACACCCACCGATTGATAAACTCTGAATGATCACAGAGAAGAGACGAATGTAGACTAAGGGAATTAATTAAGAGGGTAAGGTAATTAATTCAATTTTGTTACATTTGGAGTGCCATGATTACTCCAAACTATGCCAGAAAATAGGGCCTAATGAACACAAATAATGGTGTTCTGTTGCTTGGCATAGTTTGGAGGAATCAGTTGCTCCAGATTTACCAACACTGTACTTCCACTTTAATTAAGGACCCTATGATTATGTATTGGATGAAACTGGAGGCTTCTGATTCCTCCTGACTAGTCTATATGTGAATACAAATCAAACCCAAGGCCTAGTGTGTGTATGTGTGTCTGTGTAGATGGTGTGTGTGTGTCTTTGTGTGTATGTGTGTCTGTGTAGATGATGTGTGTGTGTGTGTCTTTGTGTCTGTGTAGATGGTGTGTGTGTGTCTTTGTGTGTATGTGTGTCTGTGTAGATGGTGCATGTGTGTGTGTGTGTGTGTAGATGATGTGTGTGTGTGTGTCTTTGTGTGTGTGTGTGTAGATGGAAATGATAATGAAAAAGAAACTAGGGGAATAAAAATTGAAAAGAAAACTGGGTGAATAGAGACACGAGCTGAAAAATGTTCCCCTCTTCTCTCGAGCACTGTGAATAGCGGTCAACCTCCCTCAAACTTTATCCCTCACTTACTCCCACTTTTCCCCTTCCTTTCCCTCATTTTCATCCACCTTTCCCTCATTTTCATCCACCTTTCTCCTTCCTTCCCCTTCCTTCCTCATATCCATCCACCTTTCTCCTTCCTTCCCCTTCCTTCCTCATATCCATCCACCTTTCCCCTTCCTTCCTCAACCCCCTCAACCACATCAACTCATTCACTCCCTCCCTCACCAAAACCAAAACAAAAAATAACACCCAACAAACAAAAATACACCGCCATTGGATTTTATTTCTGTTGCCGTTGCTGTTGCTGTTGCTGCTGCTCTTCCAATTCACCCCCTTGCCAATTAACTCCCTCCAGCGGATTAATTGGATTCGAGGGTGCTGGGATTTTTGCTGTGGTCAGTCAAGGTGGTGAAAAAGAGGGGGACACTTGAATTATTATATTAGGCTCGTATAGAAGAGAGGGAAAGGGAGGGGAAACAGGGGTATAATAAAATAGTAGGCTATAAGATTTTTTTTTTTTTTTTTTTTTTAGGGTAAGGAATTGTATATCTTTGTATCTATTAGTTTAGGCTACCTCTCTCTCTCTCTCTCTCTCTCTCTCTCTCTCTCTCTCTCTCTCTCTCTCTCTCTCTCTCTCTCTCTCTCTCTCTTTGTGTGTGTGTGTGTTTACATATCTACTATCTACCTTTGTATCTATTAGTTTATTTCTCTTTCTACCTCTACCCCCCCCCCTTCTCTCTCTCTCTCTCTCTCTCTCTCTCTCTCTCTCTGTCTTTTGTACTGTATGTCTTTGTATCTATTAGTTTACTTCTCTCTCTGGTATTTGTAAGGTCCTCTGAGATTGTACTTTTTCTCTCGCAGCTCAGAGATTCTATTGTAGCCAAACCTCAGCCTTAGTGAAGTGAGGACCCAGTACCCTCACTCTCTATTCTTAAAGAGGGGAAAAATGGCAAGTGTGTGTGTGTGAGAGAGAGAGAGAGAGAGAGAGAGAGAGAGAGAGAGAGTGTGTGTGTGTGGGAGAGTGTGTGTGTGTGGGAGAGAGAGGGAGGGGGTGGTGGTGGTGGGTATAACATGGGACTTTTCTTTATTATAGAGGTAATGCAGGAATTTGTCCCCCTCCCCTCTACCCCTTGCACCCACATGTTGTGTGGGGTGGGGGACAAAATCTGTATCCACACGACCTATTTGAAGTGTTACTGGGACTCAAACGTTATACACACATACACACACACAATTTTTGAACGCATATATATACCGTATATATATATATATATATGCTATACTGTATGTATATAATGACGATGCCCGTGGACTTCCGCATATATATATATATATTCCCTCTTGTTGGAATATACACACATTTGCATTAATTCGCCCCTCTTGCGGATAACATTTGAGACTAAAACAATGCCTGTGGAACAAAGGACACCCCCCTCCCCCACCTCTCCCCCCTTGTAGCTCCTCCATCTCTACATTACCCAGCCAAGTGATCGCCGCCAGCACAGTGTGGAAAAAATGTTGAGGTAAAAATGTAAACAATTGAGCGAGCTGTTGTGTGGCTATTGTTTGGGTGATTCCTGGTGGTGCCTCCTTACTCCCCACTCACTCCCTCGTCTTTCCATTCCCTCCTTACTCCCCACTCACTCCCTCGTCTTTCCACTCCCTCCTTACTCCCCACTCACTCCCTCGTCTTTCCATTCCCTCCTTACTCCCCACTCTCTCCCTCGTCTTTCCATTCCCTCCTTACTCCCCACTCACTCCCTCGTCTTTCCACTCCCTCCTTACTCCCCACTCACTCCCTTGTCTTAACATTCCCTCCTCATACTAATAAACATACTCGACAAAGACCTTCATACATAAACAATAGACACCGTAGATACGACAAAGATAAATACTCATACACACTAATATACACGACAATAGCCACAGACACAACTATCTCGTAAGAAACATACAGACTTATATACACACAGACAGACTTATATACAATTACAAACAATAGACTCTAATGATCACAGACACCGTAGATAGGATAGGCAAAGGAGGGAAGGGATGGAGGGAAAGGTAGAGAGACAGAGGGAGGAAGGGATGGAGGGAAAGGTAGAGAGACAGAGGGAGGAAGGGATGGAGGGAAGGAGGGAAATGTGGAGAGACAGAGGGAGGAAGGGATGGAGGGATGGAGGGAAAGGTAGAGAGACAGAGGGAGGAAGGGATGGAGGGAAGGAGGGAAAGGTGGAGAGACAAAGGGAGGGAAGGGATGGAGGGAAAGGTAGAGAGACAGAGGGAGGAAGGGAGGGGATAGGGGAGGGAAGTAGAAAACAGAAGAGAGAAAATATGGAAAAGAACAACACTGGTTAATGAACTACAAGACGTCCAAACAACAGTGTCAGTAATCACCAACGTATAGAGAATAATATATATAAGGAATCGTTCACATACATAACATTTTGATTTTATTTTATTTATGCTTATATACATTTTTTTTTTTTTTTTTTTTTTTTTTTTTTTTTTTTTTTTATACAGTCCCATTACATGAGTATTATTTCTTAATTATTCTTTTCTATTATTCGTTTTTATGCAAATTAATCCTTTTTTATTTTTTTCAATGAATATTCAGCATCTACCCCATCTAAAAAAAAAAAAAAAATGTTGACACAGACAATGCTAAATAAATTTGGTGCATCATGGGAGTTCCAGAATCCTTAATCCCCCCCCCCACCGCCCCCCTCCCTTCCTTCACCGCCTTCGTCATATAAAAATAAAGATTAGATCCCCCCCCCCCCCCATCCTTCGTCAAATCGAAAAAGAAAAAAAAAATAGGCTAGATCAGTCTCCAATCCTTTGAAAATCACCGGAGCGAGAGGGAAGAAGTTGGTGGGTTAGTTGGTGTGTGTGTGTGTGTGTGTGTGTGTGTGTGTGTGTGTGTGTGTGTGTGTTCCTCCTTCACTCTATAATAATATATTTTTTATGCAGATGTCGTGTATAGTTTTCCCCTGAGGTATTAAAGAGGCTTGAGGAAAATGACAGTCTTTTGTGTTGTTTATAAGCAAAAGGGATGAACTAGTCGATCCTCCTTTGGTTCAGATAATGGTGATGACAACATTTTATATGATGATGATGTTGTTGTTGTTTTTGTTGTTGTTATTGTTGTTATAGACGCGACTAGTACTGGTATGTGCCTGTAACTTCCCTCTTCCCCTCTCACCACCCTCTCCCCCTTCTCATCACCACCCTCTTCCCCTCCTCCCTCACCACCCTCTCCCCCCTCACCACCCTCATCCCCCTCTCCCTCACCACCCTCTCCCCTTCTCATCACCACCCTCTTCCCCACCCCCCTCTCCCCCCTCTCCAGTAAATAATAAGAGCTGGAAAGACTAAGGCGGAAATAGGAGTCAACACAAGAGACAATCAGTAATTATGGACCACTTCCTAATCCCCCTCTAATCCCTCCCTCTCTTCCTCCCTCCCTACCTTCTTTATGTGTGTCTTCCTCCCTTCTTTCTCTTCCATCTCTTCTCTCTCTCTATCTTCTTTATGTGTGTCTTCCTCCCTTTATTTCCCCCCAACGGGAACCGCCTTGCCGTGGTGGGGGGTTTGTGTGTCTCTGAGACCTGGCGAGCTAGGCTAGAGGGGGCTCCGGCCCCTGCTCTGCCACGATTTTTAGAGAGAGGGTTTCCCATGCTAGGAAGGTTGCTAGTGAGATACCAGACTAAATGGTTCCCATGTTTCAGTTCTTCAACTGTCCCTCTTTTCTTTTTATTTCCTTCCTGCTTGCTGTCACACCTCTCTATCACCTTTTTTCTGGCGCTATAGGACCTCCATGTTGCGGCGCCTATTATCCATCAATCAATCAATTCCTCCCTTATTTCCTTCTCTCCCTCCCTACCTTCTTTATGTGTATCTTTCTTTCTTCTTTCTTTTCTCTCCCTCCTTTCCCTTTTCTACTTCTTTATGTGTCTCTTTTTCTCTCCCTTCTTTCCTTCCTCCCTCCCACCTTCTTTTCTTCTTTATATGTCGCTTCTTCTCTCCCCTCTTCCCTCCCTCCATCCTTCTCTCCCTCCTTTCAATCTTTAAGTGTGTCTTCTCTCGCTCCTTCTCCCCCTCCCTTCAAAGTTTCTCTCTTCTTTCCTCCCTCATTTTCCCTTATAATTTCCTCTTTTTAAACTTTTCCGAACTCTCTCTCTCTCTCCCTCCCTCCCTCTCTCTCTCTCTCTCTCTCTCCACTTACCTTAACTTCTCTCTCCACTTTCCTTTCCTTAACCTCTCTCTCTCTCCACTTTCCTTAACTTCTCTCTCTCCACTTTCCTTAACTTCTCTCTCCACTTTCCTCTCTCTCTCTCTCTCTCTCTCTCTCTCTCTATCTCTCTCTCTCTCTCATATTTTTTGTGTAGCGTCAACAAGTCTCTTTGTCTGCCCGTATTGTTATGTTGCCTGATAAAAACACACAAGGAGCCTGTTTTACCAAGAGCCGAAACCACCACTACAACAACACACCAAGCACCAACAACAATAACAACAACACACCAAGCACCAACAACAACAATAACAACACACCAAACACCAACAACAATAACAACAACACACCAAGCACCAACAACAACACATTTACTAAGAGCCGAAACCACCAATACAACAACACACCAACCACCACCACCAACAACACACCACCACCACCAC
>JAWZYT010002850.1:5000-45228 GCA_034508575.1 Petrolisthes manimaculis | reverse complement strand
AGAGAGAGAGAGAGAGAGAGAGGAACAAGGAAACATTAGAATTACACATTGATAAGGAGTGAGTTATTAATATGATGTGGATGGTATTGGTGTGGGAATGTTTGATTGGGTTTAGATGAGGGGTGGAGGGTGGGAGGAAGGGTGTAGGGGTGTAGGGTGTGGTGGAAAGTGGGTGTTTGGAGTGGGAGGATGTAGATGTGTAGGGTAGGGTGGAGAATGGGTGTGGGGGGGTGTAGGTGTGAAGAGAGAGAGAGAGAGAGAGAGAGAGAGAGAGAGAGAGAGAGAGGAGGGGGTATCAGTTACGAAATAGAATGTCAAGTAAGGATAGAATGTGTGTGTGTGTGTGTGTGTGTGTGTGTGTGTGTGTGTGTGTGTGTGTGTGTATGTGTGTCAAGTGCAGGTGTCAGTTACGAAAGAGAGTCTCTGATTTAGGATAGAATGAGAGACAGAGACATAGACAGAGAGAGATAATAGTGTTACTGTTCTTCATGTAGGTCTTGGCAACATTTTTCTCATCACACAATATCGCTACTTTTATTCACACAAGCTTGACTTCTAATACCATCTCTTTTTGTGTGGATCTGCTTCTTTCTTCCCTTTATTCCTCCCTCTCATAACCTCTTCTCTTCTTAATTAACCCCTCTCATTCCTCCTCCTGTTTACCTACCGTCTTCTCCCTAACCAGCCATTTCTACCTCTCCTATATCTCCTCTTCCACTCTCCTCCCTCCATAACTACTGTACATACTTCTCCTATCCCTCTCTCCTCCCACACTTCCCTAACTCACTCCCTTCTCTCTCCTCCTCCAACCTGTCATCCTCTTACAATCCCTTCTCTCCCCCTCCCTCCTCTTCCCTCCCTGTAACCTTTGTGCTATAAGCCAATAAGAAACTTAGGCTAATCACTTTGTCCCTCTATGCTGTCACATTATTGATCATCTTCTCCATCACCCAATCGATAGGTTAGACTCCCCTGGACACCCCTTCCCCCTCCTCTCTCTCTCTCTCTCTCACTCTCCACTATCTATCTATATCTCTATCTATCTATCTACACTTTTTCTCCCTCTCTCCACCGTCTTTCCTCTCCATCTCTACCCACTTCTCCCTTCTCTCCACCTCCCTCTTCTCCTCTCTCCACCGTTCCTCTTCCCCTTTCTCCACCACCTTCCCTATCTCTATCTCTACCCACTCTCCATCTGTCTACCACCAATCAACAACACCACTAATATCCATGCACATAATATATATCAAGTCAGTTCATGAGATGCCTGTTTACCAACCCCTTAATTAGGTAAACTGTTGCGTGTCTGTAAAGAAAAGTGGAATACAGGGGGCTCAGTACACCTGGGAAAATATTATGTACAGTACAATTAGACACAGGAGGAATTCGTATACACCCTGTTGCTTTCCAGAAAATGTAAGAATACGTGACTACAAACAATACAACGTTATTATTAGATTTGTTGTTTTGCAGTCACAGAGTTGATTGGTGAGGAAGAAAGGAGTGTACAGTCACACACAATAGCTCCACAACACACACACACACACACACACACACACACACACACACACACACACACACACACACACACACACACACACACACAATGGAAAATGGGGTGAATGAGAGAAAATGGAATAGAATGTGAAGGAATGAGAGGAAAACGGAATAAATAGAGGCAGCATGAGAGTAAGGGATGAATCAAAGAAAACTAAATAGTAATAGGGGTGACTTAATCATGTTAGGTTTTCTCGTCCGCTGTTCAACATGTTTATTATTGTTACTTTATATTGTTGTTATTGTTTTCTGTTATGATATTTCTGTAATTTCTTACATATATTTACTCGTATTAATACCCACTCTGTATCAAATAACTTAATATAGAACTTGAAACACACACACACACACACACACATCTGTATACATTCAGTAATACATACACGGATATGAGAGAGAGAGAGAGAGAGAGAGAGAGAGAGAAAGAAAGAGAGAGAGAAAGGTTACTGTGACAATCACTATCACTTCCTCAATAAACCAATATAATTATTATCAGGGTGGTAGTAGTAGTAGTAGTACGTGGTAGTAGTGGTTGTGGTAATGGTAGTGGGAGTGGTAATAGTATAGTAGTAGTGATAGTGATGGTTGTGCTAACAGTAGGAGTAGTGGTAGTAGTGGGTAGTAGTAGAGGTGGTGTGTATGTGTGTGTGTGTAAAAAGCCAATAGATGTATAAATGTCAAGAAAAGGTTGGGTGTAGTTAATTCATCCCCACCCTACCACAGCCAGGGAGAGAGAGAGAGAGAGAGAGAGAGAGAGGGGAAGGGCAGAGACAGAGACACACACACACACACAGAGAGAGAGAGAGAGAGAGAGAGAGAGAGAGAGAGAGAGAGAGAGAGAGAGAGAGAGAGAGAGAGAAGAGAGGTGAGCATCCGTCTAAGTACTGACTAATGCATTACACTGTCCACATCATCTACTATACAAAAAATTAGCTATCGATCTCCAGCCTAACCTACATGTCATTCCTACCTTCCTTATCTTTTCCAGCCTCTCATCCCTCTCTCCCTCTCCATCCAATCTCTCAACTCTCCCTCCCTCCCTCCCTACCTCATCTCTGGACCTCTTTCCCTCCCTCCATCCCTCCCTCAGGACTTTTTCCCTCCCTCCCTTCCTTCCTCCCTCCCCTCCCTCCCTCCCTCCCTCTCTCTCGAGGTTTTTTTATTCAACCTTCCCTATTTCCATTTTTTTTTTATTATTATTATTATTATTATATCACACATCAGCCTCTCCTCACCTTTCGTTTCTTCATAGTTTCTCTCCTTTCCTTTACTTTTTTTCATCCCCAGTATTTTATTTCCAGCTTTATTTTCATCAACATAAAGGGAGATTTTCTTATTGGTTAATTGGCAAGTTACTGATGCCTCATAATTATACCAGAAAACAGATCTACCTTTCACAGTTCTTCATTCTTAAACAAAACCTAACCTAACCTAACCAAACCAAACCCAACCTAACTCAATTCAACCCAACCCAACCCATCCCTACTCGTTCGTATCAACCCTAACTATTAGATGGAATTACTTACCTGTTGGAAAGACATAATTGGGTGACATGGAGGGACCTGGGATTAACCTGTGGAATACTAAATGACCTGATATAACCTGGGATGACCTGATATTACCTGAAGATACTTAGGTTATGAGAGAGAGAGACAGACAAACAGACAGACAGAGAGACAGACTGACAGATAGAGAGACAGACAGAGTGACAGAGAGAGAGATGGGGGGGGGGGGGGGGGGGGGGTAAGGGAATAGGGGAAAGAGGGACAGGGTGACCTAATGTGACCTAATGAGACCTGAGACCTGAATAATACAGTAACTTAAAAGGGGAGATTTTCTATGTGGTAAATTGGAGAGCAAATTATTCCTTCCTTCTCTTCATCCAATTAAGGGACCCTGTGATGTAGTCAGAAATATTGGAGGTAAATGAGTCCTTCAAATATTGCCACGAAACACACACACACACTCACTCACACACTCACTCACTCACTCACTCACTCACTCACTCACTCACTCACTCACTCACTCACTCACTCACTCACTCACTCACTCACTCATCGCTGCTACTCAACCCTTACCTATGGGGAGGGAAGAAGGAAGGGATGGAGGGAGTGAAGAGAAGAGAAGAGAAGGGAGGAGGAGGAGGAGGAGGAGGAGGAGGAGGAGGAGGAAAGGTGATGGGAAGGATTTGGAGATGGAGGAGAGAGAGAGAGAGAGAGAGGGAGAGAGAGAGGGAGGGATTGAAGCGAGTGATATTGTGCGAGTCAGTTTGTGTGTGCGAGTGATGGGGTGAGGGTCGTAGTGATGGTTATAGTGTTGGTGATAGTGATGGTGGTGATGGTGATTGAGAGATTATTTTGTGGTGGGGTGTGGGGGGGAGTGATGATGGGGTGGTGGGGATGAGGGAGGGGAGAAGTGTTGGGGTGAATATAGTCAAGATAGTGGTGGGGGTGGGGGCGTTTGGGGGAGATTTGGTGGTGGAAGAGAGTGGGATTGATGGTGGAGAGGGAGGGGTGGTGGTGAGGGTGGAAACATTTAGTGGAGAAGGTGGGGGTTAGTGGAAGAGAGGGGGGGGCTTGGTGGAGAAAAGGGAGAGGTTTGGTGGAGAAAATGGGAAGAGGTTTGGTGGAGAAAGGGGGGGAGTTTTAGTGGAGGAATTTGGTGGAGAGTAGTGGAGTGGTGAGGTGGAGTTTGTTGGTTTGGGGTGGGGTGGTGTTGGAGGGTGTGGGTGAAAGGGGTTAATTAGGGGGGGGGAGCATAGTAGATAGAGTCTGTGATGGGGATGGGGAGGGAGGGGGATGCTGTGGTGGAATGCGGAAGAGAGAGGGGGGTGGGGGAGTGAATAGCATGATGTGTGTGTGTGTGTGTGTGTGTGTGTGTGTGACTAAAATATTATCATCCCGTACTAGGTCAAGTGTTGGGTCAAGTGGAAAAGAAAGGAGATGGTGTTAGTGGAAATGAATATATTGTTATTTTTATTATTATTATTATTGTTATTATTGTTATTATTATTATTATTATTATTATTATTATTGTTATTATTATTGTTATTATTATTA
Source organism: Petrolisthes manimaculis (assembly GCA_034508575.1). Taxonomy (NCBI): domain Eukaryota; kingdom Metazoa; phylum Arthropoda; class Malacostraca; order Decapoda; family Porcellanidae; genus Petrolisthes; species Petrolisthes manimaculis. The sequence goes on along the minus strand of JAWZYT010002850.1, from coordinate 40,612 downwards.
TTATTATTATTATCATTATCTTAACACTCATTACTCACTCACTCACTACTCGTTTCCTGATCACTTATTCACTACTCATTTCCTCATCAATCACCATTTCTCATCATCTACTCACTCTTCATCACTACTCACTCACTCCTCATCACTACTCACACACTACTCACTCACTCCTCATCACTACTCACACACTACTCACTCATTTCCTCACCACCCACTCACCACCAATCGTTTTATAAGCACCTGAAAACAAACTCTAATTAACCAGGTGTGAAGGGAAGGGAAGGGGGAGGGAAGGGAAGGGGAAGAGAGGGAAGGGAAGGGAAGGGAGGGAAGGGGAAGAGAGGGAAGGGAAGGGAAGGGACATGGGAAGGGAAGAGAAGGGTAAAGGAGAGAGATGGATGCTTCCTCCCTTTCTTCCTTTCTTCCTCCCTCCCTTTCTTCCTCCCTCCCTTTCTTCCTTCCTCCCTCCCTTTCTTCCTTTCTTCCTTCCTTCCTTCCACCTTGGTATTGCCTGACTTACTAACTAACTAACTGACTGTATAACTGACTGTATAACTGACTGTATGACTAACTGATTAACTGACTAACTGAGCTCTGTTGTATTTGACATTGAGTTCTGGGATTGCTATTTGTGAAGTGAGAAGGAGGAGGAGGAGGGGAGAAGGGGGGAGTGAGGTGGGAGTGTGGAGGGAGGAGAGAAGGGGGGAGTGTGGAGAGGAGTGGGAGTGTGGAGGGAGGAGGGAGTGGAGAGAAGAGGGGAGTGGAGGGAAGTGTGGGGGAAGAGGAATGGGGGAAAGTGGAGGAGAGAGAAATGAGAGGGATAGAAGAAAGGAATGACAGGGAGGGAGGGAGATGGAGAAGAAAGAATGAGAGGAAGGAGAAAGGAAAAAGAAGGGATAAAGAAGGAAGAGAAAGAAAGAAAGGATGTAAAGTGTTATTGTGAAGTGTGTAGATGGTAAAGGGAGAATTAGAAGAAGGAGAAAGGAAGGAGAGAGAAGGAAAGGAGGGAAGAAATAAAGAAAAGATGTAAGGTGTTATTGTAGATATAGTGAGTAATATTGTGTGCTGACCAACCAATCAAACAACCAACCAATCAACCAACTAACCAACCTACCAACCTACCAACCAACTAACCAACCAACTAACCAACCAACTAACCAACCAACCAACCAACTAACCAACCTACCAACCTACCAACCAACTAACCAACCAACTAACCAACCAACTAACCAACCAACCAACTAACCAACCAACCAACCAATTCCCTGATCGAAGCCTATTTGTGGAGAGAGAGAGGGAGAGAGGAGGGAGAGGGATGGAGAGGGGGAAAGGTGGGAGGAAGGTTGGGGAGGAGAGGGGAGAGGGTGGGGAAAGGAGAGAAAAGGTTATATGGAGTGGGATATTTGGAGAGAGGGAGAGGGGGTGGAGGAGGGAAGGGAAAGGAGAGGGAAGGGAGAGGAGGTGGAGGAGAGAAGGGAAGGGGAGAGGAGAGGAGGAAAGGTTATATGAAGAAAGACGTACATACATACAGACAGACAGACCGGATTATTTTATTATGGAATGGGAAAGGATTATTTTGAGAGGGGTATTCAGTGTTGTATAAATATCCAATTTTAAAATAATATACGTGAGTGGAAAATAGAATATAGTAAAGCCATAAGATACAATGATAAAATAGAAAGAAATCTAGATGAAAATGAACATAGATAAACATAATAATATACAGTACTTTATTACCAAAAAAAAACGAGGAGAAGGTAAATAAGTATCAATAAATAGACACAAAACTAAAGCTAATATAATTATGACCTATACAGAAAGAAGGTACAGAAAGATCAATAGAAAACCAATGACCAGAAGAAAATAAACCCAGTGAGTGATTATATGACCGTGTGTCCAGGCTTTGTTTCATCAGTCGTCCACTAGAGGTCTCCAGCGACGGCAGTGACTAGATACCAGAGCTTGGGAACGATAAAAACATAACTATTAGATAAAGAGAGTTCGTGTGTATGAGAGAAAGAGAGAGAGAGAAGAGAAGAAGATAGAGATTATTACGTAAACAATAAGACTTGTGTAATGTGTGTGTGTGTGTGTGTATGTGTGTGGGCGTCGTAGTCTCGAGTTAATACAGTGATAAGTAAAGTGAGAAGAAAGATTTATTACCTTGGAAATGGTTTCTTGGGAGATTAAAGTTTCATATTGCTAGATTAATATCTCTTGCTCTTCCTTCTCCTTGACTCTCCTTACTATTCCTTGCTTCCCCTTACTTCCCTTTGCTTCCCTTCACTTCCCTTTGCTTCCCCTCACTTCCCCTTGCTTCCCCTTGCTTCCCCTTGCCTCTCCTTCCTTCTCTCTGTTACCCCATACATCCCCTTCCTTCCTTCCTCTTATTATGTTCCTCGGCTGTTAACCTCCTCCCAAGAAGCCCCTCAGTAAGTGTTTAGAGCCACAGGTTACACACGACCGTCCCTGTCCCTCCTTCGTACCCTCCCCCCGGCCCCAGCACCATGCCCCAGGGGAGGGTAGTGTCGGCAGGGGCTATGTGGGTACGAGGCAGGTGGTCCTCTGGGTGAAGGGAAACACAACATGTCTGGTCTCCTTAGTATTGGTTCCAGAGCGGCCAGTGTGCGTCGCCACCGTCGTCAACAGCAACAACAACAGCAGTACATCTCCTCCATCTCAGCCCGTACCTCACCCACTTATCATCATCATAACAACCTTACCAGTCTCTCTCTCTCGGCTCGTACCTCGCCCACTTATCATAACAACGGTCTGTCGCTCTCAGCTTACTCGTCTCCCACACGCAAGTACTCCAGGTCTGCCCACACGTCTCCAACACGTCACTCAAGGTCCCACTCCAGATCTGCTCATACTTCACCCACCAGAAGGTCATTGTCCACCCACACGTCTCCAACCCACACCCACAACTCTTCAACCCACGCCTACAACTCTTCAACCCACGCCCACAACTCTTCAACCCACGCCCACAACTCTTCAACCCACGCCCACAACTCTTCAACCCACGCCCACAACTCTTCAACCCACGCCCACAACTCTTCAACCCACGCCCACAACTCTTCAACCCACGCCCACAACTCTTCAACCCACGCCCACACGTCATATTCCAAGTCCGCCCACACCTCCCCAACCCACACCTCCCTGGCCCATCTGTCTCCCGGGGAAACCATATTGCCCCCGACCCGTAGCGCCCCCGTCAGCCCCGGTCATCTGGCCCCCTGCTTTCCATCTGGGTGTGTTCAGGCCCCAACCATACCCACACCCACACGACCCAACAACCTCAGCTTACTGGCACCTCCTGAATCCTACCTACCTCAGGACGTGAAGAGTGCACCTGTTACACCTCTAAGTGGTCTGAGACGAAGACGAAGTATCTCTCCTTCACCTTCACCAGTAACTCCTAAACATCATCAGAGAACACCTTCTTACACAGGACACAACAGGTCACGCACACCTTCTGAGTCACCTAATAAGACACCTAAACTGTTTGATTCTTCCTTTGGGTCATCCTCTCCTGGTTCTTATTCACCCAACACAAGGTCACCACCAACATTCAAGGCATCACCCAAACATACTCGTTCTGCCTCAGTGTCACCAAGGCGGTCACCAGTACCAATATCATCAGTGTCTCCAAGATCACAAGTATCATTCCCAAACTCACCCAACAGGGAATCACCATTACCTATATCACCTATATATTCAGGGGATAGCTTTGACAGACCATCTACCACACCACCACCTTCACCACCTCCACTCAGACGGTCTATCAAGGCCTACCACACAACCTCACAACACCACAGGGAAGGAAACAACACCACAACCACAAATACATCTCCTACTTGTGCTGTTACTCACGACTCACCGACTTACCCAGCAGCATCAGTAAGGGGACATCTCGTTCGCTCGACTTCTATCAGGGGGTCACCAACTAGGACAGGATTAGGCAGAGGATTTCCTGCTCACAATCCAACCCTAAGAGGATCCCCTACTCACTCCTCATCAGTGCTAGGGTCACCAACTTATCTAACCTATCCTACTACTGCTACTACTACTACATCAGTCAAGGATTCCCCGACACATTGCTTCTCATTTAGGGATTCCCCGATATACTCAGACTCATTTAGGGACTCGCCGACCCCTTCCACTTCGATAAGGGAATATCACACTGCTGCCTCGACCACCACTACTACTCCTCTCACACCAGCTCACTCCACCACTGCTTCCTACAGTACCTTCGACTCTCTTCCCTGGGGTCTCAGTCAGGTCCATCACCAGGTAAACACAACCTATAATGGAAAAAACTCTTGTCGGTAAATTGAAAGGCTGGTATGTACTGTACACTCGCAATCCAAAATATGTATCCAGGCTTGCTTCGAATAGCCTGGTGGTCGAGTATAAAGCGAACTGAAGCAAATATGAAACAGGATAAGAGTAATAATTGGTTCACTAGTATATCAAATGATTCGAAACTTCAACCAGACCTACTGTATATACAAATTTTGGATTACGAGTTTACCTATTCCTCCAAAGTATACCAGGAAACAGACGATCTCTACGTTACCTAATTGAGGGATGTGTTTTGTGGCATAGGTTTGGAGGAATCAGAAGCCCTCCAATTTATCAAAAGATTACGTATCCCATTAATTAAAATAACTTTCTCTTGCACTGTCAACTCACATGTACAGTTGCCGACAAATGAATAGGTGGAGAGGAACTTTTTGTCTACAACTGTACGTCAATTTATTCATGTATAGGCATTATGATAAAAAAATACGTATTTGTATCTTATTATTATCATTATTGTTATTGTTGTTAATATTATCATCATTATTAATCTTATTATTATTATTATTATTATTATTATTGTTGTAATGAAAAAAATATTGTAATTAAAAAAAATTCTTGAAAAATAATTAAGTTAGAAAGTCACACTATACTCTGTTCAAAACTTAGATAGATAGAAATAGATTGATATATAGACAGATAGAAATAACGATAGATAGACAGATAGAAATAGCTAGATAGATAGAGGCTATAGTAGAACACAAGTTTTGAACAGTCTATAGTAACTCCTCACTTCACTCACACTATATTGCCTTGATTACTGTGATGCTTCTGGCAGTATTACCACACCACTTGGTCAATCTTTTTATCACGTTACACACACACACACACATACACACACACACACACACACATACACACACACACACACACACACACACACACACACACATACACACACACATACACACACACACACACACACATACACACACACACACACACACATACACACACACACACACACACAAACACACACATACACACACACACACATACACACACACACACACACACACACACACACACACACACACATACTCCACCCACTCTGTCTCTTCAACACACACACACACACACACACACACACACACACAATCCACCCACTTCTATTATGTCCCTTCCAGCCCTTCCTTTCTCTCCTAAGTCATAACTAGAACAACAAGACCCACGCTTTTATTATTAGATCACCTTGAAGCCAACGTAGGTCAGAATAATCTACGGTGTTTACGTTGGTTGTGTGTTTATAGAGGAAGGTATTGTATTATATTGCTCTCTCTCTCTCTCTCTCTCTCTCTCTCTCTCTCTCTCTCTCTCTCTCTCTCTCTCTCTCTCTCTCTCTCTCTCTCTCTCTCTCTCTCTCTCTCTCTCTCTCTCTCTCTCTCTCTCTCTCTCTCTCTCTCTCTCTCTCTCTCTCTCTCTCTCTCTCTTGTACACCTCAGTCTGCATCCTTCCTCGTTCCTACACACACATACAGACTTTATACTCGGCATCGTGACAGACTGAAGGTAAGACATTATATTACGGTACATAAGGGGTGTGGGAATAGGGGGACAGGCTTGGGGGGGTTTAGGGGGGTGCGGGAGTAGGGGGACAGGCTTGGGGAGGCTTAGGGGTGTGTGGAAATAGGGGGACAGGCTTGGGGGGGCTTAGGGGGGTGCGGGAGTAGGGGGACAGGCTTGGGGGGGCTTAGTGGGGTGCAGGAGTAGAGGGACAGGCTTGGTGGGGCTTAGGGGGGTGCGGGAATAGTGTACAGGCTTTCTACCCACTCCCTAAGCCTGTCCCCTACTCCCGCACCCCATTAATTCACTTTTGGTACATTGGAGTGCCTTGCTTCCTCCAAAGTATGCCAGGAAACAGGACCAGATGAACAAAATTAATGGTGTTCCGTTGCTTGGAATAGTTTGGAGGATTCAGTTGCTCCAGAATTTCCAATAACACGATACTACTCCCTTAATTAAATAAGTGGCGAATGTCATATATGGTTGTTTTGTGTCACTCTTAAAACACACACACACACACACACATACACATATAAAAAAATGCGAAATCTTAATATTCTGTGGATTTGTGTATTCATTTATCAATTCAAACCTATTTATTATTTCAAACCAATAATAATAATATTTACAAAAGTGTTTAAGAATGTCACCAATTTTATCATATATATATATATATATATATATATATATATATATGTATGTATGTATGTATGTATGTATGTATGTATGTATGTATGTATGTATGTATGTATGTATGTATGTATGTGTGTGTGTGTGTGTGTGTGTGTGTGTGTGTGTATGATCACCTCACAGAGTAAAGTGGAATGGTTTCTTTTCTCTCTCCCTCTCCTAGTCCCTTCCCTCACTCACTCACTCACTCACTCTCTGTGTGAGTGATGAATCCCCTTGCTGTTGTCAATTCTCCTTCGGGTGTTTTAAAGGTGACCGTGTATCAGATTGTCTTTTGGCTTTTGTTTGTGTCATCCCACCCCATCTATACCTGGTAGCTGCTGTTGTTGTTGTTGTTGTTGTTGTTGTTGGCAAAAATTACTTGACACTAATATTCACACAAACATTGTATGAGTAGAAGTTATTAATATTTTCAGCAATACACCAACACGTCTATAACTTTATTGGGTAACTTGGCCTCTATGCCTAGATATTATAGAGTGCATTATCTACTAGTTCTATATGCCTAGATATTATAGAGTGCATTTGTATTAGTTCTACATATCAACATTTACGAAAGGAGGCTAAAAACTACTTACTATTTATCTTCGTGATGTTAAAGTTGTCGTATTTCATAGAGAATATGTATGTCATGTATGAAATGCTTCTTCAATCCCTTTCTTCTTCAAGCCTTCCCATTCTCCCTCCAACCCTTCCATCCTCCCTCCAACCCTCCCATTCTCCCTCCAAACTCCCATCCTCCCTCCAACCCTTCCATCCTCCCTCCACACCTCTCTTATCACCTTTTTCTGGCGCTATAGGACCTTGATGTTGCGGCGCCTAATATCCATCAATAAAATAAACCCTCCCTTCTGTCTATAGGTGTCTGTGGACGACCGACGCCAACTTTTCTCTGCGGGGAAGATCAACGTGGAGTCCGGGATGTCGGCTTACGGCTCCATTGCCTACCAGATGAGAGATGCCAACATGGACTCGAACAACACCTGCGAGTTCGTGTATAAGGCACTCAAGATTATCAGTAAAACAGGTATAGTATGTGTATGTGTGTGTCTGAGAGAGAGAGAGAGAGAGAGAGAGAGAGAGAGAGAGAGAGAGAGAGAGAGAGAGAGAGAGAGAGAGATCATCAGAAAGACAGTGTGTGTATGTGTGTGAATATCAACAACGTATAGAATATTCAGTAAAACTTCCATTGGAATTACATCATTGGTGAATTAGACTGTTTCCAAAGCATCAACCAAAGCCGTATACTTATTATTAGTACTCGTAGCTGTACCATACAATAATACGACTTCAGTTAGGATTAGACACCAATATTTTTTTCTAGGAGAGATCTATGTAAAACATATTTGAATAATTTGTGTCTATTGTGTTGCACTTTCTCAATATTTTCACTAAAATGGATTTTCACTTTTGCAACTGGCTAATTTTTTCATATGTTTTATAGGTTACATTTTGTGTTTTTTACTTTTTCATATATATTTTTTATTTTACCTTTTAATATTTTTCACGTGTTTTCATCTGTTTGTTATTTTTTGTGCTTACTGTCCTACCTTTAAATTAAGGGGAGAGTACAGTTTTTGCATTTTAGGAGATATTGATTCCTCCAAACTATTCCCAGCAACAGACCTCCATTAGGTTTGTTCATCTGGTCTTGTTTCCTGGCATACTTTGGAGGAATCATGTCTCTCCATTGTACCAAAAGTATACTCTCCCTTTAACTACCTTCTTCCTCGTGGATCATATAGAAATCACCAGCTGTTGCTACTCCTAATATGAATCCCTTCCAAGTCTTGTGTTGCCAGAGAAATTATTATAAGCATTGACTGTTGCTACTCCTAATATGAATCCCTTCCAAGTCTTATGTTGCCAGAGAAATTATTATAAGCATTAACTGTTGCTACTCCTAATATGAATCCCTTCCAAATCTTGTGTTGCCAGAGAAATTATTATAAGCACTGACTATTGATTATTCTGTTACAGTGTTGATGACTGTATTATTGGTGTTGTCCATGACGGTACCAGTACTTATGGCTATAATGGGTGAGTTAGACGTGTTATATATCACTTCTAGTACAAGAGTAATTAAATACTATGAATATTACTTCATTATTATTACTATAACTATTACAATTTGTCATTATTATTACTATAACTATTACAATTATTACCACTATAACTATCACAAATTGTCATTATTATTACTATACCTATTACAATTTGTCATTATTATTACTACTATAACTATTACAATTAATTTGTCATTAATATTATTACTATAATTATAACAATTTACTACAGTACTATGTGTCTTTACTGTGTTGTGTTGTTTTGGTCAGGTGTGAACTACTTACACGAATGTCCCTTGGAGCCGAATGTTCCCATCTACCTTCTGGTGGGAGGATGTTTTGGTTCCCTCAAGATGCTGTGGCTTATATGTCAACAGGTGTGTGTAAGAACAGTAGCAACACAGATATTATACCACTTTATGTAGATACGTAGACAGGTTTGGTCCTTTTTGTCCATTTCCCTAAGCACTGTAATTTCAATCATCCCTATTTATCAACCTCTCTAACTTAACTAACTTACCATCCCCCCACATTCTAGGTTCGGTTGTTTATATCCACTCCTTAAGTTAACCAATCCACCTTCCTAACTAACTTACCATCTACCCACATTCTAGGTTCGGTCGCGTCGATACGAGAGGATAGACGATGCGTTTGCAGAAGACAGCCTGGACGAGATATTCACCTCCACCAGCTACAAGGCGACAGATGTGGCTCTTACCATATTCCTCATTGCTTGGTTCGGTATGGGTAACTACTGGGTGTATCGCATCTACCAACCCAACTATCATGCTGAACTCTACAAACCCAATGACTGGTGAGATAAAAAAAAAAAAAGGCATCAGATTAATTTGACACTACCTTATTTCAATTTTGCTGTTTCCCATTTCACTTTATACCTTAAATAAACATATTTTTCACTTTAAGCCTCAACTACACAATTTTTCAGTCGCCTATTTCACTTTAAACTTTAACTAAACATATTTTTCAATCACCTATTTCACTTTAAAACTTAACAATAATTTTCCAGCTACCTATTTCACTTTAAAACTTAACTGCACAATTTTTTTAGTTATCCCTCCTGTAATATATAATTAGTCACGTGTAACACAGTCTCTCTCATTTTTTATCTTTGGAATATATTTGTAATTTAGAAAGGGATTATTTTTTTTCTTTTTTGTAACACCCATTTTGCTTATAAGGTTAATTTGGTGAGTCACATCATTAATTTTCACTTTCTGATCATTTTATTTAGATTACAGTATTACATTTGTCTTCCCTCCGTTTCAAATTACTAATATGGTGATTTCGTCCCTTCCCTTCCCTTCCCCTTTCTTATGCTGGCTTGTTCTCTTCAAATCTTACACCTCATAACTTTTTCTAACACTTTATCCTTTCTATCTTTTTCTCTTCCCTCCTCTCTTCTTCCCTTCTCTCTCTCCCTCCAGGTGTTCCAAGACTGTGTACCTGTTTGCCGTTGCTCAGCTTCTGTTTGTTTACGCCATCCTGGGAGTGGCTCTGGTCATCACTATCTGCCTCGCCTGTGGTCAGAAGTGCGTCACTCTGTTCGGCGAGAGCTACAAGTGAGTAAGGGAGAGACGAAGAGCCCGCCGCGCCCTCAAGAAAAGAAGGGCGAGCAGCCGCAACGACTCTGCGGCAGACTCCACCAAAAATAAAAACGATGGTGACGGTGGTGACAAAACGAGAAGTAGTAGCGGCGGCGGGGGAAGGGAAGGAGGCAAGAAACTGAAGTCCAGTGGTAGCCGAGGGGACGTGACCGGCAACGGGAGGAAGTGTAATAAGGACCTACCCGAGACCCCTACAGATGACGACAACCACCACCACCAACAACAACAACGTCGCCCCAACACCTCCATGGATAGACTAGACCCTAACCAACCTCCCATACCCAGAAAGAGCAGCATTGGTGACTACATGAACCTCACCAAACCCAGCATTGTCTTCCTCCCACAACAAGACGACGACGACGACGACAACAACAACCCCGACCACCAAACCAGCCTCGAACAGAACCAAAGCGAAGTGGTCATAGATCGAAACACCTTACATCCCAACAGCCACCAGTTTATATATAGCAGAGACGTTGATGATGATGAGGAGGAGGAGGAGGAGGAGGAAGAGGAAGATGACGAAGAAGAGATGATGTTTAATATTCCCTCGAGAGACAAAGCCAAGAGTGGTAGTGGTGGTAGTGGTAGTGGTAGTGGTGGTAGTGGTGTAAATGGTGGGTCAGGTTATCACAGTCGAACCAAGAGAGTGGTGTTGTTTGTGTGAGGTCATGTTATATATAGTAGCATGTGCACATAATTATATTTATTTATTTATATATTTATTTATTACATATACAATAGGCCCTTGATGCTATAGTGAATGAATGAATGTATGTTAGCACCTGATAATAATAATAATAATAATAATAATAATAATAATAATAATAATAATAATAATAATAATAAATATCCTTTTAACACAGCAGGCTCAGTAGGTAACTTATTAAACTATCTGTAAAATAATAAATAAAAGAAATCTGTAAAATGAAGTGAGTGTAAAATGAAATGAGTGTAATTTGAAGTGAGTGTAAAATGAAGTGAGTGTAAAATGAAGTGAGTGTAAAATGAAGTGAGTGTAAAATAAAGTGAGGGTGATAATAATAATAATGATGATAGATAACAAGGATTTAATCACTATATATATCAAGGATCTATTAGTAATGATCATATAATAATAACTACCTATACTGTAAGCATATAATATTAATTAATTTTAAGCAGATTTCCATTCACTTGTTGGCCTTTTCTATATTCTCAAATTATTATTATATATTATAGATTAGAGGTTGCATACTATTTAAGGTGGGGTTTATTTTTGGTACATTGGAGTGTTTTGATTCCTCCAAAGTATGCTAGGAAACAGGACCAGAAGAGCAAAAATAATGGTGTTCAGTTGCTTGGAATAGTTTGGAGGAATCAGTCAATTACTCTGGATATACCATCAGTGAATTTCCTCCTTGACCTAAGATTGTTTTGTTGGTGAATTGGAAGGCTTCTAATTCCTCCTAACTATATGCCAGAAAAAAAAAAAGCAGGGGATAGTCTGTCTGTTTTTAGTTTCGTGGCATAAAATGGAGGAAACAGTAGGCTTTTAAATCACCAACTAAATAATCTCCTCTTATTTAAGAACCCTGTGTTCGTGTATGATAATAAATTGGAGACTTCTGATTCCTCCTGACCATGCCACGAAACGAGCTCACTTCCATATAGGTGTGTGTGTGTGTGTGTTTCGTGGCAATATTTGAAGGACTCGTTTATCTCCAATTTTCTGACTACATCACAGGGTCCCTTAATTAACCGAATATATTGTAGATAACGAAAGCATATCAAAGTATCCCTGCATATTATATCCTGTCTGTCTGTATGTATGTATGTATGAAGTCACAGTAATAGTTTTTGTAAGTTAAAAAATACCAAAATGTGTGTGTGTTTTTTTGTGAGTGTGTGTCTGTGTATATGTGTGTGTGTGTGTAATCTGTCTCTGTCTCTCTCTGTCTTTGTCTATCTCTATCTCTGTCTGTCTGTCTGTCTGTCTCTCTGTCTCTCTGTCTTTGTCTATCTCTATATCTGTCTCTGTCTCTCTCTGTCTCTCTCTCTCTCACTATAGACTGAGAGAATCATCCCAGTGGAACTCTGTAAATTATATTCATATCATGACGTCTTTCCTGATCCATGTGTAAGACTGGCTGGCTTTCCTTGTGCATTTAATAGACTATAAGATAATAATAATAATAATAATAATAATAAAATAAAAAGGGGAGATTCTCGTGCATGTTGGCAAAATTGGAAGGCTTCTGATTCCTCCTAACTATACCAGAAAACGAAATGTACTACTAGGGGATCTTTAGTTGTTGCTGTTTCGTGTTATAGTTTGGAGGCTTCATTATAGCCCTTCAAATTCTAATAGACTATAAGGTATTGAAACAGACCCTGTGTTAATTTGTACTGTTGGTTAAGAATGTGTGTACAATAAAGTTAATCCTCTTTTTGCTATACATATTATACACACTCACTGCTTCATGGTGATTAAGTTGGTACCGTAGCTTCTCTTCTGTCCCACTAGATAACCCAAACCTTATTTATACACGTCACTGTACAGGAGATACGAGGAGTTACACACACACACACACACTACGAGACAATGGAGCTTCTCTTCTGTCCCACTAAATTACCCACACCTTATTTATACACGTCATTATCACTATTACTATTACACTTATTCGTAACAACAACAGTGCAAAACGAACGAGAGAATATTGGACTTAGTTCATTTATACAATATTTAGCTTTATTATTGTTTTCAAAGTGTGGTAAACAAATAATGAACTATTAATGTTAACAAATGTACATTATACAGATGTGATAGCATATAAGAGAGTAAGGTGATGTATGTATCTGTGTGTGTGTGTGTTTACATTTGGGAGTGTGTGTGTGTGTGTGTGTGTGTGTATGTATATGTGTGTGTACATGAGTTAAGTAAGGTGATGTGAGTGTGTGTACATTTGAGTATGTTGGTGTTATGTACAGTATGTGTTGGAACTAAAATGTGTGTGTGTGTGTGTGTGTGTGTGTTGTACAGTTTATGTATAATATTATATACTCTTAAATAAAAGGGAATAATATACAGTACAGTGTTGGTGGTCATTCTAAAACAACCCATTCCTCTAAAACTTTTCCAAACAACAACAACAACAACAACATAATTTAGGTTTGGGTTTGGGTGAGCTGTTGTCCAGAAACCCCCTGCTTCAGATCTCAGGCCTCGACTCAGGTAGGCCAGAGTGTACAGTACATTGGGGTGCCTTGATTCCTCCAAAGTATGCTAGGAAACAGGACCAGAAGAGCAAATATAATGGTGTTCTGTTGCTTGAAATAGTTTGGAGGAATCAGTTGCTCCAGATTTACCAACGCTGTACTTACTATATATCCCTTTAAGGACTTTGTTATCGTGTATGAGACTTGGTGGCTTCTGATTCCTCCTGACTATGCCACGAAACAAGCTCCTTCCATATACAGAAGGTGTGTGTGTTTCGTGGTAATATTTAAAGGACTCATTTTCCTCCAATTTTCTGCCTGGTTACAACACGTGGTCCATTAAAATTAATTAAGGAGAGATTCTTTTGTTGGTAATAAATTGGAAGGCTTCTGATTCCTCCTATCTATGTCAGGAAACAGACAGACAGACACACTCCCTCAATGGTACTAAATATCATATCTGCTGTTTCGTGGCATAGTTTGAAGAATTTACACACTTTAACAATTCAACAACAACAACAACAAATAAACAATCTCACTTTAATTTTTCACAACATTCAATATTGTGTTATATTTTGCTTTGTTTACTTTATATGGGTTTTATAAAGTACACTATAATTATATTGTATATATAAATTATATTATGGCTGGTAATATTATGGGGGAGATTGTTTTGTTTCCTAGCATAGTTAGGAGGAATCAGCAGCCTTCCAATTTTCCAACCAGATCAATTTTCCTTTTAAACTTTATCTTCGACGTAAACAATGTATAATTATTCGCATTACAAACTAATGGCATCTGAGCAACGAAGATTGTTTTCGTCTAAGATAAAGCTTAAGGGGAAAGTTTTGTTGTGTTGGTAAATCTGGAACAACTGAATCCTCCAAACTATTCCAAGCAACAGATCACCATTATTTTTGCTCTTTTGGTTCTGTTTCCTGGCATACTTTGGAGGAATCAAGGCACTCCAATGTACAGCCATGGCTGATAGTGCTTGATCAGGGTCCAAGGAGTGTTCGAGAGCAACTGAACAGAGTTCGAACAAGTGAATTTTCCAAACCATTCTCAACGTTGAGAAAGGTTTAGAAGACTCACTTTTTCGAACTCTGTTTAGTTGCTGTCCAACACTCCTTGGACCCTGGTGAAGCACTATCAGCCATGGCTGTACCAAAGAAAGTATTACCACCTTTAATATGACCATCCTAAATGTCTTCACTACAAAGTATGATGATAATAATTATGATGAGATATGGACGCCAGTTTGAGATAAATATATTCATAGAAGCAATTATTGGATTGTCTTACTTATTTCTACACTTCCTGTCTTGCCTTATATATATATATATATATATATATATATATATATATATATATATATATATATATATATATATATACTTATAAAATCGTTCATTGCTTCAAAGTCTCATACTCAAAGAAGAGGAAAATCGTTCCTGCTTCGAAATGAGACTTTGTCGTGGCCAATAATGCAAACATACGAACACGTGTTGACGTGGCAAGAATAATGGTGGGAACCGAGGTGTAAAGGTCAAGAAAGTGTATAGCAGGTGTCAGTCTGCTTCTGTCCCTCGTTGGGTGAGTACACACGTCGCCGCAGTTGTAACCGACGACTCTCTTGCCGGTCTTTGCTATCCCTGTGTGTGTGTGTGGTGGTAATGGTGGTGGAGGCCCTGATTTCCTTGTCTTTCTCCTCAGTCTCCATCTCCTGTGGTGGTGGTGACATTGTTGGTGGTGGCGGTAGTGATGGTGGTGGCGGTAGTGATGGTGGTGGCGCCCTCCCACTGTTCGCCCGGCTGAGTGGTCGAGGCACCATTTTAACCGGCGACGAGGGTGGGCCAGAGGCAGGGATGGTGTCGTGTCTGCTGTTCTCGCTCCTCCCCCCGTGCCTTCTTGCTGCCTCGTTTCTTGATGTTCGGTCATACAAGATTTTTCCCTATAGTGTTTGTAATTCAATAGCTCTCGGGTCATACAAGATTTATCCCTATAGTTTTTATTTCTTTTGTGCATTACATGGGCCTCTTATTGTAGAGCTCCTTCAGTAATGTGTTTAATCATTCGTGTAATCAATCTTGTGTCTGTGGTCGTATCTAATGCTGTCATTTAAAGATAACGTAGACAAAAAAAAAAATCCATTGAAAAGAATATTCACCGACTGACGCCACTAAACCACAGAAGAATGGACACGAACCCCACCACCACCACCACGGACAACGCAAAATGGACACACACACACTCCATCACCACGGACACTGCAGAATGGGTACGGCGCCTACTACGAGCCCACCAGACAAAACACTTAAAGGTGGGACTGGTATTTTTATTCAAGCTTTCAGAATTCCCACTATAGTTTTAATATGGTAAACTTTACTATGATAAATACTGTACTGTCCCCCAGATGTATTCACCAAGCTCTGCCATAGATACTTAATTTTGTACCCTAACTTATAGCCTCAGTCTCAATAAGTCACTCGTAATCTTGCTCAGTCTGACACACATTGAATCTTTACCGTTTCTTTTTACCCTTACCCTATAGCCTCAGTCTCAATAATAGTCACTTAATCTCTTGTTCAGTCTTTCGTATTTCCTATAATATTCAACATACACGTTAAAACTTTTCAGCATTTACAACACAAGGTTAGAGAAACGTAAACTTTAGCTACGTGATGATTAGGTTATGGTATTTAAGTCGGCCATTAAGTCCTTGATTCCTTCACTTACTTTTTCAACTCTTCCCATTTTCCCTCCAACCCTCCCCATTCTCCTTCACTTTGTCAGAGGGAGAATGGAAACAAAACAGACGCAATTATAATTTCAAAGATTTGATTTACCCTAGATATCAAAATTATAATCAAAATAGACATTGACGAGTGTGTAACCTATTATATTTTGGCTTGTTTACTCATTATATTGATCATCCAAATTATACCTTTAATTAAGACTCGTAATGAACATAATTAACTGAAATAATGTTGATTTGGTTTTACAGTCTCCAATTAGAGATTCTGTTTTCCATTTCTTGGTGGTAATTTGAGCTTCATTAATTAGGAGATAAAATAAACACTTATATTCTTGACTAACATGTATATATCACACAGGTGGACTTGAGACTGTTCATGAAGAATAATGTTCGAGAAAATTTGCGTGAGTATACCAGTGAATAGTTTGACCAAGTAAATTAAAGTTCTTGTACAGCACCATAGAGAAAATTTAAATGGACAAAAAGAAATCACAGAATCTTGTAAGAAATGTTGTCTTGTGTAGAAGTGAATGGAAAAAATGAAAGTGGACCCTGTAAATAATGCTATATAAAACCCACTTAAAATGTATTGATTGTTAATGGATTTGTACCTCTTCTTTTTCAGCGTGTTAGTGATTTGGTGCACAGGTCTTGCAATTGCCAGAAATCTTTTTTTAAACTTCTCGCTTACTAAAATCTGGACACCTCCCTAAGCGTGTTCAGTCGAATACAAAAGTCATTATGTTAATAAGCAAGAACTTATTAAAACATGTCTGGTAATTGTAAGACCTGTCAACATTGGAGTGCCTTGATTCCTCCAAAGTATGCCAGGAAACCAGACCAGATGAAGAGGAATTGGTGCTCCAGATTTTACCAACACTGCACTTCCACTTTTATCTTAAACAACTTGTATAGATCCTACATTTTACAAGTTCCTTTTCTTTAAATCTAGACTTTCTTGTATTGTTCTGCTGTATAAAAACAAGCTGACATAATAAAGTTACCAACTTGAAATGATCCCTAGGTTATATTTTAAGTTCCTACTTTACTCTTCCTTAGAACTCATTAATTGTTTGACATAAGAATAGAAGTCCAGTGCTGTGCTATATAAAACAATTACTTTGAATTAAGCATATATGAAAAGAATTGATTGCTACAAGTGGAGTCAATACAAACATCAATGGTACGGTATAGTCTTGCACAAAAATAATCATAAATCTCTGACTCTTAAATCCCTTCCACACAAGAGGCAAAAAGACTCCGGGACTGTTTCATTTGGTAATAGTGGAAAAAAGTGAATTCCACTCCATTGCCATGTCCACCATCTGTTTGCCTCTCATGTGGAAGGGGTTTAAAACAACTTGGTGTCTGGGTTAAGACTTTGAGGCACCGTCATAAGAAGGGAAGCTCTCTGACTGACCATCACTTACTGTGGTTGAAGACTCTGTAGGAACATGTGATAAAACAACACCACTCCTCACATCATTATCACCACTACTACTGACTTTACTAACATCACTTTTGCTTGTTTTTGTATCAACACCACCACCACTTCTGACATCACTCTTGCTTGTTTTTGTACTAAGAGACCTAACACCACTATAACTTTCTGAAGGTATGACACTGTGTACATTTGTTGTTGAACTTGGTGACACTTTTGATTCATCCATGTGTGAGGACTGAAAGGAGGAGCTAACTTGAGTCTCCTTGTTTTCCTTCACTATGCAACTCCCACCACCCTCTGATCTTTTCAACTTTGACGAGGCATTTAATTGTTCCTTTCTGTCATGCTTTTTTTCCATATCAGTGTCTTTCCCACTAGTACAAGCCACCGTCTGTAATAATATATCGAGATGATCCTGGTCGTCTTCCCCTTCCTGGAGAATCATCAGGTCTGGTTTCAGGTAACCCCGTTCAACAAGGGACGCCCAAAACTCTTCCTTCTGTTTCTGCACCAAGTCAGCAACACTCATCATGGCAGTTGGTGGCCTTGATTCAGTAAATATATTCTCATCAATTCCTATATTCTCTTGTTCTGCTTCCCTGAATCTGAAAAACTTGGGGTGATTTTGTGGTACTGTCTCCTGAGCTCTCTGGGTATGAAGATGGTTACTACTGCTGGCTTTTAAATAATTTGTACTTTTACTAGATACACCTTGGCTTGAGTTGGTTGAATATGTTAACTTGTCACCTGTATTAAGACTTGCTATGACTTCCTGTGCTTTCTTAATGGTAGATGTGAGTTTATGGTCGTCAGCATTTTCCTCTTCGGTATTTCCTGACAAACTCTCAACCAGAATCTCTGCCTCTTTTCGGACTTCTTCTATTCTACACACTCTGGAAAGAAACATGAAAATTTACAGTATAAAGAATAATGCACCACTTTAAAAAATAATAATAATAAAAATACAAACAAGAAATATGGTATATAAATCAGGATATCTAACAAAGAAAAAATAATAATAAAAAAATAAAATATAAATAATAATAGTAAATAAATAATAAAAATACATTCAGAAACATAATCAAGAAATGTATATAAATCACGATATCCAACAAAGAAAAAATAATTACATGTAGTGTAGTTATGAATAAGTTATGTGGGAATAATATCACCTTTGTAACATGAGGCTAACTTGGGCTGTGATGTAAGTATAGTCTGGAGTGGGTTGGCTGTGGTGTTTATCACTGGGTTTCGTCTTGTCACTCTTCCTTGCATCATCAGCCTCTCCTTCCTGTGGTAAATTATAAAATAGCTTTAGTAACCGATAATCATTTTGTTGCTATAAGTACCGAGGCTACAACAGATATTATTAGCCTACATGAGGGTGTTCTGGTACCAACAATAATATCAAATGGATGTTAAAATTTGGCTAACCATTTATAATTTATGAACCATAGAGAATTAAGGTCAGCAGTAGACATAGATTTACTGAGAGGTGTGTGTTACTATCAACTCTTTTCAACAGCACAAACCACAAATCAGTGAGATGTGAATTATTAGTCTTTGATACTTGAACATTTCACTTGCATGTTTCAAAATCTATATCTACACTACATTAACTCAAATGTAATAATAATAATAAGGGAGTAATACACTTTTGGTACAGTACAATACAGTACCTTGATTCCTCCAAAGTATACCAGGAAACAAGACCAGATGAACAAAAATAAATGATGGTGGTCTGTTGCTTGTAATAGTGTCGAGGAAACAATCTGTTACGGTACTCCAGATTTACCAACCAACTAACCCCATAATTCTGGTGTCACAAGAGATAGTTTTGTGTGAAGTATAATAATACAAACTAAATCATCCGGCCCCGAGGTTGAGGTATAGAAATAAAAAAAAAAATGAATAAATAAATAAATGACTAAAAACTCTTTGCCCTACCTTCCGTTCGTTGTTGAGTAGTGACTGTAGTCGTTGTACCACTGCCTCTGCTGTGTTCTCCACCAACTCGTGTCCGTCCATCACCCTCAACTCAGCGTCTGGTGAACTCCTGATCAAATTCTCTCTGGGGCGGGGAGGCTTGTGCTCTAATGAGAGGAGGAAAACACATTATTCTAAATTATAATTCAATATGTTATTACCAATTACTTGACAAACTTAGATAATACTATTCTGTATATATATATAT
The DNA here is from genome assembly GCA_034508575.1 of Petrolisthes manimaculis. NCBI lineage: Eukaryota > Metazoa > Arthropoda > Malacostraca > Decapoda > Porcellanidae > Petrolisthes > Petrolisthes manimaculis. Next base: position 20,773 of record JAWZYT010002850.1, on the reverse strand, counting down.
GTTTACATTTCCTTCACTTAGTCTGTATAGTACCTGAATAACAGAAGCCTGAGTTCAATGGATACATTGTACGTGTTAATTTTAATCATTTAATATCTAGGACTTACTGCTACATGTATTTATTCACATTTCTAATAAGGATATAGAATTAGACCTACAGTAAATAATCCATATATGTTTACACAATATAGCAGATACTTGTATACTGTACCTCCTTTGGATGTGTTGTTATGATGTCTTCTGACACCTTGTTTGTTTCTTTTTCTCCTCTCATTACTCTGGCCTTCCTTTAAATAGAGAACATGTACAGTACAGTATATTCTATCAACGTTATAAATAAAGATTGATGCACTATTAAATTATAACTTGATACTACATATTAACACACTTCACTATTTTCTATCATTTGTTCTCCCTCTTCTTCCTTTTACTCTGGCCTTCCTTAAAAGAGAGAACATGTTTACTGTACCACCATTTAAAATAATAAATAAAGACTGAGGAAATATTGCAGTATCAAATTTTAACTTGGTATACATCACAATGAACACAATTCTCTTACAATCTAGTGTAAATTAGGAGCAGAGTTTGGTGTACAGTAATATGTTTTGCATTGGTTTTATATTTATTAACAACGACAAGAAATTAAATGAATGAGGGAGCCAGTATGTTTTTGACAAGTTGTAAAAAATAAGAGGATAATACTGTACCACCTGTGTGTGTGTGTGTGTAAGGTAGTGGGTAGTGGTTGTTGTTGTATTGAATAGGTGTGTACTGTATTGTATTACCTGTGTGTGTGGTTGGTATGAAGAGAAGAGTGGTTGTTGTTGTCATTGCATTGAATAGGTGTGTACTGTATTACCTGTGCATGTGGTTGTTGTTGTTGTATTGGGTTGCCATCAGTTCTGTGCCTTGGTGACTCTTGACCATTACTACCATTACTACTGCCAGGTCTCCAGTGATGTAGGGTGATGGGTTCAGGCCTCACAGCTTTTCCTTTCTGTGTTTTGGATGGTTTACTCTGCTGTGATAATTATACAAAAGGGAAAAATAAAACTTCTTACAAAAAGGATATATACAAACAGTGGTGGTCAATAATAATCATCCACATATGGGTATCTCAAATTTTTCCTTTCCGTGTTTTGGATGGTTTACTCTGCTGTGATAATTATACAAAAGAGAAAAATAAAACTTCTTACAAAAGGGATGTATACAGTACATGTACAGTCGTGATCAATAATAATCATCCACATACCGGCATGGGTATCTCAAACAATTTACTGTCTAATGTTTTCACGTTCACATAATTATGATGTTATTGTTTTAAGCAGTATGTAGCTGCTTGTATTAAATTAAAAGATGGTAGTTAACCTATTTATTGTAAAGTTTATCATCTAAGGAACAGAGGGAAGCTGTCAAACTCTTACGTGAGTTACCCCTATATGGATGATTATTATTGACCACGACTGTACATGATTTAAATTTCACTGTTAGGAAAAAATAAAATCAAATTTTTAGGCTTTCTCTCTAACATCTTACCCAGGGAATACAAGGCTGTTATTGCTGTGATATACTAAAGAGAAAAATAAAACTTCTTACAAAAATTATAAAATTCATGCTTTTAATTTAGTTTTGCTGTCAGAGTAAAATGAAACTAAATTTTACCCCCCTCCCCAAGCCTGTCCCCCTATTCCCACACACCCAAAATCCTTCTCCAAGCTTGTACCCTATTTCCACACACCCCAAGCCTGTCCCCCTATTCCTGCACCCCTCAAACCCCCTTAAGACACTCCAAAGTAACAAAAGTAATACAGTACAATTAATTCCCCTAAACTAATGATCTTACCTTCCACTTTCTTTTTCTGGCTGCCTGGTGATGATGATGTGCAAGAAATGCTATCCGGTCCCTGACATAACTTTGTGTGAGTGTAGCAAGGACAGAAGAGTCTATGTCTGATACATCACTGTACCTGTTGTTGTCTCTCTCACTACTGGTACCATCGCTTGGCTCACTCACACCTTCACTATTCTGGGTGATAGATAGAAGACATTGTAAGAGATTATTCCACTAATTTTTCATGTGTTGAAAGAGATCACACCACTAATTCTGCATCTGTCGTCTCACTCACACCTTTGTTAATCTGGATGACAAAAAACGACATTGTAAAATCTCATTCCACTAATTCTTATATGTCAACCCCCTCACTATCATTTGTTTTACTCACACCATTAGTATTCTGGGTGATAGATAGAGGGTAAAGTAAGAAGTGACTTCACTAACTCAACTACTTCAACTACTGACTGACTGACTGACTGAGCTGGCATTTCTCCAGTTGTATATATGTCACATTTCTCAACCATTGAGGGTACAGTATAATGTCTCAGTCACCTTTTCACATGACCTAAATGTCAGTTTGTAAACCCAGATATCCACACCTGAAACAAGCATGCTAAACACAGATACAGTTACATTTCAGCATTTCAACCTGTGCAAAAGTCTGCATATATCTTTAAAATATCTTATACAATTTGAGTGTCAGTTTGGGAATCCTCAAACCCACACCCGAGACAAGCATGCTATATACAGTTTCATTTTTGTGTTTCAAGCTGTGCATATATTTTAAAAACACTCACCTTTTCATACGACTTGAGTGTCAGTTTGGGAATCTGTACTCCCACACCAGACACAAGTGGGAAGAGTCTCTGTACCAGTATTACCAATTCCTCAAATATCTGCTGGCCCTGTTCTCCACTGGCGGCCTTGTCTGTGTGTGTCTGCAGCGCCTGGAGTAATTATGAGCAGGAAATTTTTTAGAACACTTTACATTACCCAAGAAATAAATGATACAGCCTATAAGTACAGTAGTAGTGTTTCATGAATTATTATTATTTAGTAGGAGAGTTTTAGAACATTTTACATTACCAACAAGATAATTATATGGACCATGAATTGAGTAGTGTTTCATGAATTATTAAGAGGGAATATTTTAGGACATATTACATTACACAAATAAATATTATACAGCCCACGAGAAAAGTTTTATGAATTATTATGAGGGTTTTAAACACCTTACATTACCAACACAAATATTATACTGTATAGCCAATGAGAAGAGTAGTGTGATTCACGAATTATTAAGGGTGCAGGAATAGGGGATAGGCTTTCTACCCACCCCAAGCCTGTCCCCCTAATCGGTAATCCAGCACCCCCTCCCCAAGCCTTTCCCCTACTCCCGCACCCCCCAACCCCCTCCAAGCCTATCCCCTACTCCCACACCCCCTTAATTAAACAGAACACTAACCAAGAGTAGCCTAAGAAGAGAGCGTGTAGCCACAGTCAAGGACCTGAGGTATTTGTTGTTATTTCTGTCATCTGGTCGGGTTGTTCTCTCCAACACACACATCTGTTATATATACACCAATACACTTTATATTATTGACACTTAATACAATTTATATTATATATTCATTATACATATACAGTGGTGTTGTAAAGTGCACTACAGGTTACAAATTTTAACAAACTGAAATTAGGAAAGATGATAATAAATAAAAATTATCATTATATCAAATGCTGTAGAGACTTATTCAAAAACTTGAAAGAATTTAATATTCAAGAATATATAATACTGTTAAATTCCAAACAGATGTAGTAAGGCAAAGTTATCAATATAATTTTAAATAACAGAAAAGTTATAAGGACAAGTATGAATATAAATCAAATTTCTCAACACACTTCGAAGTTGATTTCCAAAGAAAATTTCAGTCCATTACATACCTCTTGCTTCAGAGAAAATAATGATCGTCGAGTAGAACGTAGGAATTCTTCCCAGCGTTTCTGTTTCACATCATTATCTAAAGGCATCACAAAGTCCTTGGTAAGACATTCTTGTTTCCATATTTTGTCCAGATGAGCAACACTTGAAGAAATCTGATCCACAAACTTACTTAGCTGCCTCAGACGCATACTTTCTTCTCCAGTTCCTTGTCTGGTAGGCAGGTGAGGTCTTGGTTTAGGCCGAGTGGAAGATTTATTACTAACAACATTCTTTTTAGTCTTGTTTGTTGACTGAACATTTGACTGTTGATGGTGTGTTGTTGTTGTTGTTGGTTTCTTCACCTCTTGTACAGGTGGAGAAGAAGGTTGTTGTGTTGCTTCACTGTGTTGTAGCCGAGCAATTAGAAGGTCGTGTTGAGCTCGGATCTGAGCCGCCTCTAACTCCTCAGGTGTAACATGCTGTGGAGATAATTATACTTCAAAATTACTTATAAAACAGGTTTCATTGTATTTTTTTACTTTTGGGAAATATAGTAGAAGCTGATAATTGATGAGATTTACTAATAGACAATCATTGAATATTGTATGTTACTTTCCTGTAAATGTTATAAATGATGATTTGTGTGATGTTATGTTACTGTACTGTACTTTACTTTATATAACTCAAGTGATGATTTATATGATGCAACATTACCGTAGTGTATGCTATGGTACTTTAGTTTCAATAAGATGACTTAGGATTTGAGCAATGCTTTGTTACTCTATGGTACTTTACTTTAATAAATAAGACAATACTAAACAGTACCGGTAGTTTACTTTATATGAGACGACTGATGCTTTGTGTAATGCTGCATTACAGTACTGTACTGTATGGTACATTACAGTACTTTCAATGAGATGACTGATGCTTTGTGTAATGCTGCATTACAGTACATTACTTTGTGTTATGTTACATTACATTACTTTAAATGAGGGAACTGCTGATGCTTTGTTGTTACATGATGGTCTGGGTACAAGGCGATGAAGGGTAATGGCAGTAGGTAAGGCTGGACGATGTTCAAGGTGACGTGGTGATAACTCTTCCCAAACTCCTATATTATCTTCCCAGTTGTACTCTGGCTCATCATTTATTCTTCCTTCAGTCATAATGTCTTCCTGAAAATTTAATGAGTGAATTGTAAACAGAGAGGATTACCTACTATTTAAGACAAAATTTATTAATCACACCTACATGCATATGCCCTATAAATATTCTTTATTGTCAGGGAATGGCATTATTTGATTATTTTTTAAATATTCAATAAATACCGTGATAAAGTATAGGAAATGACCTCCCATAAGGGAAGTATTGCCTGTGGTGACGTGGGCAGTACTTCAAGAGTTATGGCGTCCCTTCGGCCCCAGCCAATCCTTTTCAGTTCTTCAAGTTTCCCTCCGTTCCTTTTCTTTCCTTGGTACTTGCTGTCCCACCTCTCTATCACCCCTTCACCCCTTCACACTGGTGAGGGCTGTATGGTTCTATCCAGAAATGAGGAATTTGTCATCCTCTACCACACCCTGGCCTGTACTGTCTGTCTCTCTTACTATTTCTCATTCCTTTTGGGTAGCTGATGAGATGGTCCCATTGTGTGTCACAACAAGGAACACTACAGACAGTGGTAATGTTAGCTTGGAGATATATACCTGTGAACCAACAGTCCCCTTGTCTGTTGCCTACTAAGAAACAGATCTCACTATCACCCCGACTCCCAATTGGGGGTCCCAGCTTCTGACCGGCTTCGGTCAACCAGACTCGGGACTGCTCGGTCTGACAGTCCGGGGAACTACAACAACAACAGGAAATTACCAGAGCAAAATACAGTATTTGTTGAAAGAATTACCATTTTGCAGCAGTATTGCCAGATCCGGTTAGGTCCCAGTACTTTGCCCCAGTCATTTCCTGTACTTTATCACAAGTACTTCCCGGTAGTCTGATGTGGTCTAGGAGAGGTTAGGTTAGGTCAGGCTAATTTCAAAATAGGTATTATTACAGAATAACTGGCTAGGACTGCGCAGTGTTACCACATTTGGCTAGGTCCTGGGAATTTGTCCCAGTCACTTTATGATAGTTTACACTGGTTATACCTGGTAGTTTGCCCAGGTTAGGTCCCGGTAGTCTGCTGTGGCCTAGGTTAGGTTATGTTAGGTCAGACTAATTTCAAAATTATGTTTGTAAAACGGGGCATACTGTACCTCAAAAATGGGACATCTCCGAGACACCATTGATGAAGTGTGTTAGAGTGGACCAAAATAGTGAGTAATGATACTAAAATATACAATATAGTGAACCAAGTTCTTCTGTAAATTTACCTCAAAATGCTCCATTTGAATATCTTGGAAATGTGACATTTGCAGAGGAAATGTTATAGAATGGTCTAAATTAGTGGGTAATGAATGTAGGAAAACCGTACTGGTACGCAATAAAAGTAATTAATTCAATATTTACCGAATATGACTACTATATTAGAATGGTCTAAGTAAATGTGTAATGAAGGTAGTAAAACCGTAACGCAATAACGGTTATTCTTTCAATATTTCCCCTAATTTAGTTAACTGACGTAAATGTTTGTCCTTATTTACATTACTCACTTATTTACTTACTCATCTCTTTACTTTACTTTACTTGTTAATCACTCTTCTTCTTCTTCTCGTATGGTTGTTGGGTTTTGTTGATTATACGGTAATTCATATCAATAGTAATTTTATTTTAGTTAAATAATAATTAATAGGAATTTCTGTTATTTGACTTTTGATGATTTCTCTCTCCAAGTTGATAAGCCAATGAGAAGAAAGTGTTATTACTCTCTTGAGGGTCTTCAGTACTTTTACAATTAATTTGTTAATAAGTTGTTTTTATGTTCTACCAATTAATCTATAGTAATTATAATAATTTATCTCGAACATTTAAGCCAAATAGCCGATGAAAGTTGATTATTGATGAATATTGAACCTCCAGCCTCTCCACTCTTTTTTTATTTTTTTTATCCAGCATATAACATTATGAAATACACTGAAATATTCTAAATTAACTTTTTTTTATTATTATTTTTATTCATTTATTATTATTATTTATTATTTTTTTTCTAATAATTAGTTTTTTTATTTTGTTTTTAAATAATATATATATATATTTTTTTATTATTATTTTTTTTTTGTAATAATTAACTTTTTTTAATTTCTTTTTATTTATTATTATTTTTTTTTTTTTCGTCGTCGTCGCCACCGCCGCCACCGCCACCACCACCGTCGCCTTCGCCTCGCCGCGGCCGCCACCGACGTTGCCACCCCGCCGCCGCTGCCCAGCCGCCGCCCCGCTGCCGCCCCACCGCCACCCCACCGCCCCTTCACCGCCGCCGCCGCCGCCACCGCCACCACTGCCGCCGCCGCCCCGCCGCCGCCTTGCCACCGCCGCCGCTGCCGCCCTGCCGCCGCTGCCGCCGCCGTCGTTTTTTAATAATTAGTTTGTTTTTTGTTTTTCAATATATATATATATATATATATGTCATTAATATGTTAGTATTAATCACTCGACCGTGGTATTTATATTGATGATGTGCTCATATACGTCTATTATTTCTATATTTTATGTTTATTTAAGAAGGAAAAGGGAATATAGGAAAGAATGAAAGGGAGAATGAATGAAGGAAAATAGACAAATTTAAATGAATGAATGAACGAGAGATAGGAAGGAAAAATAAAATGGAAAGAGGGAAAAGAAAAGGGTGTGTGTAGGAAAGCAGGAAAAGAGAATGTGAGATGAGGAAGAATATAAAGTTGTTATAATATGTGCCGTTACAAAGTCCAACCCCACAACAACAAGGTAAGGTCGTCTGTTGTTTTGGACCAATCAGCATCGAGTGTTGTTCCTCCTTCACACAGGACGTCAACACCGCGTTGTTGTGTCCATCTGCTTATCCTATTACTAGTATTATTATTATTATCTCTTGGGTATAATACAGCAAAATGTATAACGCTAACGAATTTGTAGATGAGGTGAGTATTGATGTGTATTGAAAAATGTATTAGTAGTAGTAGTAGTAGTAATATATGTGTGTGTGTGTGTATTGTTACATTATAGTGATATGTTGGCTTCTGTGTACCATCCCGCACCCCCCTAACCTCCCCCCAAGCCTGTTCCCCTACTCCCGCACCCTCCAAAAAAAACCCGACCCCCCAAGCCTGCCCCCTACTCCCGCATCCCCCAGAAAACCCCCGACCCCTAAAAAAAAAAACGCATCCCCTCAAGCCTGTTCCCCTACTCCCCTAAACCTCCCCCAAGCCTGTCCCCCTAAACCTCTCCCCCCCAAGCCTGTCCCCTATTCCTGCACCCCCCTAAATCTCTCCCCCCCCCAAGCCTGTCCCCTTATTCCCGCACCCCTTAATTTAATGTTTGGTTTCAGTATGAGTCGTACCCCCTGGAGGATGCTGAGAATTACCACTACAGTGCGAGGGGCGAGGGTGACTTTAGTGAACGCGGCGCCCATTACCCGACCTACTCCATCCCCGAGGAAGTCAAGAAGTACATCACCTACTTCAGGGACGCCATTAGAGACGGCAACGTGTATGACATTCCATCCCTATATGTTGAGTAAGTAAAGTATTATTAGTATTCTACACCAAAACCTGGATATATAATGAATAAATATTGTATAATCTGGACATATAATGAATAAATACTGTATAGTCTGGATATATAATGAATAAATACTGTATAATCCGGATATATAATGAATAAATACTTGTATCCACCACCAATGTTTATAGATGACTAACTATACTACATAAATAACTTCCATGTCTTCCTCCTCTTCAACAACAACAACAGCTTCAACCGTCTAAGTTAACTATACTATATAAATAATAACTTCAATGTCTTCCTTCTCTTCAACAACAACAACAACAGCTTCAACCGTCTAACCGAGGAGTACTTCAAGACTCAGTCATGGCCGGACGTTGAGGATTTGTACGGCAACAAACTGGTGGACCAACAGGACACCCGTGACGACATCTTCCTCATCCTGTACCGAGAGTTGTACTACCGTCACATCTATGCTCGTATTCAGGGCGGACCAACCATCCCCCAACGCTTTGAGTCCTATTATAACTACTGTAACCTCTTTAACTACATCCTCAGTAAGTCTTTATGTTGTTAGTATTAGTATTATTATTGTTATTGATGAAAATTACAATTATGACATTAAGGGTTATACTGTTACTATTAAGAGGGAAAGGTTTTCGTCGCTCAGTTCAAATTGATAAATAATACGAACTGAGCGACAAAGAAGAAATTTAATACTACCACCCTGAGACCATGCTTGCCTTCCTTCCTTGCCAAACTGAGCTACAAAGAAGTTTAATATTACCAACCTGAGACCATGCTTTTCTTCCTTCTTTGCTTCTCAGGTGCCGAGACTCCCGTGCCGATGGAACTACCAAACCAGTGGCTGTGGGAAATCATTGATGAGTTCATCTACCAGTTCCAGTCCTTCTCACAGTTCAGGTCCAAGCTGGGCAAGAAAAGTGAACCCGAGATTGAAATGCTGAAGGAGTCACCAAAGATTTGGAATGTTCACTCTGTCCTCAATGTCCTTCACTGTCTGGTTGATAAGTCTAATATCAACAGGCAGCTTGAGGTAATAGCTTGTGTATTTCATATTGTTTATAAATATATACTGGTGTATATATATATATATATATATATATATTTTATGCTGTTGTTGGAAGCTAGGTACTGTTAATTATATTTAGCTCAATTTTCATATTGTTTATTTAATTGGTTTGTATTTTTTTTTTTTATGGAAGCTATGTACGTAATTATATTTAGAATGTATAAATTTAAAAGATGGACAAACTACCAGTAATTTGTGTGTTCAGGTGTACACAAGTGGTGGCGACCCTGACAGTGTGGCAGGGGAGTTTGGTCGTCATCCTCTATACAAGATGTTGGGGTATTTCTCCCTCATTGGACTCCTACGTCTACACTCCCTTCTTGGGGACTACTACCAGGCTATCAAGGTAAACCCATAATTATACTGTATTCACTCCATATAAAATTAATTAAGATAGATAGATAGAATTTAGCACTATTGTAAACACTCAATTTACAATGATAAAAATATTTGTATCCACCACCAGCTTATTTCACATTCGGTCCATCATTGAAGACCAAATGTTTTCCCAGGCATAAATATACAATACATTTTTTCAACAGGTACTGGAGAATATTGAACTAAATAAAAAGTCAATTACCAAGACCACCAAATATTTTCCCAGGCATAAATATACAATACATTTTTTCAACAGGTACTGGAGAATATTGAACTAAACAAGAAGTCAATGTACTCCCGTGTGCCAGCCTGCCAGATCACCACCTATTACTATGTTGGGTTTGCCTACATGATGATGAGGAGGTATGCCGACGCTATACGTACCTTCTCCAACATTCTGGTCTACATTCAGCGCACCAAGGCCATGTTTCAGACCAGGAATTACCAGAACGATCAGATCAACAAACAGGTAAATTATTATTATTAATATTATTATATGATAAATACAGTATGTTAATTTTGTGGATTTAGTAGGAAATGATGTTAAGACAAACATGATGAATATTATTATTATTATTATTATTATTATTTATCACTATTATTATTATTTATTGTTATTATTATTATTATTATTTTTATATAATTTAAATCCCAAGCAAGTAAAGTTTAAAGGCCTTCTTTTTGTTGACAACAGACTGAACAGATGTACACCCTATTGGCCATCTGTATGGTACTCCACCCACAGAGGATTGATGAAGTGGTCCAGTCATCACTAAGAGAGAAAACACTGGCCGAGAAAATGGCACGTATGTCGGTAAGTGGAAAAAGTGGAAAATAATATATTTTTATGTGGTGTTACGTGAGAGAAAAGATGGCATGAATGTTGGTAAGTGTTTGAATATTATAATGTAAGGTGGTGTTAACTGAGAGAAAAAAGATGGCATGTATGTCAGTAAATGGAAAATATTATAATGTATGCTTTTTTTTATTTCTTTTCAGCGTAATGAGACTGCAGAGTTCACCCAGTGCTTCACCTTTGCCTGCCCCAAGTTCCTGAGTCCCGTCCCTCCTCCGTTTGACTCTGCACCGGCTAACTATCACAAGGAACCTTTCCAACAGCAACTTAAGGCAAGAAGAAGTTAATTTTCCTAGAGTGTACTAGATATTTCCTTATTGTTTTACTATTAATGTACGTAATTCAGATCATCAAGGACGTACCATACTGAAAATTCCTATAGTTTAACTAACGTACCAGTAATCTATCCATTGACCATATTAAAAGGGATCTACAGTACATCTTACACAATATATAAGATGCACTACCTGTCAAAAAGGGACTTTGAAATTATTCTGCTTCCTTTATGCTCAAGGTCAGGTATTGTATTACAGCCCAGTATAATAACAAATCAATATCACTCAGCAGTTGCAATTATTATAAAGTATCAGGACCATTAACCTTTGATTGCCAATCCATTTTGACTCCCTAGATATCTGGTGGCAAATTATCTGACACTCCAACCCACACATTTAACATTAACTATTTATTTTTCTTGGGTATAATGTAAAAATGAAAACATTATCCAACTTTTACTGGTATTGGTGATAGTAATGTGTAAATGTATTGTTATGTATACAATATGTATTTATTAGTAGTTTTTATATTGTATAGTTCATAGTAATGTTTATAATATTATGTATTAATGTGTAAATGTATTGTTATGCATACAGTATGTATTTAATAGTACAGTTTTTTTGGTATAGGTAATAATAATGTATATATATATATTTCTTCTATATATATATAGGTGTTCATGGATGAGGTTCAACAACAACAACAGATCAGTGTAATGAGATCTTACCTGAAGCTTTACACTACAATGCCCATGGAGAAGATGGCAGCCTTCCAGGACCTCACTGAAGATGACTTCCGTAATGCTCTCCTCTGCTTCAAACACAAGATGCGTAACATTGTCTGGACCAAAGGCACTTCAGGACTCCAGGGGGATTTCCAGAGTGATTCAGAGGTGAGCTGAAAGGGGGTAATTCACTTCTGTTACATTGGAGTGCCTTGATTCCTCCAAAGTGTGCCAAGAAACAGGACCAGATGAACAAAAATAATGGTGTTCTGTTGCTTGGAATACTTGGAAGAATCATTTACACCAGATTTACCAACAACTATTTCCTTCCTTAAGGCAAGAGTAGCCTATACATTTTTCACATGATACGGTTATTCTTGTAAAGGAAAATTAACCATATTACACTATAGAATGAACACTGTGATTGTATGTTACTCTTCATTTCATCACCTTAAGATATTTTGTGTATAGATTGACCACATTACACTATAGAACAAACACTGTGATTGGTAAGTTCTTCATCATTGGATATTTACCTTTTATATAATTTTTTGTCCTCAGGTTGATTTCTTCATTGCTGGCAGTATGATCCACATTGCTGATACTAAGGTGGCTCAGCGCTACGGTGATTTCTTCATCCGTCAGATCCACAAGTTGGAGGAGGTCAACCGATCCCTTTCCAAAGTCAAGGTCTGAAAATAAATAAACAAATATATGAACATCTCACAAGGCAAATGTTAGTTAGCAGTGTGATGAAGGTTAAGGGAATAATAATAAATAATAATAAATGATTCCAACACAGACAGTATGCCAGGAAACAGCACCAGATTAACAAAAATAATGGTGTAATGTTGTGGTTGCTGTTGCTTGGAATAGTTTGGAGGAATCATTTGCTACAGATAATAAACCAACACTGTATTTCCACTTAAGGAAAAAAACATCTCTTGTTGGTGAATAAATTGGAAGGTCTGTGATTCCCCCAAGCTTTGCCACAAAACAGATGCCCTATTAGTACTGTTGAGGATATCTTTTGTTTTCTGGCATAGTTAGGAGGAATTAGTAAACCTCCAGATCACCAACAACATAATCTAACCTTAAATCTCAAGAGACTTTGAACCAGAAGGGGTGAACTGAACCAAGTATATTATTAAAAAGATTATGAGCTGAAATAAAAATGACATTACTTTTTTTTTTTTTTTTTCTTGCACAATATAATTAAGACATTTCTCCTGGCCATCATTAGTATATGCCCTTAAAGGTGATAATGTAATAGTTTTTTGGGTACATTGGAGACCTTGATTCCTCCAAAGTATGGTATAGCCTGTTGCTTGAAATAGTTTGAAGGAATCAGTTACTCCAGACTTTATCAACACAGTACTAACTCTCTTTAAAGGTATTGGTATATATGGTCAGTTTACCCTGTATGTATGTATGTATGTCTCCAACCACCTTTTATAATATTATGCCTATGTGGTTTTACATGTGTAAACAATAAATTTGTAAGAGGTTTATGGTGTCTAATTTAAACCCTTTTATGTAGTCTGTAAGGTAAGTACAACTGTAGTTTAGGCTTTCATGAACATTTTGTAAATCAATGACTCTTAATTAAGGGCTGAATGTTTTGTTAGTAAATTGGAAAGCTACAGATTTGGTAATATTGTATTGTGAAATCCAAAGTGTCATTTATTTTATTCAATATCTGTAATATAATTATTACCCATAACTGTGATAACATTACATTAAGAGGGTAATTAATTCACTTTAGTTACATTGGAGTGCCACGATGCCTCCAAAGTATGCCAAGAAACAAGACCAGATAAACAAAAATAATGGTGTTCTGTTGCTTGGAATAGATTGGAGGATTCAGTTGCTCCAGATTTACCAACACTTCTTCCTTTCACCTTAAGTGCTTTCCTTGGTAACTGGAAGAAGCATATACTCCAGAGTTCGGACTTAATTAATGAACAGTCAAGCAAAAAAAATAATAATAATAATAATAAAAACTCGTACAGCAAAAATAATAAAAAAATAAAAAATGGTGGTGACTTCATTTACAGGTTGGGGATAACATTAATATAATATGAAATGAACTCCTAAGGTCACTCAGTCATTATACTTGAATTTATATATATATATTATAATTATTATTATTATTACCACTTCAATCGTATTACCCTCGCAGCAGCTAAGTAGTATTCAGTGTAGTATAATTGCCTAATGAGATATTGATAAAGAGATATATTAAGGGACCCTGTGATGTAGTCAGAAAATTGGGGGTAAATGAGTCCTTCAAATATTGCCACGAAACACACACACACACACACACACCTATATGGAAGGAGTTTGTTGTTTCGTGGCCTAGTCAGGAGGATTCAGAAGTCTCCTAGTTTCATACACGATCACAGGGTCCCTTTCTTATTTTGCCTACGGTTTTTAATTAGTTAATAAGGTAGCGCCCTCCTACAACCAATTAATACACACACACACTACCAGCTTATAATTAATTAACTGTGTATTGTCCAGCTGTGGATAAAAAACAAAACAAAAATAATCAACACACGGAACATTACCTCAGTTCAATGTTAAATATACCGAGTCGAGTGTAAAGTTAATTTCCTTCGGGTTCTTGGTTGGAAAAGGTTAACGGCGCATGCGTATTAAAATTGTCCTGAAGGCAGTGAGGCTGGAGGAGGGTTCGTGGGGGGGATGGAGGTCGGGTGCGGTGGCTGGCGGATCTTGGAGGTCCAATGGAGGTCTGGAGGATAATTGCACTATAGTGTCGCTCTGACTGTTAAGGTGAGTGGATGTGTGCCGCGTGGCTCCGTCGACTCGCCACCACTTGCTCCTCACCTTACCTCGATTTTGTTTTTCATTCTGACATCAATAGTGAACCATGATGCTGCCTACGTTAGCAATGACATGGTGCGTATTATATCGTAGAGAAAACACACACTGCTATATTGGAAACTTTGGGAAAACTAGTATACTTGTGATGAATGAATAACATTAAACATTACCGAGTGAGAAGTGTTGTTGAATATCATGAACGTAAAGGTGTGGCGTTAATTAAAGATACAGAAAGGTGTGAAGCTGTAACGACCGAGATTATTGTGGCTATTAAAAAACATCTCATTAATTCATGGCATCTTCTAAAGTCATTCATTATACACACCACGTTTATCACACATAGGTCCTCAGGCTAGAATAATTGACTGGCTGACTGAATAAACACTAGTGCTAGCCTACACCTTCAAGGATTATGACCACTTATTTACCAACAACAGCGACAAACATCTCATGAATTCGTGGCATCTTCTAAAGCAGGATATTCATTATACACAATATCACGTTAATCACAGGTCCGTAGGAGGCAGAATACTTAAATAGACTGACTGAAAAAACACAAGTCCTCTATAGCCTAAACCTTAAATAATTAGGACCACTAAAAACAGTGACAAACATCTCATGAATTCGTAGCATCTTCTAAATCAAGTAATTAATTATATATACCACATTAATCAAAGGTCCTCAGGCTAGAATAATTGACTGACGAGATAAACAAAAATGGTAGTATTATTCTCAGCTTTCATTCAAGGATTACTACCATCAAAAACATAAATATAAAATAAAACGAACGATATATTACGTGATGAAGTGTGTGTGTGTGTGTGTGTGACCAAAACATATAATAAATTACTGTTATATATAGACACAGTGTCATACTTACAACACCTTAATTAAAATAGTGATGAAAGAATGAATTAAGAAAAACGTGACCTATAGAATAATGACAACAACAACAGACCTCCATCGTCACCCAATTAAAATAGTGATGAGAGAGTGAAAAAAAAAAAAAATGTAGCCGAGTGAAAAACAAAAAAAAAACAAAAAACAAAAAACGTATCTATAAAATGATGACCACACCATTTCATCATCCAAGATAGTGATGATGAGAGAGTGATGGTATTAGTAGTGGTGACGGCGGGTGGTGATGTTGTTATTACGAGAGGTACCGGTAGTAATGGTGGTGGTGTTGGGGATGATGATGGTGGTAGT
>JAWZYT010002849.1:125000-126996 GCA_034508575.1 Petrolisthes manimaculis | reverse complement strand
ACTTAACTTAACTTAACCCAACCTAATCTAATATATAGTCTCACAATACTCTGATTTTTTTTCCCTAGGCTTCCAGTGTGTTGATTTTATTATTATTATTATTATTATTATTATTATTATTATTATTGTTGTTGTTGTTGTTGTTGTTATTATTATTGTTATTATTATTATTATTATTACCGTATTATATGTGTGTGTAGGAGAGAGAGAGTGGTGTGTATATGTATGTGTGTGTGTAGGAGAGAGGTGTGTGTGTGTGTGTGTGTTTCGTGGTTATATTTGAAGGACTCATTTACCTTCAATTTTCTGACTACATCACAGGGTCCCTTAATTAAGTTTTCGTATAGTAAGTAAGAATATACACTGTGTATGATTAATTATTTATACAGCATAATTTAATCATAATTCTTTCCTTCAAATTTGCATTATTATTATTACAGGAGAATTTCATTATAGTTCAGTCTATAGGTTATTTGTGTGTTCAGTCTATAGGCTATTTGTGTGTTCAGTCTATAGGCTATTTGTGTGTTCAGTCTATAGGCTATTTGTGTGTTCAGTCTATAGGCTATTAGATCAGTCTATACTAGGCTATCTGTGTGTTCAGTCTACATGATAAAGAAGTAAAGAACTATTTATTAATACTAAGGAACAGTATTAAGGGGGTGTGGGAATAGGGGGACAGGCTTGGGGGGGTTTTAGGGGGTGTAGAAGTAGAGGGATAGGCTTGGGGGGACTGGGGTGTGTGTGGGAATAGGGGGACAGGCTTGGGGTGGGTAGAAAGCCTGTTGTTCCCCTATTCCCTCAACCCCCTAACCCCCAAAACCTGTCCCCCAACTCCTGCACCCCCCAAAGCCTGTCCCCCTGCTCCTGCACCCCCCCAAGCCTGTCCCCTCATTCCCACACCCCCTTAAGGAACCCTATTATATAGTCGGAAAATTGGAGATAAGTAAGTCCTTCAAATATTGCCACGAAACGCCAACCAATAGTGAAGGAGCTTGTTTCGTGGCATCGTAAGGAGGAATCAGAAGTCTCCAATTTTCATACACGATCACAGGGTCCTTAAAGAATTACCGTACTTTCATTCACATCCTCCAGTACTCGTTCAACAAGTGACATTATATTCTCTTCCCTTACCAACAATCATTTCAATCATAACAACAATGATTTACACTCTAACACACACACACACAGAGCTTATCTCACTCACTCTCACGTTCCCCTTTAATTAATCCCTCTCACTCACTCACACGAGTACAAACTCTCTCTCTCCCACTCACTCACGCGTACAAACTCAATCTCAAATCGGCTAGCCTACCCGTATATTCTCTCTGTCTGTCTGTCTCTCTCCAAACCACTCAAATTCCCTCCAACCCTACTGCACGCGCACTCACACACACACACACACACACACACTCTCTCTCTCTCTCTCTCTCTCTCTCTCTCTCTCTCTCTCTCTCTTAGTCAGCCAGGAAACATCAAAGTGAATGTTGGTGAATGAAAATGTCGAGGGCTTGTGGGTGTTGTTGTTGATCACGTGACTGCCATCTCTCTCTCTCTCTCTCTCTCTCTCTCTCCCTCTCTCTCTCTCTCTCTCTCTCTCTCTCTCTCTCTCATTTATTTTAGTATTCTCTATTTCTCTCTCTCATTTATTTTAGTATTCTCTATTTCTCTAGTTTCTTTCCTTCTAACTAGTTTTTTCATCTCCTTTCTTTCATACACATTCTGTTCTTTTCTTTCATACACATTCTGTTCTTTTCTTTCATACACTATCTTCCTTTAATCTCACTTTCTTTTGTTTGTTTCTCTCTCTCTCTCTCTCTCTCTCTCTCTCTCTCTCTCTCTTAAAAAAGGCAGTAAATCTTTACCTAGTAATTATCGCCCTATCAGCCTAACGTCAGTAGTATGCAAAATGTTAGAGACAATCATACGAGATAAACTTACAAATCATTTAGAGGAAAATAACTTACTCAGAGACACTCAACACGGTTTCCGCAAT
>JAWZYT010002849.1:0-120000 GCA_034508575.1 Petrolisthes manimaculis | reverse complement strand
TACAACACTACAACTACATATACAACAGAGAGGAGATAAAATTAATGGAAGGATTGTGTGTGAGAGAGAGAGAGAGAGAGAGAGAGAGAGAGAGAGAGAGAGAGAGAGAGAGAGAGAGAGAGAGAATTAATGGAAGGATTGTGTGTAGGGTAAATACAATAGCCTAATAATACAACACTACATCTACATAATATACAACCGTTCTCTATGACTATATGAGGTATATATAGGAGGTATGGTATATAGGGAATAAATACCTACATAAAGGGATTCCGGGTTGATGAGCAGCGAGATAAATTTGATTTGGACATTAACTGGGATTTTAAAATGTTGGGCGAAATGTTGGGCTGGTGACATGAAGGGAGGGAGGGAGGGAAGGGAGGGTGATGTAGATGGAGGGGAGGGAAGGAGAGGGAGAGGAGGGAGAGGGTTTGAAGGAGGAAATAGATGGTTTGGAAAGGGAATTGAGGGAAGGGTGATGTGAATGGAGGGAAGAGAAGGATGAAGGAAGGGAAGGAAAAGGGAAATAGATGGAGGGAAAGGGATGGGTGATGTGGATGGAGGGAAGGGAAGGAAGGGGGAAATAGATGGAGAGAAGGGAAGGAATAGGGAAATAGATGGAGGGAAGGGATGGGTGATGTAGATGGAGGGTACAAGAGTTATTAGGGAGGAAGGGTTGATGGAAGGGAGAACAACTAATGGTAGGGACAGACTATTGGATTAAAATATAGCAGTTTATAGATAGCTATAGACTATTAGACAGAAAGGGACAAACCCATAAATAACCTAAACGGATAAATAACTCTGAAAAAATAGATGAATAAACAGACGGATAAGAATCGAAATATATTACAAGCAGACAATAACACACAAATAGGCAGACATACAGCTAGACAGATAGACAGTTAGTTCTACAGCCGGGTAAAGAATGGGTTGGGAGAATCTGGAGTAAGTGAATCCTCCAAACTATTCCGAGCAACAGAACACCAAATTTTGCTCTTCTGGTCCTCTTCTGGCTTATATACTTTGGAGGAATCAAGGCACTCTAATGTATCAAAGTGTATTTCCTTCCTTCAACTGTACAGACACATATACAAAGACAGATCTACGTTGAGGTTGGTGGAGTGAGTTTGATTGACAGGACATGAAGACAAGTTGACAGAATACGTAAATTAGCGCACACACACACACACAAGGTGATGGGAGGGAGGGAGAGAGGAAGAGACAGGGAGAGTGAGGGAAGGAAGAAATTGGGGTGGGAGAGCTAGCTGAGGAAGGGAACAAAATTATGCGAAGGTGAGAGAGGGAGAGAAGGAGAAAGACAGGATGAGGGAGATAGGAAAGAATACAAAGGAATACAAAGGAAGTACAGGCAACATGAGGTCCCTTGTGGCCTGTTACGAGAAGAAGGGAAGGATGCAAGGTGAGGGAGGGAGGGAGGGAAGGAAGACGAGAGGGAGGGAGGGATACAAGATGAGGGAGGGTGGGATAGAAAGGAAGGGAGGGAGAGAAGGGTAGAAAAGGAGGGAGGGAGAGGAGGGCGAGAGGAAGTTGAGAGAGAGGGAGCCTCAGGGAGGGAGGGAGGAATAGAAAGGGAGGGAGGGAGAGATACAAGGTGAGGGAGGAAGGGATAGAAAGGGAGGGATACAAGGTGAGGGAGGGAGGAATAGAAAGGGAGAGAGGGAGACGAAGACGAGAGGGAGGGAGGGATAGAAATGGAGGTAGGGAGGGAAGGGTAGAAAGGGAGGGAGGGAGAGGAAGACGAGAGGGAGGGAGGGATACAAGGTGAGAGAGGGAGGGAGGGAGGGATAGGGTAGAAAGCGAGGGATACAAGGTGAGGGAGGGAGAGGGAGGGAGGTAAGGAGAATGCAAGCAATGTAAGGTCGTCACTCGTTGTTAACATACCTATCGTCAGGATAAATTAGGAAGTACTGAGAAGGGAAGACGGGAGGGCAAGGGGGAAGAAGAAACCACGAACGACAGGGGAAGGAGTAGAGGAAGAAGTAGAAGGAGTAGAGAAAATGGAAGGAAGGAAAGAAGAAAGAAGTGGTGGATGGAGGGAAGGATGGTAAGGATGTATGGATGTATGGATGAAGTAAAGAGTTAAGGGAATAACTATGGGAGGAAGACAGGGGAGAGGAAAGGGAATGGGGTGAGCAGGGGCAGAGAAAAAGATACTAGGATAAAGAGAGACGAAAATAAACGAAGGAAAACAAAAGTCAAGTGAAAGGAAAGGTAAGAGGACAAGGGAAGGAAGAGGAAAAAGATGGGAAAGGAGGGGAAGGAAAGAAAAAGGAGGGAAGAGGAAAGAAAAAGGAGGGAAGAGGAAAGAAAAAGGAGGAAAGAGGACAAAGGAAGGATAGGAAAATGAAGAAGAGGAAAGGGCAGAAGCTAAAGGGATGGATGGAGGGATGGAGGGAGGGATGGAGAGAGGAGCAACCACAGAGGACAACCAGAATGCTAAGAATGTTAATGGTCTCAGATATCGAAAAAAGAGACAAAGAAATACAGCACAAAAAACAGAGCCAGCAGCCCTAGTATAGCCTGGTGGTGGTGGTGGTGACAAAGAACACTGACTCTGCCTCTATTTTAGGACAAACTTGTATTTATTTACTTATTATTTATACCGTAACTATAACTCTTTTGTGTATCTCTATTTCCATCTATAATATATATATATACTGTATCTGTGTATTTGTGAGATATTCTTCCGGACTAAATAAACTTTTACATGCGTAATACTTTACCCTTATTGCAACGCACTCAATAATATTTAAGGGGGAAGTTTTGTGTTGGTAATTCTGGTGCAAATGAATCCTCCAAACTATTCCAAGCAACAGAGCACCATTATTTTTGCTCAACTGGTCCTGTTTCCTATCATACTTTTGAGGAATCACGGCACTCCAATGTACCAAAAAAGAATTACCACCTTCAGGGACCCTGTGTTGTAGTCTGAAAATAGGAGGAACGTACATGAGTCGTTCAAATATTACCGCGAAACACCAACTATATGGAAAAAGCTTGTTTCGTGGCATAGCCTATTCAGAAGGAATCAGAAGCCTCCAATTTTCATGCACAATGAGAGAAGCCTTACCTTAACAGCAATATATTTTTTGTGTATATATTCAGTGAAGGCAAATCGTTCAGTGTGGATGGCCATGACAGTATTATGACCTCTAAACATTCATTTCTCTACCATCCTTGTCACACACACCTTTCAGTTTAGTTCTTTCAGTCGTTCTTGACATAATAAAATGCATATCAACCAGAGCAGAACACCAATGTATTGTAAAATGTCTAATAAGCAATCAGATAAATTTATTATTCTCCCCAAACTGTATTAACTTAATACTGGATTGCATACAAGAGAGATATTCGTAGCACAAAAAGTATATATATCTTTTTTTCTTATATCGAATATCAAATGCCACATCTTTGTTTACACAAGATATCCATTATGCTCACTCAAGGGCATCGCTAAAGTACCACCTGCGTGTAAAATCCTCGCTCAAGGGCACACGACACTGACTAATATGCAGTAATTTATTTTGGAGTTTAAGAGCGGTGCCAGGTATGCGGGTGTGAAGACGATTTATTCAGACATCTCTAGTCTAATAAATAGTGAAGAACGGCATTACCACATTATATAAGCATACCTACCTATGAAAAATATTCGCTCAAAGATTCCTTACTTCACACACCTTGGAATTTCTGGAGTAACTTGCAACAAAGGTAGATTAATGGACGAACACAATAGTATATACTGCATAGGAGGAAGTCTATAGACAAGAGTGAGTGGTCTAACACCAGCAGGAAAACCCGCCTCAATTCATCGGATTTATTTTCTTTTGATGGAGTAAGGGTAAGGAGAAGTCAAAGGTAATGTAGCCTATGCAAAAATACAACACTACTTGGTTGCTCTTGTTCTCCCGGACTAAACTATGTAACAATCTGTTCAAAGGAAATATGGATGGATGGATGGAAGTCTTGTATGGCTATCGAGGTGTTACGATGGATGGATGGATCGAAGTAGTATACGACTATCAAATGGTACAATTGATCATCAAAAGTTCATGACGATATAATATACATGATATGGTAAGCAACACAGTACCGTATGTTGGCGCAGTCTCAAGCTAACATAACGAATCTTGTGAGTTCGATTTTATATAAGTTTCCAAGTAAAAAAATATGCAGCAAATGTTACAAATCAGGTCGGGCAGGGAAAGTAATAAACACGATATAATTTATAAACTTTAACTTAACATCACGAAACGTTTATCCGTAACCATCCATTATGAAAATACAACCTTGTTAATCGTGATATTTTCTATTGTTTCAAGAGTTCATGAACTGAATTAGATGACAAAAGGTACAAATTTGTATTACAGGTAAACCACTTTTTCCCAGATAAGCAGGTCGTGGAAACTGTTAGGAAATGTCCAACAAACAGTTTTCAAGGACGATTTTGGATGACCATTGCAAAACAAGATTATTATTGTTATTATTATTATTATTACAAGCACTGGCTTCGCCAGCCACGGCTACGCCGTGGGTGCTTTTGCCTTCGGCGCTGCTTGCAATTAATGGTCTTCCAAGTGACTCGATCAGTGATTGCAAAACAACAAATCTAAGAATAATTTTGCATTGCAGTTACAAAGTCTTACACAGTTGTAAATCCTCGAAAACCACAACAGCGTGTGTACGAATTTTTTGTTGGTAAATCTGGAGCAACTGAATTCTCCAAACTATTCCAAGCAACAGACCAGCATTATTTATGTTAATTAATCTGGTCTTGTTTCACGGCATATTTTGGAGGCATCAAAAGTGTATTACTAACTTGGAAATGAGGTATTTCCGAAGAAAATGCCTTAGATGAAGAGTGTCTTAGAATGGTAAAAATAAGTCGGTAAAGCAGGTAAAAACATCGAAATATAAATCGGCAATAGAATAGATAATTAGCCTTAATTCTCTACACACATACACTTACACACATAAATACAGTCATACAGTATACAGCCACACATTTTCTTCCTTACTTAACTTAACATATTCGACTCTCCAGCACTTACTATAGGCTATATCCTCTCAGCCGTAGTGTGTGTGTGTGTGTTTAAATTCGACACGATCACTTGAATAAATTAATTAATTTTCTCTATACACACAGTACACACACACACACACATACATATTCTTCCTTACTTATATTACATATTTAACGCTCCAGCACTTACATTTTCCTCTTCTGCCACAGCTTCTCACATCCACAACCACCACAAGTACATACAACACAACACGTAAACAACACACAACTTTTTTTTATAGATAGTCTGAGTTTCCTGTCTAATTCTGCATTTTAAGGCCCGCTTTTATTTTATTTTATTTTTTTCTATAATATATGTAAATTTGGTTGTTTGGTGATGTATTTATTCATCAGAAAACTATTCGTATTTATATATCATGTTGTATATATTAAATATCTGTTTTCCTTCGCCCAAATAATATTATTAAATTGAAAGCGGCATTATTTATAATATATTATACAACGGATACATATTAATGTTTGCAACAATAATAATTATACCACCGTGAAAAGTAATGAAAATATACTACATAAGAAAGCAAAATTAATCTCTTACAAGGGCTATCTAACAATCTAAGTGAAGAAAGCAAGTTAAAGTTCAGGAGAAAACTGAAGAAGTGCAAAAATATAAAGTTGTTGGCGACCATAAATTTTTTGCTTTATTGCTTCGTGATAATAAACCTGACAGATACTTATGTGTTCTGTCAGTCTTTTATATTTTATTATCTATTACTCGTGTGATTAGTGGCGCATTAAATATATACAGGAGATAAAGAAAGAACAATTACATACAGTATTATTATATTGGAAGCAAGTAGGCAATAAAAAACAGACATTGAGAGATTAAAACAACCTACCTTTTATTTTAACACTGTGAAACACTCCATATAGTAGGGTGGTATTATTTGCGATTATGTGGACAATACTTGATGAGTTTTGACGACCCTTCGGACCAGAAATAATCTCTTTAATTCCTCTCCTCCATTGTCCTTCGTCTCCTTTCATTTTCCCTTCATGCTTGCTGTCCCTTCTCTCTGTATTTTTCTCTGTTGTGACTTAATATTAAATCTTTCTAGCCTAGCACGACCTAGCTACTATCTCTCCCTCTTTTCCCCTTCGTGTTTGCTGTCCCTCCTCTCTGTATTTTTCTCTATTGTGACTTTATATAAAATCTTTCTAGCCTAGCACGACCTACTACTATCTCTCCCTCTTTTCATTCATTCATTTACACTGTACACACAAACACTCTAGCTGACATCTACACCTCCAACCAGTCAGCGGCAACACACACACACACACGCGTATATATATCGACCAATCTTTCGTTTCAGTCTCGTATACATGGACCCTGTGCATAGCAAAAGAAACACAACCATGTACCCAACTGGAACTGTGTGTGTCTTGTTCCAGATTCACACCGCGTGGAAGGAAAGAATGACATGTACAGTATTTCTTCTTCTCTCCCTCGGAGTTTATAATTTTACGCTATAACTGAAATACGCTTTATTATTAGACATGGTGCACGATTTACTGTGTATTATACGCTACTAGACATAATTTATTTTGTTATATACTGTGATACTTCCACAAACTACAAGTGTTCATTTTTGCAGAAAATATTTAATTTGGTCAATTTCTCGCTATCAATAATTAAACATACGGTAAATTAGATTGAAAACGAATACATGGAAATTGACTAGGAATTTGTGTCTCCCTCAGGGCCTCCACCTTCGATCCTAAAAAACATTATAATTATATACTCCTACTGTAGGCTACATCTCTTTCATTTAGCGGGCAGCCTCCATTGTACTAGTCTTTGCATTATCATTGTATAGCATAGTCTACTCTGGCTGGCTGGCTGGGTAATTTTATATATATATATATACTGTATATCCGCAGTATAGACTCAAGTTTATGAGAAGTAGTGACAAGCCTGAAGAGAAAAACGTGCCTAACAGGTTAGGTTAGGTTAGGTTAGGTTAGTTAAGGGTGTATGTATATAGTACATTGTTTTGGGTGGTAAATCTGGATCAAATTATTCCTCCAGACAGTAACAACCATAGATAGTTATCCTTCGTCATATAATATGTATAGCAGTCAAAATCAAAAGAGAAACAGAAACAGTAATTAAAATATTTATATTTCCTCAATGTCTGTTGTTACTTTAGTGTTGTATATAAAGCAGCTCGTGAATACCAAGACTTAATTGCCTCTAATACTGTACTCGTATACCTGTACTGCAAAGGTATTTAATGATTTCTGTGTATGTGTAGAGCTGTATTTGTTTCTTGTTGCAAGACATAGGCGGCTGCACCAAGAAGAATTTAGTTTCTCTTCCTCTTCCACTCTTCCAACACACATTACATACTTCTTCGCACCCTGACAGCTTAGATCTTGTTAACAAAGAAGCTAAATACCGAGGATGCTACTCAGACACTCGCGTAAATGTGTGACTCACTTTCTGACGTACGAGACTTTTTTTTTTAACTCACAGATATGGAAAGAAAAATAAACAAAGAGAGAGAGAGAGAGAGAGAGAGAGAGAGAGAGACGTGTGTAGGCTACATAGAGTGCTTGCTTGTGATGCACGGCAAGAAAAATATACTATGAAAGGAGCTCTTGGCTTGGCTGACTCGCACACACAGACAACTTTATTAACTAATATGAAGGAAAGAGCTCGCAAAATATACCCGCTCAGTTAAGGTGGAAGTGCAGTGTTGGTAAATCTGGAGCAACTGGTTCCTCCAAACTATTTCAAGCAACAGAAAGAATACCATTGTTATTGTTCATTTGGTCCTGTCTCCTGGCAAACTTTGGAGGAATCATGGCACTCCAATGTAACAAAAGTGAATTACCCTCCTTCAACGCAAGAGACGGAATGCGAGCACCTGTGCAACCTAACCTGAATGTGTCCGGTTGGGGTGAAGGGGTTTGGGGTTTGGGGGGATGAGTATGTACAGTTGGCTCCACTATTAATGACCAAGACCACATGTTGGGGTATAGAGTATGTAGGTTGAGTGGGTCCATCTTCAGTTAGACCTTTGAACACCACACACACACTATTTATCGTTGGTCCTCCTTTAGAACTTGAATCTACTGTACCTACCTATACTTTGAGCATTTTGAGTCATATATCTTTTTATATTTAGTCATATATTTAGAACTTGAATTTGTACTAATAATTTGAGCACTGAGTCATATTTTTTTATATATTACTTTTTTTTTTTTTTTTTTTTTTTAGCGAACTAGAGATGGTTAAATCCAAGAAGAAATTTATTACACCCTATTATAGTTACACGACCAAAGTTAGAGGGAAATTCACCCTGAAACTGAACTTGAAACCATCAAAACTGTTTCCCTTGGTAGTCGTACTTAAAGGGGTAATTAATTCACTTTTGTTACATTGGAGAGCCTTGATTCCTCCAAAGTATGCCAAGAAACAGAACCAGCAGAAGAGTAAAATTATTTAATGATGTATTCTGTTGCTTGGAATAGTTTGGAGGATTCATATGCTCCAGACTTACTCACATAAAATTTCCCCCTTAATTAATTGATGTCCTTGTAAAAACTTGATATTTCCAAGCGAGATGTTGAGTGCAGCCTGGGCCATCCACCATACCAAGAAGCAGGAAATAAAACTTATCAATTGAGGGCACCACGTCATGTAAAATAGATGGTGATAATTATAATACTTCTCATTCACAGATATTTTGATGAAGTTAAGGGGGCAATTCATTTTAGTTACAATGGAGTGCCTTGATTGATCCTCCAATGTATGCCAAGAAACAGGACCAGATGAAGAAAAATAATGGTGTTCTGTTGCTGTTTGGAGGAATCAGTTGCTTCAGATTTATCAACACTGCACCTCCTTTAAAGGATAAGCTATATCATGAGTATTTTGGTAAAAGCTGTATTCGTAAATTCTACAAATCGACCACGAGTAATTAACCAAAATAGTCTTATTGGTGGAGGGGTTTTGATTTAGATGGTGGAAGTGGTGGACTCCTTTGACGAGGGAGTGGGTGGGGTGATGGGGGGTAATTCCACTTCTCAATCAAAGAGCAGGGAAGGAAACTCATAACTCTGAATAAGGCGGGAACCTTCCTGTATATTGGTGAGTAAAACAAGAAGACATGATAATGCTTTAACACCAGGCAATCTGAGCTAATGGAAGGAAAAACGTTAAACTTTACTAACCAATAAGGGCAGAGTTAATTAATTAAAGAAGTTATAATTTAGAAGAGTCAGACAACGATAAAAGGTAATTGTACGGAGATAAGTGTATAAAGTCAGTAACATCAGTGTACACATGTGGGTATTATACAGCAGAGGGAACCGTGAGGAAGAAGCAAGGAAGGGGTACCCTCAGGCTGAGATCAAACGTGTTTGGACACACCACTCTCGTTAAGAGTTAAGCCTTCACTTTACTCTGCCAGCTGCCGTCTGGTTCACACTTGCCGACGTTGCCGTCTCTCTTTCCACAAAAATGTTATCACTATGTTTCAACGGCGACTTTAGCATTCCTTCTTTTCTTTTTAACATACTGTTCATTCCATTACTTCAGTAAATGATGCGTGGGTAAGAAGTCCTATAGTTGAACTGTACTTGAAGAATCATACCATACTTTACACAACTAATGAACTGCACTGGTTTTCTAGGGGAAAATTTTATGGTTCTGAACTTGGGTTACACCAAAATTATTATAGTGATGGACGGATCATTGGGAAGGGAGGTAAATATTGAACAACGATTAAGGAACATAGTATAGTAAATAATAGATATATGAACATAAATTTGTAAGTAAAGTAACATTAATGACTTCATTCTCTATAACATACTTTTCGATTCCTTTCTCTCCTTCAGAAATGTAACCTTACGTCAAATACAACCCTATTATTTATCTGGCTTCCGCCCACTTTGATCTAGACAGGTATAGCAGCAATACCTAAAGGGTGAGATATACGTGAGGCCAGGTGAGACAGGTGAGGGAGGCAGGTGAGATATGGGGTAGGTACAGTCACCAGTTAAAGTTGTGGCACGGATAATTTTCTTCCTTCCAGTGTTTTTCCAGTACTGTATATTAGGAATCAGCTTCTGTGGTTAATTTTTTCAACATTCTTCTATAATATGCATCTCATCTCCTCAGTCCTTTATTCAATGTCTTATTCAACCTTTTCTCTATAATTTTACATTAGGTTTTTCTAATTATAAAATCTTCCTGCTAACCACCACCAATCACCATTAATCTGTAATTCTGTGCAGATTATGTAAACGTTGGTTATAATAACTTCTTTTACGAATGCAGATCCTCTTCTTCATCATTATCATATATTTTGAAATGGGTACATGACAGACGATTTGTGTTAGTGACTGTATGTGGTGGGTCGACCCTTGGCATCCTCACTCACTCTCCAACACTAACAACATTCCCATATGGCCTCTTCTTCAAGGTTCCAACTTTGAAGGTATGATTGATGATTTTTTTAATTATTGTTTTATGTTAAGAATTTTTTCAAGGCAATATACTCATACAAAAAACTCCCAGTCATCATTCACAAGGTAGGGAGATTCTGTTTAACAAAGATTGTAATTTATCATTGTCTTTATAATGAATGCATACCTGTTATAAAGTAGAGCCATAAGCAAAGGTTTCTTTATGCCCCTTGGCAATAATACTTGTGTCATAGTTTCCCTACAACATAAAATGGATAACAACATACAGTATAAGCATCATTTTAACAAATATTTATTCAACATTATCTACATTTTCTTTCATGGGCTTGGGTTTTTGTTTCTGACTATGACACTCATGGGAGACATTTAGAGCACATGAACATGGTGTGTGGCCCTTCAGCTGTACACAACCAGGCACTTTGAGCATTAAGGGTTTATCACATGAGCAACCATTTCCTTTGTCCTGCATCCTTCACACTTCCATTCCTGGGTCACATTTCTCTCGTTCACATTTGACAGGTGTCCTATAAATGCTCTAGAACAGATTTGAGGATAAAGGAAGCATAATTTAGTTTAACTAGAGGATGAAGGAAAGTGTGCTCATGTGATTCCCGTCACTAATACTACCTGGGACATGACCGCTGGTTCTGACGTTGGCATCATCAACGTTACTTTATTTATGATACTGTTATGTTAATATAATTTTCATTTTATACAGTTAATAATTCAGAATCATAGATGTGGCATCTGCAGCAGCATTGATCTCACTGGCTAACTGTGGAAGAAATAATAATAAAAAAACAAATCATAATCATATTGCTTGATCATATTTACAAAGAACAATCACAGCTTTAATTTCTAAGTCTCACAAAAGCAAGTTATGCTGTAATACTTTACCCTAAAATCAACATTGCACAGGTGACACACCTACAATTCTGGATCATCAGCCTAAAGAAAAATAGCATAACTGGATTGCACGTATGTTACCACAGTTGTATCTTCCCAACTCTCACAACAAATAATTTAACAACAGTCATCACATCAAACATTCATATCACCTTAGCATCATTAACAACACATCGTTTAACATTCTTTCTTATCAATAATATCACTCGCACTGACATTTCTCTTATAGTCATATTCTTTTTATTAATTAATCCAAATCTTTAGAAGAGATGGTCTGACTGGGTGGTGAGGATTCCAATGCTGGTACATGTATACCAAAAGTTAGTTACTGTATTGATGAATGAAATTGCTTGAAAGTTACACAAATTATGATGTTAATGTATAATTTTAAACTATTTTACATTACAAAATTGAGAACATCAAATAATATCATATGACTTTCAGGCAAAATATTCAGTATAACAGTCTACCTGCATATCAGCTGAGTCGTGTTGGAGACTAGAAAAATGACAATCAGAGTACACATGTAAACACACTCGCACACTCATTCACATAACATTCAAAATAATTTTATCATATTGAGATTGGTTTCACTTGTAAATTTGAAACTTGCGTCTGTTGATTGTATTAAAGCCAACCCCACTGGCACAAACAAACCAACAAGATCCTATCAAATCCCTGAAAATCAACTTCCACTGGTTCAAATGAATTAGGGTATTAGGCCTTCGGTGAATTAAGCAGGTCTTTCTGGAATTACAATGGTCTTCGCAAGTTTGGGAAATTTGTTCCTGTACATTGGTGTTAATCTGGGTAGTCTTAATTGAAGGGTCATATTAAGCTCTAATTGATTAGTGTATTAAGTGAATTAGCTGCTAAGTGAACTATTTGTGTAACTACAGTATAATGAACAGTCGCCAATGTCTACCCTTGCAAGTTTTCATACATACAATAATTTGCGAGACACTGGTAGTTCAGGTTAGTGAGTATGAGTGGGTCCAGATTCCATCTGAGTTTGGTTTTATCCATTAAGGTCAGGAATTGTCTATTTACATCAGTTTTTGTCCATTTGGGTCATACAGTATAGCCTAGGCCAAGGCTAGGTCCATGAGGGTTAGGGTGGCCTCTGATGACCACTGAACTAAACAACACATCATGGGGACACACCTAAGTGAGGGAGCCCATGCATCTTTGTCGAGTTAAATAGTGTACAATCCTGCATACTGTACAATAGTAACTCTTAGTTCATTTACTATTTCAAATCTGATAGCTTCATACAATTGTTCCTTGATATCATACAATAAAAAACATAGTCTTACACATGATATCACTATAAAGAAATAAAAAAAGCAACTTTAACAAGAAATAACCGTACTGCTACTCCTGCATACAGTAGTTATAATCTTATAACATGAAGACCAATACTGCCACTCAGAGAGAAAGAATTTAATCCCACTGCTTAGAATCAATTCACACTCAAAGTGCTTGGTTTTAGTGTCTTTTGATAGCTTCTGGCCAGTACTAAAGCTTTTAGAAGACATAAGAGAGTTTTGTGTAAATAAAATATCTGGTGATCATGAATGATGGTCTGATGAATATGGCAAGACTAGTGAGAATGGGACACCCCAACTAAGTAAACAACAACAACAACATATCAATGGACAAGAAGTCAACATTTCACCAAAACTCAACATCAACAAAATATTGCACATTTCACACTTTGTCTCCAATTACACACGGTAGGGATACCGAGTCAGCAATTCAAAGTATGTCTTACGTACCCATCCAGAGAAACTATAAAAATACAGTGGGGTCATTCGTGGAAACAAATGTGCACACAAAATTTCAACCCATATTGATGAAGTTATTAGTTACTGTACCTAAGGATAAGAGGTAGGACATATTTTTATTCCTGACCAACCTGTAAAGTCGGGGACATTTAAATATGTAAGTTAGACTTGAAATACCACAACACAGTGACTGTGTTGTTGGCGTCATGAAGGCAACTTGATAATATATATTTATATTTATATAGTATGGTACATTTTCAAAATAGATAATAATTATTAAGAAGCTCTTTTGATGATTTCACTCTCATAAGGGAAGTTCATGAATTAGTTCTGATATATATAACTCATAATTATATAATACAGTAACATGATATTTTATACAAACATTCATATTTATATAGCTCCTAACAACTCTGATATTCAATTGGTACCGGTATTATCAAAATAATGTTTTATAGACATTGATGTGATCTATAATAAAAATTTCACAGCACTCTGCACTGCTAATTTATATACTGTATTGCAATTCAAAGGCAATATACCAAAATTCATGGTAAAATAACTGGTTCAGTTATACATAGTCATGCCTCCATTAACGAGCATTTTGGCTTTACGATTCTCATCTAAACCAGGTGTAAATTTGAGAAAAGGATATTCCTCTTCAATTTGGAAATCTCCAACAGGATTTTTTTAAACTAACAAAGTTATAGGTGTACTTTTTCTCATCTATGTGTGGATTCCTACACTGTTTTTTCTGGACTTCCTTTAACTCAATAATTATAGACATTACAATTGTAGAAGCGTAATCCATGCTAATGGAGGTATGACTGTATTTTCATTTCATAGTACAGTATACATGTACATATTATTCCCAAGATATATTCTATAATTCTTAAGAAAACATATTATGAAAATTCTTAATACTTTAACTAGTCACAATAATATAATCCATCCCTGAAGATATGTTAACAATTCTCATATTTGATAATAAAACATAGAACTCATTAATAACAAAACTGCACCCATTCACACTTATCTGATGCTTTAATTTTCACAGTAGTAAAGTAAATACTGTACAGTACTTAGGAAAATTTTATAGCAAGTTTACTGTTCCTGACCTGTATAAGTCAAGACCACAACCACCACAGGTAACATGTTCCAATAATGTTCAGGCCACAACAACAAAAACAATAATGGACTGACCATAACACCCTTTTAAAAGACTAGATCGTATGGAGATAATAAGTCAACTATGAGTGTCAACGATAATGTATCTATCATCACCTTTACGGTGGAAGGGAGTGGGGGAGGGAGGTTATGAAAAATA
Organism: Petrolisthes manimaculis; assembly: GCA_034508575.1. Classification (NCBI taxonomy): domain Eukaryota; kingdom Metazoa; phylum Arthropoda; class Malacostraca; order Decapoda; family Porcellanidae; genus Petrolisthes; species Petrolisthes manimaculis. The sequence continues at coordinate 105,443 of JAWZYT010002849.1, read as the reverse complement.
GCATTGTATAAAAAAGAAAGAATATTTGAGCCTCTAATGACGGTATTGCCTGACACTGGACAGCAGATGAGGGTCTGACCACTGTACAAGTCAGCTGATCAACAACACCTGGTCCCCTGTTCAATCTCTGGCAGCTACTGGGCTCCTCTGTACAGTGGAATGTTAACTATTTCTAAACAACACAAAGTTTCTTTCTATAAGTTTCATTTTACTATTATACACAGAATACTGGGGAGTCTGGACGGGGTGTAGACTGAGGATGCCACATGTTCTGGCCATGTAGTTACTCACAGAGGCCGGACTAACTACATATTGGCACTGGTCCATTCCCACTCTCTGCTGATGATACCCTTTCTCACTATCACATTTGGTACATTAAAATACCAGAGAAACTATAGAGAAAGAGACAGAGAGTGAAATCAGAGAGAAAGGAGGGTAGTAAATGTACATAAAAAGCCAGTGTCATGAGTAAGTCAAGTGGTCTGCAAACAGCTATATGACTAGTACAAGAGGAGGTCTACAGTCCCCTTCTCTACTTTTCTCCCTTAATTACTGAATACTACTGCATACAAAACTAGAGGCTTCATACAAAACAGCAACCTATTCCTTTGGACACTACAATGTTTTGACTACGGACTTGCACAGGATTTCTGACCAGGAGGATTGTGCATAAACTTGTTCACCTCAAACCTCACTGACAATGCTATTTGCAATGCTCACATGAACTGAAAATCTCACTATCTGCTCCTATTCTAGGTTTGGGATTCAAGACTCCACTTTTGACTAAAATCCAAGATGATAATGGCACAATATCAGTTAGAACAAGAAGCGAGGTTATTGAGTCCCATGCGAGGTCTGGGTGAACAGTTTTCTTCACAAGTTTTAGCTCTATTTCCTGTATACCCTTTACTGCTACTTCCTCATATATTCAGCACCTAGTGGGATGTTTGGAAGCACTCAAACATTTACAATACAAACCCAGGATTCTTAATTAATTTTAACTTACATCATTCATTATTACCTTTACAGATGGTACTGAACAATACCTTACATTTTATTATGATAGCACTGGAGTAGTCCTGGGCCTGGCTGGACTCTATTGTATTTTAGAGTTATGCTTCACGTGTCTGAGTGACTAACCTGTTCCCAATATACTTATCTGCTGTGTCAGCTGAATTATTGCACTGTGTTGTAGCCCTACATCACATAAGGTTATGATATTTTCCTGATATTCATATTGTGCTACAAATTTCCAGTCGATACAGAATTGTGAGGTGGTTTTGATTTATGCACTGGGCTTACAGCAGGCTGTCTTCACCTGCTGGCAATCTCCTCACTCTTGCTAAATACTTCCCCATTCACTTTGGGGATCTTGCTATCTTCACTATCCTCACTCAGCTTTTCACAGGCCACCTTATTTTTCACCTTGGGGCTCTCATTATCTTTATTTTCCTCACATACTTTCTCCTCTTTACTGTCAAATTTGCTATCGACTTGTGGGATCTCACCTTCATTATTACCCTCACTCAATTTCTCACTGCTCTCATTTTTTGTTGTGTTTTCATTTTTATTTTCTTCATCACTCTCCTTGTTCTCACTTGATGGTTCTTCTATTATTGTCTGCTCTCTTAATGTCTTGATGTGGCCCTTCTCCAGCTCAGCTCTAACACGTTCAATTTCTTCTGGTGTGATCTGGACGTACAACACCCCATTGATGATATTCAGGAGCTCTAAAATGCTTGTCATTGATGGGGACTGAATTTGTATGTTGGGCATGGCAAGGGCATTGCGACCATTAAATGCCTCACTTATCTTCTTTGCCATGACAACTGCCTGCTGTGTTAGGTGGCGGAGACACTCATCTGCTTCCTTGGTTTTTTCGTGTTCTGATCCCAGCTGGTTCTTGTAAATTGTAAATGTCTCCTTCTCATTCTTTAATGCACCCCGGAAGTTACCCATGCAACTCTGTGTCCGAGCAACCAGGTGATAGTTCAGTGCCACCTTCAGACTTCGTTCACCAAAGAATCTACAGTTCAGGTCCAGAGCATTTTCCATGAACTCAAGGGCAAAGCTGAACTGAGACAGAGAATGGAGAATGAGGCCAATATTAGTGTCTATGAGGGCCATCTCTGGGTGAACCTCACCATGGACAATAAGCATGAGGTAGCGGGCACGGTAGAGCAACTTTAAAGCTGAACCCACCTGATTATTAGCAAAACAGTAGTGTGCCAGGTGGGTGTACTCCATTATGGTGTAAGGATGGTCAATGCCATTGACACGTTCACTCATTAACACAGCCTTCTGTTGGAATGACATGGCTTCTGTATATTCACCCATTATATAATTGAGCCGAGCCAGCATGCGCAGACACTGAACAATCTCAGGATGCATGGCACCATAAACATTGTTCAACAGGTTTAGAGCCTCACTGATCAGGTCATACCCATCCTTCAGAAAGCCTTGCTGGGTTTTAGTTTGTCCAGCAGTGTACAAGCTGAAGGCATCAGTGGCTCGGGGATTAACATGCTTCACAATGGGGAAGAGATTGATTATATCCTGCTCCTGAAAAGTTTCACGGTTCTTGGAGTCAAAGGAGTAGTCTTTCAAGAGGATCTGCACACCTGACTTGAGACAGAGGTTCCTGAGAAGGGTAATTTTCTGCACACCATATTTCTGCACTGTGGAGTCAATACTGTCAGTCTCCAGGGTCCAGTCATAGTAGTTCTTAAGTTCCAACTTAATGCGGGCCCACAGGTTCTTTGGTGTGTAGCTGGCCCATAGGGAAGTCCCGTTGGGATTGGAGGGACGCTTTTTTCGTCGTTTCTTAGCCAATAGCTCTTCGTTTTTATTTGCAGGTTGAGGACTGACACAAGAAGAGACATAGCAATTGAGAAAATGTGATATGGCAGAGGAGAGACAAATCATATCTGTGCTTTGAAGGAAGGAAGTAAAGATGTGCTTGACAGAGCGAGCGATCAACTCCCCAACAATGATGGTATGGATGTATTTCAGGTCCTCCATCTTACTCACCATCTTGGCAATTTTCCCCAGGTAGCGGATATTGATACCACGGTTATGAAGAGCCTCACACAAGGTGGTACCATCAATAGGGGCAGATGTGTGGTCCTTCAGGTCATGGACAAGGCTTGGTAACTGTACACTCACAAGGAACCCAGCAGCATCACATATCAACTGACGTTCCTTCTTCATTTGTTCACTCTTAGGGTTGGCATGTTTCACACCGGGTGAGAATGCATCCAAATTGAACCTTATATCAAAGTCAGCCTCTTTTAGTGATCCAACAGCTGCAGCAGCCTTTTTGATGATGTCTTTGGTATTCTCCTCAACCTGTTTCTCTGCTGCAATGCTCTCCGTCACACCTTCCACCATCTTCTTTGCTTCATCAGTCTTTATATCCTGGTTATCCTTTTCCTTTTCTTTCTTATCATTCTCACTCTTGATTTCTTTATTGTCTTTATCTTTCTCTTTCTCCTCTTCCCTCTCATTCTCACTACTTATATCTCTGTTATCTTTATTCTTGTCTTTCTCCTCTGTCTTCTCACTTCCCTCCTCCACAGCTGCCACTTTGGGAACTTCTTGCTTCTTCTCCCCCAATTGCTGCAGGTGTAATGCTGCATACTTTAGGAACATCATGTACCGGTTCTCAACAAAGGCATCTACTAATTCCTGTCTGAGGGTAGCTAGCTTGTGCTTATGAATGACTGGAAAGCCCATCTCCTTGGATGCAGCACTCAGTTGATTATCCCTTGTGTAGAGGAAGTTCACATCAGGAGGAAAGGTACGTAGGAGGTCCAAGATATAATGCCGTCCATCATTACCAATAATACCTTTACACTCCACAGAGGAGTATAATTCCACCTCTTCATTCTTATCATTGAGTACCTTGTGAGGAAGAATCTTGAGCTGCTTGGCTGCCTTCTGTAGTAAGTCCATGTACTTGGGATGTGTAACTACAGTCTTCCCAAAATCAATGGAACCGTAGACTACAGACTGTTCCTGCTCTCGCTCCAGGATGCCCGGTATGATGGACTGTGCCGTTACCCTGTAGCCTCGGTAGTCTATTACAACTGTTCCCAGGGTGTAGAGTCCTTCTAGGTCAACGTTGTTATAGACCCGTACACCTTGTAGGTCATTCCTTGGGGCTACGTGAGCAGCAGCATCACCTCCAACCTCCTTATAATGATCACGCACATCAAATCCAAGGCTGAAGAAAATATTGTTCCATATAAACATTTGCATCTTGGGGTCTTCACCAGGGTTGATGGCCATCACATTCCCATCAACTACAGCCATGGCACCCCTAGTGGCAGCTGCAACAAAGTCACTGTGTACCTTAAATATAGCACGTTCCCTTAAGAGTCGTTCAGGCAGAGTACGTCTTGGTAACTCTCTGGTTGTCTGCAGCTCCTCATTCCAATCCCTTGTCTGGCCTGGGATGTGCTCTTCATATCCTAGTTTACTACTAAAGGCATCTTCTGCCCTCAGAGCATCAATTCCATGTTCTACAGAAGGGGAGGACCAAGCATACACCTGATATGGGGTAACAACTCTCTCAAAGGGATGGCGGGATGAACGTTTCTTGAGGAGTGTGGCAAAGTTTCGCTTGAAGCCAGTAGAAACCTGACTAAGGAGGTCGATGAGGGAGTGGCTCATGTAACATGGGTTGGCTGGCTTGGGGTTGAACTCATCTGTTGTTCTGCAAGGAGATTACATTTCATATATAAATAAGTACATTAAAAAAAAAAAAACTGACTAAAGGAAGAAAATTAGGAGGGCAATACCACATTGTCGCTTTGTTTCATATTTATCACTAGGTGTTTATATTTTGTTACAAACAAGTATATATACTTTGATAATATAACATTCTTTTTATATGATTAACCTTACAAACCGGTAATGACTTTGTAGATAATATTAAAATACTGTACTCTCCCTCTCAGAGAATTATACTTTAGAACATAAGGAAAAACACTAAAGGCAAAAGCAACTTTACCAATTTTAATATCAACCAGGCATTTGGCCAGCTTTGTTGTCCTCAACTAGAATGAAGGTGAAATATTGGTGGTTATTGGTAAAAAGTTGAGAAAACTAGTACAAGGTGTCCATAAATTATCTAACAGATTATACTGTATGAACATGTAAAGTTAAGATAATTTATGGAGACCCTGAATTATCACTCCTGTATTCCACTAAACTTACGAATTAAGGTAAAATCCCAAGGTGGAAGCAGTGATGTGGTAGCATTTTCCTTCCAGTGTGATGACATATAGGTACAGCAAGTCACCATGTAGCTTCCTGGGGCCCGGAGGAGGATTCCAGCCACTTGTTGTTAGTACCTGCCAACACAGAGCTTCAGTGGTTAAAAAACAAACAACACTGTACTGCTTCTCCAAGTCAAAGCAGCAATGAAAAATTGTCAATAAAGGCTCCTCATCATACAGTGTTGTTCTTTAATTATTCTGTCAAGTTAATGTACATATTAATCCATAAAGATAAATTACTACACTACTGCCATCACACAATACCAAATTACTATACAGACATCCCAATACTATACAAAGAATTCACACACCCCCAGTCCCAACAGTCCCTTTCATACCTTGAGACAAGGAGGGCATTTCTGTTCTTTGGCAAATGGCTGGAGATGGGTGAGGAGGCGCTCCTTACTGTTAGGCTCTATAAACTTAGGTGGTGTGCAATCCATGAATTCTTTATCATTGGTTGGTATCTTCTTCTCTGTAAATGCCATTAACACAGTTAGGTAGTGTTGATTCCAAGTTTAATTTACATTATTATGGTACTGTACAAAGTAGAACAGTTTTCAAAAGGAGAACACATATTTTATAATGTTTCTACTGTATACATATATCTTCTCTTTAACTATAATTATACCAGTAGGAGTACAAATCTGATAGCTTGCTCTAAGTAAATAAATGACCAGCTCAAGTTAAGTATTGAATATTATCCCAAGATACCATTAATTTTTATTTACTTTACATCAGTATACAAATTCAATAAATGCAAGTTTTCCTGGAACATATCCTCCAAAAAATTGATGACTACCAAAATACGGTACAAAAAAATATACACTCACTCCATACCAACTCACCAAGGACATCACACTGAGTTACAGCATACAGGAAGGAAAGAGATTGGCAGTCAACACCATTGTAAGCATCCTGAGGCTGGAGGCACTTGAGAAGGTCCCGTACATGTCTGACATGAATCCTGGCCTCCCGAACTGTGTATGGAGCCTCCTGCACCCGAATAACTGAACCCTCCTGCAATACCACAATACAATGTCAAAACAATACAGTTTAAAAGGGTACAGTTACATTAATGTGTCACTGTGGTATATATACATGGAATTATTTTTCTGGATGACCAAGTTACAACATTGATAGTACAGTAATAGGTATCTGAGAAGTACAAATTAGCATAGGTGCAAACACCTTGAGATGTTTTAGTACAGGATAATTATTGTTCCCTTGTATAACAAAAGTAGGTTACTGTACAACACTCTGAATAACTACCTTCTTTCATCCTTCTACCCACCTTAAGGCCTTCTACCGACTTGAGCTCGGCAAAGCTATCAAGAGTCTGTGAATCCAGGTGGAGTGTAAAGCAAGTGCGATGGCAAGTTTCCTCCCGGTCCATCAGTACTTGGTGGATCTCGTACACAAGCTCCATACTGCTCACCTGTACAAATACATTACAGTATATTACACTTCCCAAGGAAAGATGTATTGTATATACAATGTAATATTGCACATTTTACGGTATAACTTCCCATGACAGACCCTCATCTGAATTATAACCTTGTTTTCTTCCTTCCTAACAATACAAACCACAAGGAATATCATACATGACCATTTATCTGATAATTTCTTCATACAGTACACAAAGAATACAGTACTCCTAAGTCATTAAAAGAGCCCACAACTATAATACAGCACATTGGAACGAAATAATCTGCTCAAAAAAGACAAAAAACACTAGAAAACCTATGAAATAAAAAACCTACCACCTTCAGAATATAATTTCACTCAAATATTAAACCCTAGATTCCAGATGCAAAAGGATAACTATATAAGGAAAGTTAAAATTTAGTACAGTAATGCTGACTGATTTGTGGATGAAAGTGACTGCCCATACTTGTATATCAAATGCTGCTCCAGTGGGTGGTTTGATCTTGACTGTAAATCCATACTCCTGTCCTGCATCCTCTTCAGTTTCCTCCTTCACACTGCTCTTGCCTTTATTCTTGCTGCTGTCCTTCTTTTTGTCTCCAGCTACCTTATTCCCATTGTTCTTTCCCTTATTCTTGATGCTGTAGTTTTCCTCCTCCTCTTCCTCCTCATCATCTTCATCCTCCTCTGTACTCTCCTGCTCTCCATTCTGAGTATCTACCTTTTCTTGGGTTTCTGTTTCGGATTTCTCAGTGACGTCTATGTCCTGGCTGCTCTCACATTCTTTTTCTGCATAGGAGGAAAGAATAGGTAAGGTTAGATATTTATCTCTTAAATAATGGATTACAGTAAAGCTAATCACTGTCTCATTGCTGTATCTCCCTTCCTTTTTCCACTATCTCATCTGCTCTTCCAACAACAATGTCAAGTTTTCCTTTCCCTCCAAACTACCTTATTCTTCCTTATTCCATACCTACCAACCCCTCCCCTCCTCATTTCCTCCTCAAGGTCTTATCGTAATTATTGTTGTTGTTCTTGGGGCGACAACTTCTAAAATGGTTCAAGTGACTCACTGACTCACTCACTCTCTTCCTCCCATCCATTTTCTTTTACCGACATTGAATCATTTATCCGAGGGGTTCACCCTCAATAAAAAGGGTTCATTTTCAAAATTTCAATATAACCATATGAATACGAAAATCCAGATAAAACATAATTAATATTTTTGAGACCTTTACATATGGATATTTTATTATTTCACTTGAATCATTAAGAGCCGGAGCTTTTGAAGGGTTTTCCTTCATGTTCTTGTTATTATACCACTCCATAATGTACTTTCCTCTCCTTTCCCCAGCTCTCTCCACTCTACCAGAATACCTTTCAAAACAATTCTTTTTCTCTCACTCCCTTTATCCATTTTCATTTTTTCCCTTTTTTGTATAGTGCCAGTGGTCACCCAACCTTCTCATGGAGTCTAAAGATATTGGCAATGTATTGACAGTAAATTTAAGATCCACCATCAGTATATAAAATCTGAAACCAACAACAAAAACCAACAGTATACTTCAGCTGATCTCTAAGTGTAAGACTTAGTGACGTATTACAGTGTATACTTCTTGTACTGCACAATCCAAGCCTACACAACACGTGGTTTGTAATGCTTCTATATATAAAACAGAGATAGCATCTACCCCCACTGTGATGTCAACATAACACCAGCAGACTCGCTACTCTCTCCTGTGGGGTTGCTGCCTGCTGGGTGAGTCTCAAAAGTTTCTTCACTCCATTTATTACGAGAGTTGGGAGTGGCCAAAAACTAAATTACCCGGTAAGAGTTTATATAAGTTTGGTTACTTTCCGATTTTTTTTTCTTTGACGTTGAGAGTATTACTGGGGGCTTTGTTATCAAGCAGCGATTTGACTTCAAAAGTATAATGGGAACGACACGGTCCAGGAAATGGTAAACTATATATAAATCAGGTATCGGCAACAGTTCCCGTTATTATATTTATGAAGATCTTGCTAAGTCACATTACTGATAAATACCAAAACTATGGGGTGATGGAACCATAGCTCTCATTTGTATGGTGTAGTGGAAGTCAGCTCTCCCCATAAAGTTATACGGCACGCTAACTCCCCCATGCCCCCATCTACATCGATTTGGTTGGTCAGATGTTGTCAAGAAATGGAGTCGAGGGAAGATGAAATGAAAGGAATTAAACAGATGTGGTCAAGAAGAGGAATAGATGGATGATCAAATGATAAGAATGATGAAAATGGAAAGGAATAGGCCTACCAGATAGGTCTAATATTATTACAAGATCAGACAGAGAGATGGGCCTGCAAGCATGAAGGAAAATGTGAGAGGAAGGACAGTATTGCCCACATCCATGCAGGCAAGGAGAAATTGAGTCTATATAATTCAGAAGCCCGTTAGATTATAATAAATTACTTCCTAAATAATCAAACGATCCTCTCACACTTATCTCACGATCCCCACTTGCTCTAACCTAATTGTCTTTGTTGTTATCTCATTCTCTCCACATTCTCTTATCTTATCGAGTTGTTTCTTTCAGTCCCTGCTCATTTCAGGGCAGGCGTATAGCTTATAATCTTACATTTAGTGAGACTGAAATCACATAACTTTCTTCACACGTGGTAAACAGTGGCAACCAGAGATGAAGTTAAGAAAGGAAAAGTCTATAGTGATCTACTCGGGCCATAAACTGTACAGTAGCTGGCCCAGAGAGAGTTGAGAGAAGGAGGGAAGAGGTAATTAGACACGAACAAGCGGTTGAGAAGAGAAAAGGGTTATGGAGAGAGAGAGAGAGAGAGAGAGAGAGAGAGAGAGAGAGAGAGAGAGAGAGAGAGAGAGAGAGAGAGAGAGAGAGAGAGAGAGAGAGAGAAACCCCAAAAGGAATGTTGGGACAGAGACATGTGGGAAGGAAGGGAGGAAAGAAGAAACTAGAGATACCTCCCTCACAACTCACTAAATACCTCTTCCAACTACCTACTCAACCGCTCCCTCAACCCTTAATATTCCCTCTACCCTCTTACTCAGTTACGGCATTAATTTCTTTCAACCTTCCCTTCTGTCCAGTCTCCTATTTCCCACTCTTATTCCCTCCCTCCCCGTCTGATCCCCACTTCTCTCTTCCTCTCCCTGCCTGTACTGTCTCCATCCATACGCCAATGCCATGTGAGTGGAGTAGTATGGACAAGTTCTTTTTTGAGATATGGTAGTGGCGTATCTCTCTCTCTCTCTCTCTCTCTCTCTGTGTGTGTGTAAGAAATAGTTGGTACGATTTTGAACATGTATCAATGACTGAAATACGTAGGTGCGTTAATTAAGCGAGCGGTCTGTACTAGAAAAAAAATATATATATATAATCTTACGACGCAGGGGTAGCTTCAAGATAATATTTATGTAATGCAAGAAAACACGGTGGTATGTGGCGTAATCTAGTGTGAGGTAAGTTGCTTGGTGTGGAAATATAGTGCAAAACTGTGCAATGATGATCATGATGTGGTATTAAAGTGATGATGTGTGGGTAGTGGTGGTGGCAAGACGTAGGCTACTGTGTGGTTGACTGGTTGTACGGACGCATTACATCTATTCTGGGAGCAAGGGTTGAGTGGGAAGGTGTGTAGGGGGAGCAGACACGTAAGGGTACCGGTAGCTGCTGGAGTCCAAGAGAAGGAGAGGGCTAAATCAAGGACCGAGTTATTATGAGGAAAGGAAAGTGAAGGACACTGACTGAAGTATGCATATAATACAGGAGAGAGAGAGAGAGAGAGAGAGAGAGAGAGAGAGAGAGAGAGAGAGAGAGAGAGAGAGAGAGAGAGAGAGAGAGAGAGAATTATAATAATAGTAAGGGCAATGGATTGTTGCAACAGTGGGGAAAATAGAAAAGAAAGATGATCGAAAAGAAATAACGAAGGAACACTGCAATATGAGATTTAATTTGGAGTCGAAATGAGTTAAGTATTATTGTATTGGTTGCTACCGGCTGTGTAGCTTACTATTAATACCAGATCTTCAACCTGGCACAACTATTACACCTCAGCCGCAACCCCAGCTATAATAGTGTCGAGAACAACTTATGACTGTCAGTGTCTGTAACAATAATATTAGAATTATTACACAGCTACCATTATTAAAATCGCATCTAACTTTCTACCAAATACAAAATATCATCAATGTACATTGTACAACAATGTACGAGCACTAATAAGTATACAGGTGAGCTTCGAATACCTAGATGCAGTAAATAAATGCACAATAAGATCTCCATTAGAATTACTTCGCTGGTGAATTGGACTGTTCAAAACTTCAACTAAAGCTGTATTAGTTCTCGTGACTGTCCTGCTGATGACTGTTTAATCACCACTAACAGCTAAATTAAACTAATATATACAAACATCATTCCAGTACTCATGACTATATATACGATCACCATACATGTAGAAAAAACATAAGTTTTATTCTTAAACGCGTTGCAATAAAAAAATGACATGGTGAATGGTGTACAGTCGTGGCACATAATCCTTGAGCAGACTTCCCCTTATATAAGGCTTACACCCTGATCAAGGACTTTGTGCCGCGACTGTATACAATTATTGGTAACTTTAACAAAACACAACCTACCAATTACTACTTTTTCGAACATTACCTCACGAGTAACAAAATATTCGTTCACACTTATTATACACTGTCTTACTCCATCCGCCACAATAAAAAAAAAAGATAAATACCACATACCACAAATACAAAGGACCGCAAGAGAACAAACCCCTCCAAGAATGCAACAAAAACTTACCACCAAGACTTACGAACAACTAACATTACCATCCTCGCGTTGAATACCACAGCCTTACTCACAAATTTTGCTTACTCCACCACTTCACAAAATTTCCTATAAATTACCACTGCAACGTGTAGGTTACAGTAGGGTCTCTAGGTTACAGTAAAGACCAACAACTCATTTAATTGCCTGTGCAGCAACTAACACTACCATGAATCTTTCCTCAAAATATTCCAGTTGAATCCACTTTAACTTTTCTCGCTGCACAAAAGAAAGCAAGAAAACAAATTGAAGGACCCTCAGTGTACCCAGTAGTAGTGAATCTACTTTGAGGTATCTGGCATCTGCATCACCGCGAAAGTTGCTATAAGTGCTCTACTTTCTAAACTCGTGGAGGTAAACAATATAAGCACGTGTCTTTGTTTATAATGGATAGATCAACACCAACTATACTAAGTGTACCCCTTGGTCAAATAAACCACCTTTGTCTCTCCTTAAAACAGCACTATGTACTAAACAACAAGTGTTGATTGTAAGGATAGGTTATGGGTTTATGGACCTCAATAAGTTAACCGTTCATATCCGTTACACTTATTAGTCATACACTTCATTCATTTACGAGCTTATACACTAACACCATTATTATAAAGTATTAAATACACTATAACACCATTATTATAAAACAGGCCTACTCTAATTCTGAAATAATGGCTGACTAATTTACATTCTAATTTATCACCAGACTACTCTTTCTGTTACAGGGAAGCATTGGTGATGTAATGTAAAAAAAAAAACTTTTTTTCCATTACCGGTAGCCTATTTACTGTACGTCTTAAATGGTTGGAATAATATGAAATAAAAAAATGCAAGTTTCTCCCCTGTATAGTGATGCAACCTTCTAATGTAAAGTAATGAAAAAGATGTGGTCAAGAAGAAGAATAGATGGATGATCAAATGATAAGAATGAATGAAAATGGAAAGGAATATGGCTACCAGATAGGCCTAATATTATTACAAGATCAGACAGAGAGATGGGCCTGCAAGCACAAAGGAAAAAATGAGGGGAAGGACAGTATTGCCCACATCCATGCAGGCAAGGAGAGATTGAGTCTATATAAGATAATCCAATTTATTAAAGCCACACTACAGTATATGGTAGAGGCCTAAGATTGTGATAATTTAAGATAACAGTGGCGCTTATCATAAGATACAAATTGTTTTCTCCTTATACAAGCTCACGGTAGTATAGTAGCGTACGTCATGTAGCCTAACAGTTATTTTATGGTATCTTTATTGCAAAGGACGTACAATAACTCTTCTTCAATATATGCAAACCACGGGGGAATCGAAAATACTGTAGGTACCGTAATTGCTTGCGTATCATTATGACATCTTCAGACAGACAGCTGTTCAGTTATTATTTTGCATAGCCTACTTTTCTAAACAGCGGATGTGAATTTTATTCCTTATTACTACTGTATGGATTTAGATTAGTTATTAAATGCAACCCTCATGAGGAGTGGTTGAATAACCTTATGAATCTTGTCTGAGTTGTCGGGGGAGGGAACATCCTACTCTACAGTAACCTTAATTACTGAGCTTCATGGCCTACGTCATTTTATTCGATAAAATGCATTTATCTCCTTCCAATCTGCAAATCTTGAATGTTCACATTTGTGTAGGCAAGGAATACGGTACTCGATAAGTATGGTCAACTCATGAGTCGCTACGTGGCAATGCACATTACAAGACATTACTACGACATTACAAGCAAATGGACTAGTAAAGGGAGATAAGCAAATGAACAAGAACACCAAATAAATTATTACATGTAGCCACAAGACTTATGTTACAAGGACAATTGGGACCAAAGTCTCACAATGCGATGCACACAACAGATAGGCTATTATATACAGAGGATACACAACAACATAAATATACAAGGCCAACCTGTATCAAGGTGGCAACTGTCGCCGTGGTGAGTGTCGATCTAGACTTTGGCTACAAGCAATTGATATAATGTTATCGTGGCCCACAAACATATTCAAGGACACGTAGAAATGCAGTCACAGGAATGTATACACTATAAAGGCTATGTATACACCATTTATAGGCTATACAGTATATACATCATTATGCATTTCTGGCCCGACTTCAGTACTGAACTTTTCTTTCCTATTCCCTAGTTATTTATGTAATGTCGTGTGAGACTAATGGACCCTATTGAGTGTTTAAGTTCAAGGCTAATATGAACTTTACATATTTTCATTACATGGATGGCATGTAAGTAAATGTACATTACACAGACATACAGCTGCACTGAATAGACTGACAAATGCACGAGTGTTGGGAGAGCTATAAACACTATATATTACGGTACACAGTATTTATCAATAGTCAAATATTGCCTTATAGTATGCCAATTACCTCAGCTCATTTACCCCAGGCATAACTGGCATTCAAGCATATTTTGATAATTGAACATGCCGCTGGGTAAGTAAATATTTCTTTAACATTAGTTATATTATAATTACTCTGAACAGATGCACTCTGAAGATGGGGAAACTCTCACTGGGGCTGTTTTTCTTTTACAAAAGTTTACCTGTAGTGATCACAGGAAAGACTTGTCTTGTAAATGAGAAAATTCCTCCAGGATGTACGTTTGAAGACTAAAAAGGAGGCCATGTCTGTATGTATGGTTTACCTAATTTACGAGCTTCTGTACTTCCTGTCATCATTCCCTTCTTCCTGTCCTCCCTCGTTCAGCCTCCCCTACACTACCTCAACAAATCAGCTTTCTAACCCTACCCCTACTTTACTCTCCCCATTCTCATTTCACCCCTCCTCTCACATATCTTCTTTTCACCACCTTTCACTATACGTGTGGCAATAGGTCCCCCCTCCCCACAATGCTCGATGAGGGGCCCGTTTTAACTTGGGTATGTCCCTCTACAATAAATAATAAAGTCTACATCATCTGCCTCTCAACAAATATCCCCTTTCCCTTTCAGTCAACCATTTAACCCTAATTACACAGCCTCCCCAGTCCCCATTCCCCCTTCATGCCCGTCACTATGAAAACACAGGTAACAGTGCCAAGTGGTCTGGTTGTACTACTGCCAAACTTGCTACTATAGACAAATCAGGCCTAATCCAAACAAACAAAATCTACTCAACCTTGTGTTTTACATGAATAATCTTATAGTATGACGCAATAAGATAAACCCAGTTTCATGAATATCAATTGATAAGAATACACAATGACCGTAAATGTCCTTAATTGATGATCCGATTTACACCAAAACACTGGTGGTCCTCGCAGTTTTACTACAGGCTTGTTTGCACTCTCCAATGTGAAGAATTACAGTCATTGAATGAAACCTTTGCCATACAAGCTGTGGGAGGGGGGGATAGAGATTATAGTAGGGGCATGAAAGTAATAAGGGATAAACATGGTGGTGGCCAGATTGTCCTGCAGGGTTTGAATCGTCACAGAAGAAAGCCGCTATCACCCTAGCATACACTTCTAGCCTACTCAGGGATTCAACTGGTGATCCACATATCGTCTCCAGAATCCTGATTGGTCCTGATACTCGTACATACTGCTTCCATTACACTCTCTCTTGTCTGTTTACCAACGCCCACACTTCCCTATCTTTTCACTTTCCGTACAGTACGGTACCTTTGATCTATTTCAAAAATGAACTTTTCCAAGTCCCTTTATTCCAAAGGATGTTCGATTGATGATTACGCTGTGTGTGTTAGTCTGTCAAATCTAATTTCAAAAGGTTAAGTAAGGTGCAGGCCTATTTGTATATCATTTCTCCGAGCTTGTACCATACTACTTTGTGTATTAATATGTTTTAACAAATAACATTTCCGCCAAGCATATATATGCCGGTACTACGGCCCTCGTACAAGAAAAATGAGCTAACGGGAGCTTGGCAGTAAATCATTATATAATTTTCTATCTTTCTTAAATCAAGCTTGCTGGTACCACTGAGAAGCCAACTAAGCTCATGCTATGCATACGGTCAGAGACCTACAAGTACAGCAACACCGCACACCATACAATATTGATCATACATTCATAATTTTATATCTTCCACATCAGCATAAAACGTTTTAGATATAATATGCAATGGAATTATGACAATACTAGTATTTCATTTAGATCTATATCAACTAAAATGCATGAACGCTACTAAAAAATGCTGGAACTTGGAACTGTGCGACTTGTCAAGATATTGTCTAGTCAAAGGGGAGTCGGGGATATAATTTAATTTAGAGCAGACCAGGGTTCATAATATTATAGTTTATAATAATATGAACCATTAAACCCTGGCGCAGACAGTCTCGATTAACCCTACACTACAGCAGCATGACAATATTTATTTTTACGGAGATTGGCAATGATGTGCTTACATCAAATACTCGTACAGGTAAGCATCAGTTTTACTTTATTTTTTTTTGCAGGTGAACCTTGTCATATGACCCTAGGCTACTGCTGCTACCCTTCCACTCGTCCCCGTGGTTAGGCTGTTCCAACTACAAGACTAGAACCGTCCCTATAAAACGACCATCTCCTGGACATTACTTCTGAATTTTCTCGTTATAGTGATTTGAAAACTATCTCTGACTACCAAATTTTGAACAGCATCTTCAAGTCCCCAAACTAAATATATAGACTGAATTCCAGTTCAATTTCCCAACCCTAGCTGGCATCTATCCATAAAACCGGTCCAGTGAGTTTTCGTTAAATCAGTATTGTTTTTCTGTCACTTCTCCAAACTTAACACACATGATCAACAGTATATGGTACCATTATATTCCAAATTTATATCTCTATGTTCAAACTTAATCAGTTTCAAACGGTCATCTCTAAGTTTGAAGACCTTTGGGATGCATAGCAACCAACGTTTTTTTTTTTTTTGTCTAGACATGCACCTGTAAAAATAGTTAATTTAATCTGCCATAGCTAATATATAACTCAATCACCTGTAGTTCTAACAACTAAACAACAGAATATATATTGCGGTCCACTGATCAGTCAGTTATATTGTGGCTATAATGCTAACCAGTAACCATACTACCTAATAAGAGAGTCTTGGATGCTGTGTCTATGCGATATCAATTCACCACCGTCACCATGTTCCTTATCTTACTGCCCTCTCCACAGGCTACGATTACAGTATCATTACACGTGTATATGTACGGTAAATTCAGTTAAATGAGTGTTTCTAAAGAGATACCGTAAGTTGAGAATTGCTGGATATTCTTCAAAGTTTTGGTTCTTATTCAACAGGGCTAATCTGTATTGTGATTATTTTAGTACACTATCAATATTTCGTGACAGTCATCATGTAGATTATAATATAACTTAGCTTACAGTTCCAGTTTATAATTAGCTCATGTCATGACACTCAAATTTATACACAAATCATAAGACTTGAATACACATTGAATACTCTTTAGGGGCAATAAATAAATATATATATATACTAAGTAGTATACCATAAAACTAAATAGCAGGGTAATATATGTTAGCTCCTTACACAATTAGTAATTAATGTCACTCAAATACCCCAAAATTACACTATACGTGGGCCCACAAATTACGTAACCAACACACTATATTCAGGTTATGGACATTACATAACTTCCCTTGACTTTAAGTATACACAACAACACTTGCTTAATTAATACAATTGAATTAAAATCACATAAGTTAGAGGAAAATTCACCCGTATACGGCACGATTGCAAATGCATGCATTCTCGTATTATTGGTCATCTCGAAATCAATACCAATATCAAAGGTAAATATTACTCCTGTCCAGAATTCTTCCTTGAAGCTAGAAACATAACCATGACAAACACAAATACACATCCACACAAGCAAAAGCACCCACTTAGTAACAAGAACTGACACTGTTAAATTACGCCTTCTTTATTATGTATTACGTCACTACTGATGTCTTATAAAACGAAGCTGGCGGGCGTAGGTCGGTGTTAAATGGTACTTGTCTTCAGTTTATTTTGTCATGTTTTCAAAGAGGTGTAAATGTTGCATATATAATAATGGTGAGGCAGCATGATTACCACCTAACCTGACCTTGGTGAAACAGCTGGGGTGTTTCATCATCATCTGTACAGTCGCCGGCTTTCGTCTGCTACAGAGGGATCATTTCAAGTTTTAGTTTCGTCAAGTTTCACTGACTTACCCGTGGATTTTTCACTCTTGACACATGCTTCTTCCGTCTTGTGTTCAACTACAGCTTGTTTGACGGGTGTTGTGCCCTCTGTCTCACTACCACGATCGTTTTCCGTTTCATTGCCCTGTGCCATCGTCTGCCTCCCCGAGCCTCACGTGGACCACTGGGGACTATGGGGTTATTGGGGTTGGGGTGGGTCTGGGTCTGGGGGTCTGGCTGGCCTCCACACACACACATACACACATACACTATACACGGCACAAGGCAACTCAGTGAACTCTCACTTCATTGCATAACAACATCATTTCACGTGGTTTTCATCGCTTTCACGCTATACATTCCTAATATATCTTCAGTCTTATTGTCAATTAATTTAATGGAATTCTATCTTATTAATGTTTTCAATCAGCTGGTGTTTAAAATGAGTGAGTGAGTTTCCCTGGCGACCCCTGGATACCTTTACCATCTCCCCCCTACCATGGTCTCCCAGGGGCCAGCAGGGCCAGACTCCCACCCACTCAGCCGCCAAGCACCAGCGTCGTCTGCTTCAAATATCGTCAGCTACTATATGGCGCGAAATGAGGCCTTACAGACTTATTAGTGCCTTGTAAACGCACTGATAATTGATCATTTACATGTATCATATTTGAAATGAAGCATTCGCGAAATCATCGTTATATTAATTAAACCTCCTGCATTTCACAAACTAAAGCCTCTTCAGTTAAGCCTAACAAAAATACCAACATAATAATCGATGTTGTGGGAATTTTATTCTTATTTTTTTCCATTTGAGCTTTGACAATATATTTAATTTCGGTTGCATTTTAACTAAGGCAGTATGCATGGAAGTGGTAATTCACCCTGATCTTTTGGAAATAGAAAATTGTAAGAAAAAAAAAAAAAAAAAAAAAAGGGAAATAGTCGCCATATTTAGTCGGTCTCAAATTATATAGCCGGGCCCGACTGAAAGAGCATTATTTCTCTAGCAGAAATAATAGCAAAAACCCACAAGATCAAGATAAAAACAAATTAAGATATAAGGTGCCGTTGTAAAGGCAATATTTCCCATCAACCATTGAAATTGTAACAAGTATTTTTGGGAATAGAAAATTGTAAAGTAAAAAGGGAAATAGATTAAGATAAAAAATATATATATAAGTTTATAAGGTGCCGTTGTAAAGTCAATATTTCCCATCAACAACACGTCCTTTGCAATATTTATGAAACTATTAACCAGCCTGGCAGCAGTCAGGTTTGAGCTAATTTTTTTTAACTTCCTTCCTTATGCAGTATAGATGGGGAGACTGCACAACATAATAATAAATTATTATATTATAATGTGCAGTACATATTCATGCCAACACCAATCCATGATAGCATTCCTTTATAGCACCCCAATATCATTTATATATCTAAATTCTGTAAAATGAAACAAATATACAATTTGAAACTTTATTTTTCCATATATTACTATTTACCATACTTTTCTCACCAATACCTGTTCATTACTAATGATTTACAGTGATCAGTACAGTATTGCCTCTGTTGTCAACCTGGAGCTGTGATGTATATTCTGTGAGAACTGCAAGACACTTAACATGCATAACATGCACTCCACCTGGAACACAAACAACACAATCTGCGCTGAACACCTTACCTACCTGTAAGGAAACGTGGTGGGATTTTATGGCTAAAGATTCTTTTTAATTGAGATATTTAGACATTTCCAAAAAAGACTGTTATATGATAATCAATATCTTTTTTTTTTTCATCACTCAAGGTTCATCATTTAGAGACCCTATAAACATACTGATATAATACATACAATATATATTTCCATCATATTTGTACATTTGCAACAAGACCAATTTGTTCACACTTCTCTCAGTAATATAAAGCAATTTAGAAATGAACATGCAATAAACTGATTTTTTCAGATTTTCTTGTTTTGCCCCAAATTATGTCCCCATGCAAGTTAAAAAATCAATTACGGTATTATGTACAATAAACTTGAGTGCCTACTTGCCGAAAGTTATTTTGTACTTTAAACCTTACATACAAAAGCAAACAATAGCTTCTACATCATCTTTTAAGCTTATGGAAGTTAATAGAACAAAAAGCACCAAATTTTATAGAATATTAGCATACCATATGATTAGCTAATACTAATACAAAAGATAATTACAGTAATGGACTCACAATAATGGAATTGGGCTACTTTACCTTCGGTTTCATTTGTACACCTTATATATTTCACTAAGTATACATTTCAACAAATGAACACCCATATCAATATCTCATTTGAAGGAATTGATAGCCCTCAAATAGCTGAAAATTCCTAGCAATGACAAATTACTAGGGATTATCTCCTTTCAATCACAAACTTCATTTTACATGCAACTACAGGACTACTGTATATATATATATAATGTGTTTCAGGTACTTTCTGTGCCTCAGTGATTCACATGTCTACTCATATAACTTTAAAGAAGAATATGAAGCACTCGCCAGGAAATTAAAAAAAAAAAAAAAAGTAAGAATAAAAATAACACAATTAACATTGATGCCAACAGGAGTACACTTCACTCCTGGGATCTTAAACTGGTGGAATGGTATTGTGTTAGTAGTGTGGCAAAGAAGTGTTAACAACTTCACTTATACTAATCCTTCAAATCATCCTCACACAGTAGTCAAAAGTACAGTATCATGGTCTGGTTCTTGGCTTCATTTGCATATTACCTACCGTACTACAGTACTTTCTGTTGAAATATTTTCTTTCAAACTCATTCAAAACAACATATTTTACTCACATACAAGACAGGTACATAATATTACAATCACAATAAATCACCACTGTCCTATCCATCCTCTCCCTTCAGCTGCATCACAACAGTATCAAAACATGTCATATCAGTTCCTACATAGCATTACACCACAAGGAAGAGGTTGAACAATGGCACAAAATAATGTAGGAAACATGTTCCACCAAGGCATCAAAATGATTTAAGTTGGTTAAGCACAATGGCATCATGGTGCAGATAGTAGTCCAATGAAGCCCTCTGTATACAGTAAGTCACTACTGAAATTAGAATGACTATAGTTCAATAAAAGTAGTCCCATGTAGGCTATCAATGACTTAATGTTGATGTCATAGCCTCTCTTTCCATAGCCACTCTATCTTCTTCTACTATTTCATCATCCTGCTTCTGCCTATCTGTGGTGTGAGACTGTGAGCGGAGGAAGTAATAATGGAGGATGCAGGCAAAGATGAGAGTGATGATGGTGAGCATGCCAATAGCTTTGATCAGAGCACCCCACAGTCCAAGTATGTACAGCAGCAGGACCATTGCCAGTTCATATCCAATCACCTGTGGACAGCAAAGGGAGAAATGAAACCAGCAGGAAACAACCATCTCTTTAGCCCATAGTAATTATATGTTTAATGTGATCTCTAATAGCTACTACAGTACATTAATTTTAATTAATCGAGGGTCGAGTGTAAATTGAAAGAAAATCGTTCATATATCAGCCATAAATTGTAGTAGTAAATAAACACACATAATGTACAAGCTAACTGTTGATAACAAAAATATATGAGAGCCTCACATGTTTGCTGGCCTGGAACCTTAAGCTGAGCCTGGCTGGAAGTTGGCGGGCACTACGGGTGTGAGTTGGAGAGCCTGATGGATCCTTGTGATACTCATGGATGATCTCAGGACCCCATAACACTAACCGAGCTATGTATCCCAGTGGGTCTTGCCTTGTGAATGCCCGGCTCATCTTATTTCCATACTGCCCAGGGAAGGAATACTACAATTAGGGAAATGTTTATAATAATAATAATAATACCTGTACAGTACTTCCAAAATATGATAAATTGGCAACAAAATTTTCATACCAATCCTCTGCCAACTGTTAAGGCTACATTAACATCACCACCACCCATCACAGATCCCACCCTCAGAACTACACTGTACTGCCTTCCCCCCAATCTCCCTGGCAGTCGGAGGCCCCCAGACTCCCTGGTCCAGGAATCTCTGGTCCCATTTCCCTGGGATGTGCTTCGGTAGCCCAGGCATATAGGGCCAGCCCCTCCTTTATTTTAATTTGTTTTTTCACTGCAACCATAGTGTACCAGGGGTCTGTGGGGCAGGAGGCCATTCTGCCCTGGAAGAACATCAACAACAACAACACACCTTTATGTTGATAATGACAGAAAGACTGTAGAGCCACCGGACCAGGAAAGGTATCTCATATGTGCAGATGGGCTTCAGGTCTGGGTCACCCTCATACTTCAAGTCCATCCGTCGCACTCCAGACATCAGTTGGTGCCGACCTATACCCATTGTATAAATTAGGTTAAGTTAAAATGCTAGGTTGAAGAGTATTACTTTTAGAAACAAAATTATAAATATAACTAATAAACAAAATACAACAGTTTGTATTCTGGTACACCCATTGTCGTACCATAGTTGGTGAGCACGGGGCCACCGGGTGAGTTGACATGAAGAGGAGTTGCCATGGGATCTAGGGAGGACTGATGGAGGAAGTGGGGGTCTCTTGGAGAACCTCCAATTGGACTCCCATAAACCATTCCATTCACTGGCTGTTCAAACTCCATTGGTAACATGATCTGGTAAAACATGGGAAGGAGGATAGATGCAGAATTTAACATACAGAGTCAATACACGGTATTGTGACTCAATATACAGTAGGCCCAATGACCATATCAAGGTCTAGGTCATGAGCATTGAAGACAAACATTATGACATGTAAACTGGCACTCACAGTATGAAGTTATGTGACCTTGCAGCATCTTCAAAAATAGATTTTAATAAAAGAATAAGAATTAAACTCACACCAAAGACCTGTGAGAGCTGTCTCATAGCAGTGTCAAGGTGGATCACGGTCTTGCGTATGTCTTCAGCAGTGTTCTCATCATCAGTGGGGATGTTGTTTTCAAACAAACTCCACACCAGACTCCCCAACCAACTTCCCTTCCTCTCCTTCTGGTTGGGGTCTCCACTGCCATTCTGTTGTTGCTGCTCACTCACTACAGCATCATATGCTCGACGAATATACTTCAGTAGGGAGTCCACCTAGAGTATGAAAATACTAAAAATATTACTAACTCTACCTGTATTATGATCAATTAATTTATCAAATTTATAATATTATTACTATATATCCATACATTTCTTTGAAGAAAACATGCATTACATTACAGGTTACTCTTTTTAAAAGGGGGTTTTCAGGGAGTGGTGTCATGGCCAGAGACTATATATTCATACATAAACAGGCACAGTACTGACCAGAGAAAGATTCCCCATGCTAAACATGGGTTGGTTGGCATAGGTGGGTCCCTCCATCTCCAATACATGGGCACGGGCAACAGTGGCCAGGGACCGGGTGGAGTATGGGTCTGTGGCCACCCCTGAGAGCCCTGAAGGGTGGGCCAGGGGTGACCCACCAGTCAGCAGGGATCGGTGTACCAAGTGAGGATCATCCAGAGCATCCTCAATCTCTCGGATGTAACTACTCAAGTTGGTTTGAGAGAACACCTGTTGGGAGAGGCATTCCTTTGTCACACTGTTATGGTGTTCTGTCTTCTCTGAAATATTTTTCAAACTGGTTTCTATGGCTATAAAATGAGAGTAATTTCAAGACAACTGATGGTTATCAGGAATCAATTGGTTGGTCACTCATGACTTGTTTTATCGTTCAACATGAAGCAGGTAGAGTGGAGTAACCAAGGTGCTTTTGCTAGGTAACACCAACCAAACAAATCCTGGCTATCTATATATCTAAATGAAGAGATTCTGTTTGTCTGTCGGGCTATACAAATTGTCATGTGACCACCTACAGCGCCAGGAATTCACACACGGAAAGTGGACGTACACGAGGGGGGACAGAGATATTTTCATCACAAAAAACACCCCACTAATTACTTAATTACACATAATTCACTTATGGTCTAGTATTAGCTAAAGTCTAAAGATTGTAAAGGTACCTTAGTGACCCTAAATAGGATCTGTGCATTCCTTGGAGCAGACAGGTCGAGGCGGAAGAGTCTGCAGGCCAGAAGGTGGAAGAGGCGAGTGTAGAAGAGTAGATTCTCAGCCACAAAGCCCTGCCATCGACTTTCCACTGTCCGTTGGGTCTCATATTCCATGGATGCTGCCTGGCTTGGACTTTTGACATAGAGTTAGTGTCACTCAGGTGAGCATTATTTGCATTTAATCCTGGCTCTTTGAGAGCTAGTAAATTTTTCTATATCAAATAATACTGTGATGAGATGTTAAACAGAATATCATATTTCAAAATAATAATAATACTGCTAACACTGAATGACCATGGCTTTTCTCCAACTACAATAACTAAAGTCTAGTTTAAACAAATGAATTTACATAAAGAAAATCTGACACTCACTTGAAACGTAAAAATGATACAGTATTGTATTTATTCTTTGATCAATAATATGAACCAGCCTGAATATTTTTATATTATTTAAACTTCTAGATCAATGGTTCTTAACCCCTGGATCACGACCCAAATTTGGGTCGCCAAGCCATTTCATTGGGTCGCTAAGGGTTTGTAAAAAATAATTATTATTTTCCCATTAGAAATATATTATGATATATACTGTAAGTAGAATTCATTATGCAATATCATAGGATTCTAAGCAGACCATGATTAAATAAAGACTCAATAACAGAAAATTTATTTTGAACTTCTTTTTCCACAGGAATAAATCATCCATTTTAATTTTATAGCATGAAAAACAAACAAACAAACATTTTCGTTTTGGTGAAGCAAGCAATTATTTGTTATCTGTTTATTTTCTTATGGATCACTGTTATTCAGATGTGCTACTTGTAATAATAAATACCCCAGCATGTAATTTTGTTTCTGTAACACGTTTTTAGAAGCATACCGGTAATCATATATATAAAGACAATTTATATTGGGGCTTGGGTCGCCATGGTTGATTTGGGCAAGATTTTGGGTCGCTGTCGAAAAAGGTTAAGAACCACGGTTCTAGATGATATTCTGTTTACTGAGTGAACAGTACCAACCTATTTGCCGAGGCAAAGTTGGTGTAGCGCCAGGGCTGGATATAGGAAAGCCATGTCTCCAGCACCAGTCTGAAGGAGGAGTCGAGAGGCCAGTGGCTGAAGGTGTGACACAGAAACTGGTACAGGCTCTTGCGGTACATGTTCCACACATTCCTGGTGAAGAAACATTGGAGTCAGGTTAGGGGAATTGAAGAGAGGAAAATGTCATATTGGTGCATTTTTTTAAATTCTAAACAATACAACATGACTTCTGCAATACTGTAATCTCTGACTGACACCTAATGATTAATCCAGTCTGAGGGATATGTTACTAATAATTAAAGGTAAAAAGCTATACAGTGGTTGTGTGACTTACTTCCTCAGGTCATCAAGTGGGGAGGGTTGTGCTGCCTTGCCACTGTTGGTGAAAAAGTGTAGGTGTTTGACAAGCATCCTCACCACACGCACATGGTCGCTGGTCGGCACTAACACCTCCTGTTATGCAAGAGGGAGGGTAGGCATTGCTTAGATAACAGTCATTATTATAACCACCCATCAAATGTCACACCTCACGACGTGCAGTTTCTAACACACCGTGCATATGTGAAAGCCCTCCGAGAACACGGAGTTATCATCAAGTATAGTACAGTATATTTATATCATTATATCTACACTTAATATTATGAAATGTATGTATTGTATGTGAAATTTTTATGTATTTTTGTAAACTCTATAACTTTTCCACTAAATATGAGGAATTAATGAACAAAGGGTGGACCCTCAATAATCCTAGTTAATTATATCAAGTATCCCATCAGTTAGAAAACTTTCCTGTCCAGTATCTTGTTACTTTGCTTTGAGGACTGTAAGGCTGAGCATGCAAGTTAAAAAGAAAAAAATTAGGCTTTATTTTCAGCCACACGATAACATTCTATCCAAATCATATATGAGTTGGGGGAAATATGACACACATTTCTGACTTATGTTGTATGGCTTCAGTAGCACTGTTCACAATAATGTTTAAATAATGGAGAGTTGGAAATTTTTGCCTCAAACTTTGTCATTGATTCTTTTTTGGACATACTGGTTGCATCCTTCTAAGCCTCAAAGTAAAGTACATAATACTGTCAAAAGTCAGGGAGTCTGTTTTTAAGGTCATACAAAGGTATGTACATTATTTACAAATTCTTTACATTTGCCAATAGAAAAGTCCCAAGGATAAATTGGAGCAGAGATAGATTTAATTACAATTAACCCTCACCATTCAAACAAGCATTACGTTAGCATGATTTAAATGGCAGACGAGGTAAACTAGAATACATATACTGAGTAAATATTGGATATCTGTCACTGGATAGCAACTCTCAAGTACTGTACAGTAGTTGTAAGTTTGCCCTCATTGTCAGTATGCACTTCCATTTAGAAATACCACATGGAACATTTGTACAAGAGATCATCTATGCCTAGACCATGAACTTTCTGGAACACTACCTATTATATACATACATTCCACACCAGCACTAACATAAAACTTCAAACCTAGGAATGTATGTGAGAAAAGTTTTATTCACAGGTTAAACTGAGGCCTATTCACAAAACCTAATACAGTACTGAACTCTAAATCCACTAATCATAAAAATTATGATGTGAAGACTTTAGTTTGAAGAAAGAAATGAAGCAGAATCATTCGGCTTTGTGTTTTACATAAACTTATTTTAGAGAAAGGAGCATGAAGAGAAATATATGCCAACTATATGGCTTTGAGAATGTAGCCTAGGGGTTCTCATCAATTACAACAATTTTAAGAGGATAATTATGTCATCAGCTCTTGGTCACATGAAAGAAAGACCCTGGACAAGGTGGCAACATTGACTCGTCCAATGCCCCCACATCATGCTGATATTTTAATATTAGCCTATACACTATTATGCAATACATAAGCTTCAAAATCTGAAATTTAATAAAGTACTTGTAAAATATTAATTATTAGTAAAAGAACAGATACACTAACAAAACATTTCACTAGTTGTTAGTAAGAATTCTACAGATATCATAATTTATAAAAATAAACTGCTACATACACGAAAAACAATTGTATGTACAGTGTATTAGTTTGTTAAGTCACTTATAGTGTTCACTACAAGAAGCTAAACTTGTAGTAAAACTTGAGGATAAAAGTTTACTAAAACATGAATTAATTCATTAAGTGACTACTTAAAATCAAATAACCCACAAACAAACAAACGATGCAAACCTACTGCCATATCTAAGCAATCACGACTTGAAATTACTGTATGTCAATATATAATTGCCATACCGCTTCATAACCATAAACCAAATGTAAAATGTAAAATATTGTACTTGACATTATGTTGGCACTGTCAGCAATTCAATCACAAAAAATATTAAATATCTAAGTACTGTAACAGTTCTTTGGTAATGCTTAAAAAGGAGGAAGCTTCAGCTCTTTCAGTCAAGTACTGTACAGTATATTAATCTGTACACAGGGAGTAGGGTTACAGCAATTCATTCACAGAACTACAGTACTGTACATGTATGGACAGAGCTGCCATGGTCACCAGTTCTGAGCCCAGAATATTGGCACAGGGAGTAAGAATACTATCAGTACACCAACCACCACTTACCGTATCTCAACAAGTGTTAGAGTTTTAATTGTCACACATAATAAAGACTTCCTCTATTTTTAGTCACTATCCTATTATACAATTACTGACTCCTCTTCTATTCTGGTCTAATGTTTGCTGAGTGATATATTAGTGCTATTTATAAAGAATAACTAATGTTCCCGATATTAATTATCAATTAAAAGCTTACTATTTACAAATAAACAAGTTGAAACAAATTTTATATAAAAAGGAAGATAATTATTTTAAAGTGAATCAGCAGTACTGTTCTGCTCTCCTTTCCCAGATAAGGAAAAAGATCCATTGTAATACTGTATACACAATACAATAACCTTCAAAGTTCTCTCAGCAGCTTCTATTGAGCTATACAAAGATATAATCCTGATTTATCTCGTATTCAGCTAGACAGCTTGAGGAACTTCAACAACAACAACAAATATTAAATACCCATTGTTAAAGAATTGATACTTACAATCAACCTTAAAATATTTCAAGATTGAATTTCATAATCTCTTTACTTTTATGAGTTTTAAATAGCATAAACAGGAAAAAATAAATGACCAAAATATCTACACAAAAAGAGAGCAAAATGCAGTACAAGATTTATATCTGATCAAATATATTGCTAGAGATCTGAGAGTTGTGGTAAAAGCCCAAAAATATGGAGATAATTATTAAAATTCATGTATGCATAAAACTATACTGATGTGCACCAACACTTCATAAATTATGATGCATGTGGCAGCTCATATATTCAACCTGTCATTACATCTATGACATTAACTGGCACCTGTCAGATCACTGAATATATTGAACCAGCTGTACATTAGTAACTCTATCTATAAACTTACTCAATACAATCTTAGTCAATCATTGTCAGTAACATGGATAATTCACCAACAGAAATGAAAAAATAATCATGGGAAGGCAAGAACCTATTTACACGTATGCAGCTACGAGCACATTCGAGCTAACGGGTGACAGGAGAAACACTTGCGTTATCATCTTTTAACTCCTTCACTGTGAACGTATGTGTGGTATAATACTGCATCCCCACAAGAATAACTTGAATATTCTCATACCAAAAATACACTACAACAAAGCCATATTTGATCCAAGTTTATCCCACAATATAATACTACTATACAGTAGTTCGTTTGGCATCCTACTATCAAGAGGAGGATGTAACTTTGCTTCACTCTCACATTACCCACTTTATGAGGAAGGAAGATTTGCCACATATGGTGTGTAGTGTGGACTTGCAGGGAATCTTAAATCAATTATCAGACAGTACAGTACTCTATTACATTTAAATGAACCAGAATAGACTCAATAGAATTTTGAATTTCTCATGTTTTGGTGTAATGATTTCTCCCAATGAAAATTAATTATAATCTGCAACAGTCTTTCAATATGTGGAAAGCAAAAACTTATTAAAAATGCCATGAAGATCAGTCGATATTAAAAAAAGCTCCTAATGCTTTCTGTCGCCTCAGAGCATTTCAGTGACTTTAGCTGAACATCTTACAGTGAAGGAGTTAACTTGAGACAAAGATTCACATGCAGATATCTAAAAACTGTGATGCACTTATGTCAATCAGAGTTAAATGTGGATCAGCCAACTGGTAAAGTTGGTAATATCAGTGGAGTGAGTTGCCGAAGGATGTTTAGTTTCTGGGATAAAATAGCGTCTTCCAGTTTAACGATGAAATCAGTGAGTGGTGTACGTTAGTCAGTAGCCAACTTCCGACAGGACAAAAAACAGGTAACTAGGAGTGTGTTAATGCTATCAGGTTTACAAAGAACTGTGAACTATGTGATGGATTAAATACAGAACTGTCCACTATGTGAAAGATCAGATAAAAGACTAGATGAGAGGAGAGAGTGTAAACTAGGATAACACACTGCAAACAACTCTGTGCACTCAACTCCACCTGTGCACACATTACTGAAATACATGACGATGGTGTATTTATGGTAGACTCAGCTTGGCCGAGCACATATGATTCAGCCAAACAAAACCTTAAACTAAGCTGAATGTTGCTTTGAATCATGATTGAAGCAGGGAATTGTTCTGCTTGCAATGTCATGCCCAAGTCAGGAAATGTGGGAACTAAAGGATTTAGGTGAGACAAAAGGCAAGTGAGGAGTGCATGTGATGTAAGTAGAGCAGTCAGAAGTGAAAGAGAAGACATGGGGTATTGGTGAAGTGAAAGAGGTAGGTGAGGAGATAGGTGTGGATACAATGAGGACATAAGGTAAGGGTTATTTCAGTATAGGATTAGAAAGGACATGGTTAGGATTGGTAAAGTGAGGTGATGAGGGTATATGTGTGGAAGGCAAGTGAGAAACATCAGGATATAGAACAGGGTACAGTAATTGAAGTTACAATGAAGGAAGGTTTGGACATGGCTGGGATAGGTTAGGAGAGGGCAGGACAGCTAAAGTGAGAACTATATCATTTGAGGACAGCATGAAGCGCGGCAAGAGACGACAGCAAATGGTACCGGTCTGTAACTTACAGTGTCGCCACAGTGCCAATATGGCCGATAGTCTACAGGAGTGTGCTCTGAAAAGACACTGCACGCATGCAGGGCAGAGCACTGTAAAGAGGAAGTTGGGGTAAAACAATGATGTAATCAGCAACCAAAATATCCAAAATCCAAAACAGGCATAACTTATTTACAAATGCAATATGCCAAAAAAACAAAACACATGTAGATAGATACTACATATTTCTTCACATTAAGTAATTCACAGAATTTGAAGCCAAAATGTGAAACTACTTAACTATATATGGAAGCCATTATGTATGAGTGCTTGAGGAGCAACTAAAGCTAATAACTCTTCATCAAATATGAGTAACATTGTAATTCTCAAGCTTTAGCAATATGGATGTGAATGTCATGCACAGAAGGGGATACTGTACTAACACATCTAATTGTAGTTGATACGTTCTTAGTCTGGTCATAAAAGTTTTACCACAAGGAATATTTCCTTTAAGACATTGGCCAAAACACTGACACACAATGATAGAATCAGATTGATTGGAAACATTCAGTGCTGAATAATATATTAAAATATTTGATGTACATTATGTTATCACATAACTTGGTGGAAATCCTGAATATGAGTGAACTCAAAGTCAGGGTTGAATATGGGTCATGTTTAGCATAAGACATACTGTACTGAAGATTTCTATTAAGGTGAATGAATATATACAGCTTCATGAAGCATTTACATCCATAAACAATGAGCTAGGAAGTTTACTGCTATAGTATCTGCTATGATGATATGATAATAGCAATTGAGTAACTGAAAGCCGAAGTTAGCATTACTCTTAAATCCTTGCAAAGATTAGGATAAAACTAAAAATACACTGTAGTACTAGATTATTACTGATAGTGGTTAGCCAAACTGTAATATTTACTTTGCAATATAAGCCAATAATATAACAATTTTAAAGTAGACAAAAATATTAAGCAATTACACTCAACTGGGCGAATTATCTCCAAAATAAGCTAACATGAACATTTTACATTACTACTGAATTAAGAAAATTGTAAACCAAACTAAACTTTAATTTTTCTAGAGTTTCATATTCCCACAAAGCTATGCTGAGAGTTTTGCAAGTAACATGGGTTAATGTTACATGTTAAACATTTTTGCATCTTTTATAACACTATGAGAATGGGTTGGAAAGAGCACTGCAAGATTAGGGATTACACCCATGAAAAGATGAATATTTCAACTATATCTG
Source organism: Petrolisthes manimaculis (assembly GCA_034508575.1). Lineage (NCBI taxonomy): Eukaryota > Metazoa > Arthropoda > Malacostraca > Decapoda > Porcellanidae > Petrolisthes > Petrolisthes manimaculis. Next base: position 74,254 of record JAWZYT010002849.1, on the reverse strand, counting down.
AATCTTAATAAAGCCACTCTGATATACAGTATAAAGATAATGCTCACTTGTTCAGTAGAGGGTCTATATATATTCCATTTTTTCAGTGTCACAAAGTTTTCAAAAATAATATTTGGATAACACCAAACTGCATATACTGTACTGTAATTATCACAAGTTAAAAATATCTTTATCTTTGCAAATATCATAAGAAAATGTACAGGATTCATGCAAACACTATATATTTTCCACATTTAACCATCACACAAGATCCAACTACATCTTTTATCTCTATCAAAAACCTTCCTTGAACCACCTAGAAATCCCACTTAACAGACATGGATTTAGGGTGCTATTGGTAGGTCCTGGGTGATACAGAATAGGTCAAGCATAAAAAGATGTAGTTACCTGTGAGTCTATGAGAACTTCAATGAAATTTATAGAACGACTGCATGTATATGTAGAAGAAAAGCAATACATCTCATGCGTGACAAATAAATGTAATCACGTCTACTACTCCCCTTCATATATATATTACCAGATAAAATAAACGAGGTAGGAAGTGGGTGCAACTGCTTACCTGACTGTTGTGGGAAGGGGCAGGCGTGGGCTGGGTAGGACGGGCAGGGGATCGAGCAGGTGGGGGAAGACACTGGTTAACCCACATTTCCATGACCACTTGAACCAGGATCTATTGGGTCAGATAAATATGTGAATTAGCATTGCATTAATGGTTGGGTTCAAACTGGAATACAAGAAAGAAAGGAAGGAAAGACGGCTGGACGAGTTGTGAATATCCGAGAACCTGAGCTAAACGAATAACTACAGTAGGTGGACAGTTCAATATCTGAGGACAGCACTGAATACGAATTTGCAAATGGAAAGCAAATGAATAGTTTACAAGGTATATAATGAATCTAACACTCACCTGACTGGTCCAGATGTTGAGTTGTGGGTTAGGATTATGATGGTGGTGGTGGTGGTGATGAAGATGGTGGTGAAGGTGAATAGGGGAGGAGATAGCATGGGCCCCAGAACTCCCCATATCTCCCCGCAGATAACCATGGTGAGGAGGTCCTGGCGGGGAGCGAGGAGAACCGATAGGAGAGACTAGGGAGGTGAGGTAGAGGCCGGGATTGGCACCCCTGTGGAAACAAACATAACAAACAACAATAAAGGTAAATCTAAGTAATATTCTCAGTATTTGGTAGCTTATATTTACAACTGATGCATAAACACAATATTCTCAAGTTATCAATATGAAACAGAAAACAAATTAACAAAGCCAATTATGGTTGATTATGGTGATCATATACACCCAACCAGCTGGTAATATACCGTAATACAAAAGAAATATACTGTAAAGATAAACAAGAGAGGGACTCTGGAACCCACTCAAGATTACCCTTTCATAAAATACAAGAAGCATTACAACATAACAGAGATAAGAAATTTAACTAAGAGCAACCCCAACAAACATAAAGGTAGCCTCTGAGGCACCACCTACCTTGGAGCAACTGGAGACAGCACACCTCTGGGAGAGACTGGAGGGCTGGGTGGGCCGGGTGGAACAGAGTTATCACAGGGAAGGAAGGCAGTAAGATAGTCCTCCAGTAAGGTCGGATAGAGGGCATCCCCAGCAGTGGTCCATGACAAGGACCACCGCTGGCTGTTACCGCCCACCAGAAAGTGAGCGAAGTGGAATATGTAATACTCAAATGCATCTGAGGAAGCAGGTTAAGGTATACTGTATACTGCTGGTTCTTAGATTGTAGTAGCACTATATAGCTCTACATATAATATATATAAAGGAGTTTGATTGATTATGTGACAGTAGATGAAAGGTTGAGGAAGGATGTATATGATGCAAAAGTGGTGAGAGGAATGGTCCATTGCTCCAACCATTTTGCGGTGATATACAGTGGATCCCACAAGTACATGGCATTTAACTATGTGAATTTAAAAGTACACAGGAAGCATAATTGCGGCACAGATACCAAGTGAATATTAAAAAATACCAAATGAAATTTCAAACTATGCGCGCGGATGCAGAACTCTATTCACATTTGGGAAAGTGCGGCGGCCATTTTGTGTTGTCACAGAGCGGCCAAGGCAAGTTAAAGTGATGGACATAGAGAAAAAAAAGGAGGTTTTAGACAAGTTAGCTAAGGATGAAAAAGTAACTCATATTGCACATTAATATGGGGTGAACGAATCCTTCATAATGGCTAATAAGCATAACAAAGAAAACATTTTGAAGTGCTATGCTAAATGTACACCATCGGCTAGAAAAACATATTAAAAAAACCACACTGGAGATGAAAAACTGAGAAATTGCTATCCATATACATCAACCAGCAAGTAGAGAAGAAAGTACCTTTGGACACTGGAGTTATCTGTGAAACAGCCAAGGCTATTATGAAAAATATGCCTCGGACTCCCAAACCAATGTATCAACCCTATCTTTGTTTACCAAGTGAGTTAACTGGTGATATGATGTGAGGAGATAAAGCCTTTTCGTAGGCGCCTAATTCCGTGACTTCTTTCTTCTTTTCTGTTTATATTGTATTCTTCTTCATTTACCGGGTAGTTATTTATGTTTTTAACTATTGATGCATTGGTCCATTTTTAATTAATTTCCATCGTGTTTGAGGTCTCATAGTAAAAAACAACAACGTTACTTTCGAGAGACATAAGAACCTATCCCAATTTTCATTATTAATCTTTAGTCCCCAAGGATGCACAAATCCAACTAAACGCCACCTAACCAGAACACATTACGCGCGTACTTGTGGGGTTCACTGTACTGCAGTGGGTAAATGTAGGGGGAAAAGGCAGCATGTGGGAATACAATCACATGATATTGAGACTAAAACTTTATGACATGTATGGGAGAACATTCATAAAACCTTTAGATCTTATACTACCATACTGCACATATAAAAGGATACTGAGAAGAATGTTGATGGGTGGTTTGCCTGGCCCAGGATTCTGAACCTTATTAACGTAGAAGGCTCCGGGTGTCCCATCCTCAATTTCCACCCGACTCCTAGCCTGCAAATTTGGGGACATGGTTTTATATTACTGTAAGTATATGAATAAAACAGAATCACTTACTAATGAGGTTAGGTACTAATGAGGTATCACAAATGCAAAGAGAACTGGTTATAATGTTGGATACAGTTGATTTACAGTCAACTAAAATTACAAAAAGTAAAAACATACAGTATCTGGAAAAATGTACAGATAATAAAATGCTAAAATAATAAAAGGAAGAGACACGACAAGGATACTGTAGTAGACAAATGACACTAACCGGGAGCCATGCCACAGGGAACTCAAACCCAAGGAAAGGGTCGTTGGCCAGACGGTAGGCAAGGGAGAGTAATGGTCCAGATGACCCCAGGAAGACCCTCAGCTGGTCAAACTCTCGGGGATGAGAAGAGCGTGTGATGGTACGTAGACCCCACCCACCCTGACCACCCACACCAAAGATGTTCTCCACAGTGAGACGAAGGGTATGGCCGGCATCCTTACTGGTGGACTCGTTAAGAACTCGACTGATCTCCTCACATCGTACCTGTAGCAGCGGCTGGCTCAAGGCACTCTGCAGCCGACTCTGTCAAGGTGTTGAAAAGTCAGTATGCTACACTGGTGAATCACAGAGACTAACAGAAGCTACACACAAATTATTTACTACCGTAAGTATACAGAAGACAGAAATAAAAGAAAAGCTTTTTTTTTATCACAATATCCTGGTGATATAGTAGCACCTCCTAGGACTGAGATGCATACTCCTTCCACTAGCATAGTAAAGTACAGTACCATAACAAATGTATTACCTGTTTACAATTATTACCTGCAATGAAGGTGTTAAGTCTTCAATACCAATACATGTACCATAATTTTCAAAGCTAACATCTTCCATCTTGAACCAATGTAAAGTGACTGTTTCAGTATATCTGCAAATGCTCAGGTATAAACATGCAACCTGTATTAATATGTGAACAGATAGGGACAAATTGGCAACCAATCCATACAGTAGGAATGCCAGATGCCCTATTACCAAATAAAAACATTAAAAAAAGAATCAATTATGGTACTGAGCCCTATCCACACATATGGTAAATTTGTACACACATTGAATGAAAGATATAAAAAAAATAAAATACACATAATCCACCACAATGTAGATACTGAATATATTGATGTGAAATATCAAGAGAGCAAGCTGAAGCAAGTTTATCCTTTCACAGACGATGCATAACCAAGCCATCAGGTTGTAGCTTGTTATTTTCCCACCATGGCATTATGGAGATGGAGTGGAATGGGTAATAAAAGTAAGATAGGAAGGAACATACACTAACTTACAATTTACAATATATTCAATAAACTCACCATAATTCTATCAACCGGCTAAATTATATCTGGAATAACTGAGGTAAACTTGAAGATGGCTGGCTGGTTTGTTTAGAATGGATGGGAAAGGTTGAAAAAAATGAAAAGAGGAGGAAGGTAAGGGGGACAGGATGGGAGGGAGGAGGGGGGGGGGATGAAATGGTTATAAGGAGACTGGGTAAGGGAGAGTGGAGTGGAGGGGAGGGGAAGACCTGATGAGAGAGTAGTAAGGGTTTAGGAGGGGGAGGAAGGGATGTTAGTGATATAGGCCTAACTTAACTTACGTGGGGAAGGAAAGTGTGGTAAGTTAGTAAGTTAAGAGATTGTGGTGGTGTAAACTTCACTAAGTATATAAATAATAAGTAAATAACTAAGTAAACCACTACAGGAATAGTTGAAGAAAGGGAAAGGGACCGTATCGTAATATACAGAAGCAATAATAATATGGAGTCAAAAAGTAAACATTCCCTCATGTCATGGAGTGACTTCACTTATTCTGGTTACTTCACAAATCCTTTATTACACCTCTATAGCCTTCTCGACACTCATATGTCTTACATCTTAATTATATCCTAAATCTATCCCTAATTATGGACACACAGGAAAGTTTAATGTGACTCACACTCAAAGACAGTCCTGGTGCCGCCATGTTGGTCATTCGAACGAGAATTTCTGTTGAAATTTATTTCTTGCTCAGATAAGTTGTTGGATTACATTATAATTATTATTAATAGTTATCCTAAAATTTCTTGAATGACCTTTGTTACATTGAATATATACCAGAGTATACACATTGTAGTCATACTAACTTTTTTATTGAAATTTCTTTTATATTTTAACGCGGATTGTTTACATGAGTCATTTGAGAACAACAACAACGACCACTCGTTAAATAAATAAAAAGATGAAATTTTAACGTCAGTTGATTTAAAAGCTCAAAATTATGTTGTGTATTTAAAAAAAACTATAAATATGATAATATCATCGAGTGGTGATCTATTAATACAATAGTACCACTATTTGACAGTAATAAATATATTCTATAAGAAAAAGTTGAGTGAAATGACATGATTCAAGTTTAATACATCATAATAATAGTAAAATTTATAAACACCTAATAAGAACAAAACAATGGTTATTTAACAATGCTCAGTCACAGACACTTTTATTACCATGATTATTTTTTATGGGTGCCGTAGAAAAGATATCACTACCATTACAAACCAAAATACCAATGCTTGAAATTTCCCCCAAGATAGTGGAATTTTGAGAGGTATCTTGGGAATTTGTGTCGAATAATTCAGTAATTTCTTGGACCTTTTATTTAGGATTTCTTTGAATTTTTGGGCCTTTTGTTTCGAAAAATTTGGGCCTTTTGTTTGGGAATTTTTGAACCTTTTATTTGGGAAATTTTGGACCTTTTGTTTGGGAATTTTTGGGCCTTTTGTTTGAGAATTCTTGGGCCTTTTGTTTGGGAATTTTTTGGTGGGGAGTAGTTTTGGGAATTTCATCATTTTCCAAATTTCCACTGACAACCCTGATTGCAAAAGGCGTGGTATGTCTGGCTGTCTGCACTCCTGTCTGTCTGTCTGTCTCCTGTCTGTCTGTGTGTCTCCTGTCCATTACATAATTAAAAGGTCAGTCATTTGAAACTTATTAGTGTATTTGTTATTTGTATACTTGATTAAGATTCATTAACGTTAGTGGTTAATAGCTGTGACATTAGGTAATTAAGTTGTCTATTATTGAACTTTTAATTAATGACTAACGTTAAAAGATTATATTTTACCGAATTAGCAAGTAATATTACCCAATAATCATATAATAATCTTTAAGTTACCAACCAATAAGGTGTAAGCAAATGCTGATTCCTCCAAACTATTCCATGCAACAGAACACCATTATTTTTCTTTATCTGGTCCTTTTAACTGACATACTATGGAGGAATCAAGGCACTCCAGTGTAACATAAGTGAATAATTACGGTAAATATGGAAAAGATTATCATTATTGTGTACGGCTATTCTTTATTATGGTTAATATTGAAAAAATTACCGTTATTGCGTACGGTTTTTATACCTTCATTACCCATACCGTAATTACCCCCATAAATTTGATAATTAGCTTAGGTGTATTGATGGTGTTAATTTCAGCCTGGTAAAATGAGCTCTGAAAACAGCAGCAGCAGTGATGACGAGGTGTTGCAGCTGTCAGCGGCAACCATGGGGGCGCTGATGGAATTCTACAAGGAGCAGCAGGAACGAGAAGACAGGATGAAAGAGATTGAGGAGGGCAATATTCCAGAGACCTTTGAAGAGAACTGGGTGAGAGATTAAGGCTCCCTGTTGTGATGATTGTACAGTACATTAGACTTGGGGTGGGCTTTTGATTCCTCTTGATTATGCCACAAAACAAACTCATTCAATGTAGGTAGTGTTTCATGGCGATGTTTGAAGGACTCTCTAACCTCCAATTTTCTGACTACATTACTGAGGTCTTTAATAGATTGTGACAAATAATACTGATTGACAATAAGTTAAACCAATAATCTTACCAAGAGCTCTGCCTGCTTTATTCGAGCATTGCAATTTAATTCCCTGAACCCCCGAATCTCGACACATTAAACTTCTATATATCACATATATTTTTTCATTTATTATATTGCAGAAAATGAGTCAGTTCTGGTACCATGAAGACACTGCTATGGAGCTTGCCAGGGAATGTTTGAGGCTTGCTGGTAATGACGGCTCCATTGCTTGTGTTTCGGCTCCTACACTCTACAGAGCACTCAAGAAGTTGGAACATAACTGTACTGGTAAGTTGGCTGATCATAGGTAGTGAGGAACAGAAATTAAATTTTTGTGTTTGTTACAATGATGATGGTACAGAAAGTAAATTAAATGCAGAACTGTACTGTGATTTATCAAATAAATGAACAGTACTACTGTATTTTTTATTTTTGCTAGTTACCATATGTACAGCCACAATAAAGAACCACCAACACTTTCCTTCCATCATGCAAATAAATCAGTATCATATCAAAATATAATCATACAACACCTTACGTCAACTCAACCTCCTCAATTATTATTATGAGGTGGTGCAAAATCATACATGTGATTTTCTTTATTGCCAAGATATTTTACTACGATGGAAAGAAAGTGTTGGTGGATATTTGATTGTTGCTGTACAGTAGACTAATTTTTAAATTCTACTTGTAAGTATGTTTCATGGTGGTAATGGGAAGGTCCTGTAGTCAATAAGAAATTATGCTAGGTACTGAACAAGCCAAGTAGGCTAACAGTACCAAATTTAACCACGGTAGGGGAATTAAGTCATTATATTGTATTGAAGGTATTTTATGTAATATAATACATAATATAACATTTTATTGATGGATATTTCCAGTGAAGGTCTTTGAATACGACACAAGGTTTGCCGTCTACAAGGATGACTTTGTTTTCTACGACTACAAGAACCCACTGGCAGTAAGCAGAGAGTTACGTGAACAGTTTGATGTGGTAGTGGCGGACCCACCTTACCTCTCAGAAGAGTGTCTGACCAAGACAGCAGTGACTGTCAAGTTTGTGATGAAAGAAGATGCTCGGATTATCCTCTGTACCGGCCATGTCATGGAGGATCTGGTCAATAGGCTGCTGGGGGTCAGCAAGTGTCAATTTGAAATTAAACATGAAAACAACCTTAGTAACCCATTTGTGTGCTATGCTAACTATAATCTTGATGAACACTGTAAAACTTAGAGTTGGTTTTAAAAAGAAAAAGAATCAAAGATATCCCGGTTCAAGACCAAGCATGAAGCTGCCTTATTGACATGATATTTCTTATGCAGAAGTTATATATTTTATGAATGTTGTCTGGTTGACATACAATAATAGAGCTCAGAGTGATGATACTTGTTGTTATCAATCCAAGACCTCACTTGAGTTATCTGTTTGTGCAATACTGTATAGCTACAATACTGCCAAGTACATTGTATGGCTGATGTCTTCACCTTTACAGTGATGGAAAATGCCAGTGACAACATTCCAGCTAATGAGGTGATACTTTTTAAGTTTGTGGTCTGTGCCTTGTTGATGATAATTTATGGTTTTATTAAAGTTATTGCATAAAAATAGGTTTTATTTTATTAAACATCCTAATTTACACTTGTTATGGTAGTTGGTTAGAAAATTAATAGTAGATGCTGCTGGTAGAGTGATTGTGATAAGCAGTTGTGTCTTAATGGAAATGGGCAGGATATAGATACATGATTCATCATCATCATCATCATTCAGCAATAAATAACCGTCTATTATTAGGATTGCTTTATCTATACAAATAAGTACCTGTTTGGTATAAGTAGATTGGTATCATATTAAACACCTTGAAGAATACCATATGAGGGATGCTTTGGATATTGTTTTGTGTGTCACTGCTCATCTCAGTTACTCTAGTACAGTCATGGCACATAGTCTTTGATCAGGATGTAAGAGAGGGCTGGTCTAGGATTATGTGCCACGACTGTACATAGAGTAGTGAGTGGTATGGTATACACTGCAGGGTCAAATGATTTAACTTTTACCTTGTGACTGGGGTAAAACTTGCACTACACTTTAACTCTAATTACAGTTACAATTTTACTGATAATGAAAGGAAGGCAGGAACTTCTTGAAGCAACAGTATTAACTTAGCACCACTGGATTGTTGACACTATACTGTACTACAATGTATACTGTACAATTAATAGGCCCTGTAATTTTACAAGAGGATGACAGTATTTTGACTTGGCAACTTGGAACATACAAAGGAACAATATGAAAGGTTCCTGGGAAGGTGAAAATGAAAATTCATGACTACTAAGACTAGAAAAGTGTACAGTGACACTAATATATTTTTTCTCTTAGAGATAATGCAGCATGTAATATACAGTACAGTTAGTCACAGGAAGTACAGTATGCAATTATAATAAAGCTTCCTATTTGGGAGATACAATACATGTACAGCACTCTACTGAAATTTTTGGTAACTTTCAAATACAACAGAATTAAAACCAATAAAATTGTGCATTATTTTTAAATTTCTGTTATTTTCTGGCAACACTAGCCTTAACACATCTTCCAAAAGTAAACTACTGTACTGTATAGGTGTACATAGGATTTCCATTTGTTGATGATAATATACTGTACCATTAATAGCAAAATATGCAGCTTTACAGATTATTTGGAAGGAAATATTTTGATACCAGTTATAAACTATAGGCGAGTATATTATTCACACGAATGAGAGCTATTTCACATACAGAGACATAAGTTAAAAGACCTTCCCCTTCATAATATTACCTTATGCCACAGCTGACAAAATGATTCAGACATTCCAGTTTCATACAACAACCATAATGTTTTTCTAGTACTGGTATCAGGTTCATTACTGTATATGGCAAAATCATAGTAAGTGATTGTGTGAGTTGATCCTAGATAAGAAATGTGGAGTCTGGAAGACCTTAAGAGTTTTGTTTTTATGAAACTATTCTATATTGGTGTTACTCTAATCCAAGAATCCTGTCCTTCCCATTACCTTCCTCATTATTGAAGTCTTTCATGAGACTGACCGGGTAATTACCACTTGGGTTCCTCAGACCCTGTGATATATTACATGTGAGTTCAGTATTCAATTAGGGGAAGGGACTTTCAAAATGTTTGTCTTCTCCTTTTATCTAAAGGAGGTTCTATCATTAGTGACCTGAGGACATCCCATCAATTGAAGAAAATATCTTGCTTTTAGGGTAATTTACTAAAACAATGGTCATAATTTTTTTATTTTAATTGTTTGGAAGTTCTTCATAAATGTTAATGAAAAATATATATTTTGGGGATAAAATAAAAATAAAATGTTTAATTCCAAGTACTGTACAGTATATAATAAATGAAATTTAGTTCTCCATATTTTTTAAAATGTGGGGTCTGGTAGTTCCCTTGAAAAAAAAAAGAAAAAAAAAAAGGTATTGTCGATGTAGGGTATAAGCCAACTAGAAAGAGAAGGATGTGAGGGAATACAATATACCTAATGCACTGTACTTTAAATGTAGTGGTAATACCAAGAGTGTTTTATAACATTTGATGGATTAGTTATCAAGACTCATCAACTGGTTACACCTAAATAATTGAAACATCATTACTAATAAATAAAATCAGTAGCCTTCTCCGAATATGTATTGCAGCATCCAAGCATTTATATATATAGGTCTATCTATCTATCTATAGCTCTGATGCCTCATTCCCTCTGGGAAGTCTCCCCAAGGGGGTGGCCATGGCAGAAGTGTCTCCAGTTTTCCCTGTTCCAACACTCCCTCCTTACTTGGTCAAGCCCTTCTCTGCCCCTCACATACTCTCTTCCATTCTGTTCTCCCATCTGACTGGGGGTCTGCCTCTCACACCAGGTGCCACAATTTCACTTCCATACACCTTTTTTGCAAACTCCAAGTGTCCAAACCACTTCAATGTATATTACGCTCTATCCTTTCAAGACTCTTGCTACTTTCTCCATCCCACCTGGAAGTCCACATACTCCTTCCTCTCATTTCCACAGCACCTATTCTAGACTGATGAACTCTACTCCATGTATTTGTCAGTGTCAATGTTGGCAGGATTATAATACAAAGTACAGTACTGTATTTCATAGTTCCCTTGTCACTTCCATACTCACACTATTACCCTTCAAAATCTATCCCAGTGATCCTTTGACCTGTCTACCCCTCACTGCTCTTTTTGTCCTAATTTTTCCTTCTATAATTCCATGTTACACAGAACTGTTCCCAAGTACTTAAACTTCTCACCTCTTAAATCCTTTCACCCCCTAGAGTTATCTCAGACTTGGTCCCAGTTGCCATTCTCACTCTACAGGGTGTAGCAAAGTCAATCACTTCAGTTTCTCACCTCTCAAATACCATCACTTTACTTTTACCAACATTCATCTCAGTTTCCTTTGTACTGTATACACACAGACAGAAACTCATCCATCACTCTCTGCAACACCCTTTCACTGTCACCCATCAACACAGTATCATAGTGCTATCAGCAAATAAGCTTGCCACCAAGGACCAATTTACTCTATTCAGCCTCAGCTTGACTCCCAGGCCATCCACTTTGGCCTTCATCTTGCTCATACAACCATCCATATAGACATTGAACAAAACACTAATATCAAAATTTTCCCTTAGATCACCCTCTACCTACACACATGCTTTTGCCTCACCATAAAAGACCTCAATGCCTTCCAGTAACAGCCTATCTATATATAGGTATAACAAAAAATAAAGATACCATTTTATCCACCTAGTAATGTTGTGCCAGATTCACATCATGGTTATATCACCAAGCCTTGATGTGTATCATAGCTTCACCTGAGGCAACCCAAGCACTCCCACCTTAACTTTTTACATGCAATAAAGCTAAAACTTTGGTACACTATGATATTCTCAGACATCATCTAGTCGCACAGGATGTTGAAGATTGAAGCATATTAAGAGCACGTTTCTCCAATATTTCAAGCATCCTTTTATCAGTGAAACTAGAATAACATGTCTTGTGCCAGGTTACTCGTGGAACGACTTGTGAGTTGTTGTTGAAGATTGGCTTTAGTAGACTTATAACTTTATGGTTTTTATAATCATTACACCTCATTCTTCTACATGATGCATTCTTGAGTGCAGCAATACCTCTGCTTGATCCACCATAAAGGATAGCTCCAATCTTATCCTTCTGGCAGAGGATGCAGTTAGAAGAAGTACGAATATTAGGAGATGATGTCTGTGGGATGGGCTGGATCTGAAGATGAAGTAAAATTATATACATTAAAATCATGAGCACTTCATTAATCCTGCTGCATTGAAAAGATGAGACTTAATGTTGGTCAGGGAATAGTCAATGTTACCTCTGGATATTTGCACGAAAATCTACGAAATTCATCTAGAAAATGGATGGTATTATCATTATATTCTGATAATACTACAATGAGGATTTCAATATTGAACAAGTGGGATAATTCAGTATAATTGGATGCTTCTCATTCTTCCAAGCTATTCCAATAAAACATCACCCCTACTGAGATGTAAATACTGTACATGTGTGGGGAAGAGGAGCAGAGAATTTCACTAAGTATTCTGTCGCTCTAGATGTTATTTCATTTTTCCATACTGTACATTTGCAATCCAAAATTTATATCCAGGTCCCATTCAAGTTTCGAATCATTTGACATACTAGTGAACCAATTACAACGCTTATCCTGTTTTATAATTGCTTGAACTCGCTCAATACTTGATCAAGTTATTCGAAGCAAGCATGGATACATATTTCGGATTGCAAGTGTACCTGGTTCTGGAGCTGTCCGCTCCTTGATAAAAAATGGAATTTGGTATAGTATTGATGACGATAATTTATGAGCACTATAACTTCATGCTAAGTATCTTTAAATATACAGCATCTGTACTTTCAAATGGTGAAAGGAAAGAGAGTTTAAACCTTCAGGGACTGAATAACAAGATGTACAGTTGGGGAACAAATTATTTGAACACTGTTGGTAGCTTCTGGCAACATCGCCAGGAGTAAACACGTTAGTACAATAATAGACAAAATTCATGAATTAGTTACCGGTACATACAGTAACTATAATTGCTACTGGGAGATATCAACCAGCCACACACCGTGAAACAAATGTTACCCTTCTATTCATAAATATTTTCTCTCACTAATCTGTTTACTCTGAGCTGTTCAGATACTTTATTCCCCAACTGTACATACCAGGTGGCATATTCTATATTGTGAATGACTGTTAGAGAATATCTGGTATTCATGTTCTTGCCAGTCCATCAGTGGCTCAAATTGATGAAGTGGTGCATTTATCATCCAATGTCCATGTCAACTGTGTCGGTAACGGGTACAGTACTGCACTGACACTTTATAAACTCAACAGGGTTCTATTGCTTCATTCACTGGTTTTACAGACACTTTGCCATTCATTATCTACTAGTAAGTAAGTCTCAACATGGCAAACTGTCATGTCCTATAATTTGAAGTGCTTTGATATGTATAATATAGTCCATTGCTAAAATGAAAACAATATAAGTGAAACTACAAGAAAATGAAAAGTGCCTGGCATGTAGTTCTTGGGATACTTGAGTACTGTACCCTATTCTCACTTGGTTATGTATGATTTACTGTTTGTGGGAGAAAAAACATGAAAGCTAAAAGATTATATTGCCCAGTTGGAGAAAGACCTACACCTCAAACTCTACCAGATATTTAAGTGTGAATGTGGAAATACTATGTGTAGGTGGTGTATGAAATATTTCTGTGTTTCTGGTATCCCATGGGATGGTTCCAGTCTGTCGATTTAAGAACTCAGAAATTTCTCCAGTGGTAGTTGTTGTTGTTGAAGTTCCTCAAGCTGTCTGGCCGAGCAGCCCCGAGCCCCTGAGGAAGGCCATGGCCTGGACCGGGCTCTCCCACAGTGCCCTCAGAGAGGGTATGTTGTGTTGTTGGTGAGTGTGGTTGTGTGAGTTGCAGTCTTCAATAATGTGTTTAATAGAATGGAGTGGTAGTTACCATGCAGTCACCAGTAATGATGGGTATCCAGCAAGCTTATGTCAAATTTTCTAATTATCAGATGTAACAATATTAATATTAATACAGTAGTAATGACCAAAAACACTATAGGCCAATTTATTAGTTATGTTTTGCTAAATAATTCAGAACCTAAAGAAGATGTGGGTACAAAATTTGGATAAGAAATGTATTGTGCATGAGGCAGGTTCAATATATTATACTGTACTATGCTCTCACACTATACTTATTTCTTTCCTCCTTTTTTCAAATATAAAACTTTCTGTATTCCGTGACGTCTTTATAACTGAGTAACACATCCTTTATACAGTATTACTTATCTGAATTCAGCATTAGTGTGATTTGAAAAATTAGTTGAGAATAATATTTCTTTCTATATCCTATACTATACTTATGAGATATTCCATGTGTATGTGCATATTCTTCAAACAGTCTTGAGAATGGGGAGCTGTATTAATTTAAAGACATACACAACATGCTGGATGGAAGCCTGCTACAAAAGAAATGTAATTAATAACATTAATTTTTATTGTAACCTTCAGCTCCATTTACAGCACAGAATACAGTCGTACCTCCGTTTAATGTGTAAATTTGTTTCCACAACATTACTAAGTTAAAGACGTATCATGTTTACGAGAATCTTAAGAACTTCTATTCTATACCACAACTAAGCCCATAGTCCATTTTTTAACACCATGTGATACACAATATTTAGTACCCATAATTTACTTGTACAGTTATTCATTAATACACCTTGAAAAGTATGGTAGGTATATTAACTACTGAAACAATATTACAAAGCAAACTAACAACCTAATTTATCATAAATAAAGGAAAGAGTGTAGTGTAGTGGGAGGGAAGGGAGTCTTGACTGATTGTTGGTTGGTTGGGAGGAAGAAAATAATGAAGTATGACTGGCACCTGGCACTAAAATGGATGCTAATGGAAGTACAGTGTAAAACCACATAAAAGAAAGATATTCCTTCTGCAAAGTTGCTTCACATTAAACAAGAGTTGCGTTAACGGAGGTAAGACAGTACATGTATCTCAAATATAAATTTCCATACAATACAGTACTGTACTTTATACACTAGGTATGAGTTAGGAGACCCAACACAGTAATACAAAATTAATTTCATATTCACAAGAATGGCTTTAAAACTAAACAGCTACTTTCCCTTAAAATACTTATATATATATAATATATATATATTTATACAGTGCTTGTATATATAAATATATACAGGTTCAATCCTCACTCTGAAGTAGTTCATTATAAATCATTACAAGCTATATCAATCACAGGTATATTCCTCACACATAAAAATGGCATCAACCATCTTGGACTACTGGGGAAGAATAGACAGTAAAATAAAAATAAAACTTCCACTTTATCTGACTGGACAATTGTTTAAGAGTAACAAATGTTATGTATAAAAAATATTTGTGAATAAAACAAAAGGGATTAAAAACTTGCTTTGATGATAATATCTTTCCATAATAAACAGATTTGTATATTACTCACATGATTTCCACAATAAAATATTTTCCATATGTAAGCTTTTGAAATACAGGTACAGTAATAGCATATTGTGTGGAAAATATGGTTATTGGTGTGAAATAAATCTTGTACAGTATGGTACCAATAATACTCATTTACATGATTTCATGTCACTATTTCCCATGGTATGCTGAAAGCATAACTATTTTTTTTTTATTATTATTATTTATAAAAAAAATAAAATAAAAATGAACTGAAGCAGAATTAGCTCAATCTTTCGTAGTGGAGCTGTGTTTGTTTTGTGTTAGCGTTGTTGGTTCTGCTGAGCTGAGGTTCTGAGATGGATTTCCTTTTCCCTTTTTCCATATGTGCTCACTTGTGTCTAGTCTGCTTACCTTATCTCCTTCATTCTTCACCTGTGTCTTGCCTTCAGATTTACCATTTTCAATCAGTCTATCATCTGGATTATGTATTTCTGTAATGTCAATTTTCTCACTCTCTTTTTTCTCTGGTATAATAATTGGTGGACTCATTTCCCCAAGTATACTTTCATCATCTGTTTTACATGTTGCTGATTTTTTTTTTCTTGGACCATTGTGACTACTCCCCTCATCCTTGATAACAAACCTGTCTATCACCATCTTTGGTTGATGACACACTCCTTCTGTTTGGTTTAATTTCTTCTCTTTCCTATGAGCTTCATGTTGGGTGCTACCATTGCAGGTCTCGTATGTTGAATAATCATTGGTATTAACATGTTTTTGACTTTCACTTTTTACAGCTTGATCATTATTTGTCTTGATTTTCTTGGACTGAGTGTCACATTTGGGTGACAAGTTCCTCCTCCTACTTGCTCCCTTGTCTTCAATCTTTGTCTTATTTTTTGTACTCTCAAGTGGGCTGCTTTCCTTGACATCTTCTGAATCAACTTTAATGTGGTCTTTGTTTTCATAAATAAAATCTTTCTGCTCTACAGCCTTACGTAACCTAACAGGCCTTTCCCATCTCACATCCTCCAAGCTGTCAGATTCTTGGCTTGGGTTGAGGTTATCATCTGCCTGGTAACCCCTCAGTGCATACTGCTTTATTATCCTTGACTTAGCCTTCATATTCTCAGATGTATAGGAGTCTCCTTCAGGTTTGTCCTTCATGTTAGAGTCTGTTACTGCCTTTACTTCACAGCTTGATTTTGTTAATCTTTCCTTAGATAATTTTACTTGCTGCTTTTTACCTCTAGAGTTCCCATTGCCATCTACTTTTCTTGAGTCTTCACTTCCTATCCCATTTCTTTCTTTATCAAGATCACTGCTTTCTGTTTGTACATCCAAAGAACCAGTTAAAATAATGGGAGACTTTCTTTTGGTATTGGATTTAGAATTTAAATCAGATGAGCATTTGTGTTTATCTATTTGCTTTCTTTCATTAGATTCATTACAATCCATTTCAGGAGTCATCAATGTACTGTTTACTGAGTCTGATGGTCCCTGAGGAATTGGTAGATTACAATTACCTGTTGCAGCTTCAGGTTCTGGTGAACTTACTGTGTCTTTCTCATCATCTGTGAGATAGTATTTGAGTGGTCCCTCTCTGTGGTCATCTAATATTAGGTCCTCTACAGACTTCTCCTTCATCTTGTGGGCATTTGCCACGTGGCGCATGCATTCATATCGTTGAAAGCTTCGGAATTCACAGAGGCGACACACAAACCTTGTCATGCTGAAGTGAAGGGAAGCATGACGTTTGAGTGTAGAGATGGTCTGATATCGTCTATCACAAGGGATACATTTGAGGGTCTTAAGGTTGCACACTTTGTACATCATGGTATCCAGCTTCTGTAGAGCCTCCTGTTCCTTGGGCAACTCAGGTATTTTGAACTCAATCTGGTTTTGTTTACAGTCATCACAGGGATTGTTCACCACATCTCTAGGGCAGTGTGGGGACATTGTCTTTTTATAGTCTTTTCTTATTTGTATCGCAATTTTCTTCTCCGGTGTTTCTGATCGTATTCGAGAGTTTAGCGGACTTTCTGGAAGGATATCGGGCTTCATCTGCAATAGTGAGCAGAACTTGTCATGCGATACAAGTGCAGTGGCTGTGGAAAATCTCCGCTTACACTTCAGGCACTGATGCTCTGGTGAGGAACTGCTGCCTGCACCCTCATCCTGCAAGTATGACAGATATTAGGGTGAAAATGCTGTGTCCTCTCATTAAGTGAATTTAGCTTAAGAGTCAGACAAATTCATAATCTAAGATGTGTACTTACATATAGTATCTCTCTCAACTCAAACAACTGCAGCAGCCAAATCCATGAACAATTTTATTGTTCTGGTAAAACAGGGATTATTCAACTCATTAATTAACTCATTTTTCTAATCCTGCAAACATTGGATTAAACCTGCCAAAATCCAAATGTAGGTGCCAAATGTTAATCACTTACAATATTTCAGTATACAGTGTACTGTAGAAGCCCATCTTTCAAGCTCTCTTTCTCAGGGATTGAGTTGCCTCAAGGAAGCACATAGTTTAATATCAGTGTATCAGTGTTACAGTACTTGTAGAATTTTTGTTTTTAAATTAGCAGTGGTATATATATTTTTCATTTCATAGGCATACAAGAGAACATTACAGAGGAATGTGTCGGAAGAAATGAGAGAGAGATGGAAGAGAGAATATAATGTATGTAAGAGACAAGTGAAAAGGATAGTGAGTGAGAGTAAAAGGAGAGTGGACGAGGAGTTTGGAAGGAAACTGAGTGAAAAGTTTAAAGAGAACAAGAAACTATTCTGGAAGGAGGTTAAAAAAGAAAGAGGAGAAGGAAAATCTGGTAGTGTGAGAATGAAGAGAGAGGATGGAGTTACTGTGAGTAGAAGTGAGGAAGTGAAAGAAGTGTGGAAGAAGCATTATGATCGTTTGATGAATGAAGGGACGGGAGGGGAGGCAGTGGTGACATGCATGGGGATGGAGGCAGGTGGTAGACGACAGGATGTACAGGGAGAATTAGGGGGGGAAGAGATTAGGAAAGCAATAGGTAAGTTGAAGATGGGAAAGGCACCGGGGGTAGATGGGATAACGGCTGAAATGTTAAAGTATGGGGGCGAGGTAGTGGTGGAGTGGATGTTGCTTATATGTACATTGGCATGGAGGCAGGGAGAGGTGACAGACAATTGGAGGAGAGCTATAATTGTACCTTTGTATAAGGGGAAGGTGAGTAAGGAGGAGTGTGGTAGTTATAGGGGAATAAGCCTTCTTAGTGTACCGGGGAAGGTGTATGGAAAGGTTCTAACTGAGAGACTGATGGAAGTGACAGGGAATAAAGTTGGTGAGGAGCAAGGAGGGTTCAGAAAGGGTAGAGGATGTATGGACCAAATATTTGCACTAAAATCGATAGTGGAGAAATATATAGGGAAGGGTAAGAAGTTGTATGCTGCCTTCATGGACTTGGAGAAGGCATACAACAGGGTTGATAGGAGAGCTATGTCAGAGGTGCTGAGAATATATGGTGTTGGGGGATCTCTACTGAAAGGTATCGAGGCTTTTTATGCAGATGCAAAAGCATGTGTGAGGGTGGAGGGTGATCTAAGTGAGAGTTTTAATATTAGTGTAGGGCTGAGACAGGGATGTGCTATGTCACCATGGTTGTTCAATATATATATGGATGGTTGTATAAGAGAGATGAAAGCCAAAGTGAATGGTCTGGGGGTGAAGTTGAGGCTGAATGAAGTAAATTGGTCCTTGGCGGTGAGTTTATTTGCGGATGACACTGTGCTGATGGCAGAGAGTGAAAGAAATTTACAGAGTGGTGAATGAATTTCAGTCTGTATGTAAACGAATGAAACTGAAGGTGAATGTGGGTAAAAGTAAAGTGATGGTGTTTGAGAGAGCAGGAACTGAAGTAATTGATTTTGCTACACCTTACAGAGTGGAAGTACCAACTGGGACGAAGTGTGAGATAACTTTGAGGGGTGAGAGGATGGAGGAAGTGAAGGAGTTTAACGGTGGTATTCTTAAAAAAATCTTTCCCTTCAAAAGCATGGGAAAGAAATATATCACTAATTTTCTATTCTTAAAGATTTCATTCCTCTCCGGGCCCTAATTTCTTTCCCTAGAATCGAGTATATTATTGGAACAAGAAGGAAACATTTACCCCATTCCTTCAATAATTCTTTCGTTGTATTTTATCATGTACTGTTGATGTTTTATATATAACATCATAATATATTGGAAAGACGTGCAACAGTATTGTATCACCGAAGGAAAAAGAGTTAAGTAAATAAATGAAACATTTCTTTCAAATTTCTAAAGACCTACCATACACGGTTTAAAATTTGTGTTGGACTGGGTTGTATGCGTCATTGGTAAAGTGTGTGGTGATTGGTCCATATACTCGCCTGACTCCATACTCCACCTCTACACCTCTCTAATCCTCTCTGATACCATGCTGCTTGTGCTGCTATATATTTGTTTATTATTTATCATTATTTCATTCAATATATACAATTTTTTTTAATACCATTAGTCTTAGCAATGATTGTAGTGTCCAGATATATTGGTCACAACTCGATATAATATTAAACAAAGAAATTATGACGAGTAAAAGTGAACAAAGTTTCCCACTATATTTATACCACTATTAGTCTATTATTATCATCGTTTTTCTACAGGAAACGAGACTGATGTTGTGTTGCTGATTCTCTTTAATTAAGGACTCTGTGATCGTGTATAAAAATTGAAGGCTTCTGATTCCTCCTGACCATGCTACGAAACATTTAATCACATAAAACAAAACCTTCTGAGCACAGCGTGGTTGTGTTTACTGTTTAAATTTTGCGCCCGGAGGGCTAATAGACGTACAAACGCACACACATTTATCATTTCCAAGGCACAGGGCTACCAACGTGTAAACTTTTCATTCCCTTCCAAGGAATTCTTTAAGTATAACGAAGGGAAGGAAAAATCCTTAGCAGGGAAAGAAATATGTAAGGAAAGAATTACTTTTAAGAATACCAGCGTAAGTACCTGGGGACAGTTCTATGCAAACATGGAAGGAGAAATTAGGGAGAGAGCAGTGAAGGGTAGACAGGTAATAGGATCACTGGGGAGGATAATGAAGGGTAGAAGTGTGAGTATGGAAGTGAAAAGGGGACTACGAAATAGTATAATCCTGCCAACACTGACATATGCGTCGGAGACATGGACATGGAGTAGGGCTCATCAATCGAGAATAGGTGCTGTGGAAATGAGTTACTTAAGAGGTGCATGTGGACTTACTAGGTGGGATGGAGAAAGTAATGAGAGTGTGTATGAGAGATGTGGTATGAGTGAGGAGTGGTTGAGAGAGTGAAATGTAATACACTGAGGTGGTTTGGACATGTAGAGAGAATACAAGGTGAGGAGTTTGTATGGAAGTGAAGTTGTGGGACCTGGTGTGAGAGGCAGACCACCAGTTAGATGGCAGAACAGAGTGGAAGAGTATGTAAAAGAGAGAAACATGAGGGGGAGGGAAGGGCTGGACCAAGTAAGGAGGGAGTGTTTGAACAGGGAAAGATGGAGACTCTTCTGCCGTGGCCATCCCCTTGGGGGGAGTTCCCGGAGGGAGCGAGGCGTCAGAGCTATAGATAGATAGATAGATATATTTTTCATATTACTAAGAGCACTGAAAGGCAACTACTCGGCAAGAAAAACAGGCATGAGAGTGAGTGTCTTAAGGTAAATGTGATTGTATGACAGGGATGTGTGTTGCTATCATGACAATTCAATCCACATACTAATCAGCTAATAAAAGAGGTAAATGCAAGGGATAATGAGAGTAAGTGCTCATATAGTGTAAGAATGCTAGGAACCATTGGGCTCGCTTCACACAAGTGATTTCATCTGCACAATTTTATTCCACACTGGTTAGTAATTAATTACCGGTAAGTTAAATGGGTCCATTCAGACGCGGTCCGCACGATAAAATTACAGCACGGACAGCCTCTGTGTGCACTGCCAAATTGCCACATATTTAAGCAGATAGGATGTGGAGATTGAGAACTATATCTTCCACCTATCCCCATTTCCGACTCTCCCTCCCTCCAGTGAATGCTTCACATGGAGCTCACAACTCATGGTTCGGGAATACTATCTTGGCTAGAGTTAACAACACTGTGGTGGCTACCGTCCGTTTACCTACCCTCTCTGCTCTCTGACCTTGACTTTTACTGAGGGGGTACAGAAACTTTGGTGTGTGGCTGTACATTACTGAATGCTTGAAATGTGTTCAGTTTTTTCAATTCTGCAATACTTTATACATTTATAAATTAATTCTCAGTTCCAGGACAACAAACTGATTATGTCTCATGAATCTTTCAGTTATTTATCAGTATACTACTGTACTTTCATTATCAATTAAGCTCTTCAATATTCCTTATAAGTAATCACAAGCAGCACACTCATGAACCCCCACTACAATTAAACTCTCCAAGGTGGAATAAAGGTATTCTTTTTATCTTCAAGAGTGGGTATAAAAAAAGGCACTTGCCTAGAACACATTAAAATGTAATACTGTATTACTACAACTCCCTTCATTTTCATACACATATTATTAAGTATACAGTAGAATTTTGCATGCTCTTGTAAAATATATTGCCAAATGAGAGAGGGAAGACTTTAACATCCACATTATGGGGTAAAAACTGTAGGGAAAAAGAGGCAAACCATTCTATATATCTGAGGTAACATCCAAGAAGGTACTGTATACCAAAGTATCTTGATTTTTATAATAAAGTATTCCCTGAAGTAAAGGTTAATTAATGAACCTCAGAGAGCACAGTATATTAACTTTATTGAAGAACTATTAAAAATGCAAATTACTGTTACAGTACATGAGCATTGTACACTTATGAGAACATAAGTAAAAACAAGTCTATGGGTTAGAGTTATATACATCATAGATATGTTGCATATTTACATCTGAGATAAAACATTTTTTAATACTGAAAAAATTATAAATCTATAATTTCATATTGTGTTAACTTAATGAAAGACATTTTCATATACATAATATACATTTCATATAATCATACAGCATATACAATTATCAAAGTTATTGTAATTATATTCTTCAAACATCCAGTATTGTAAATGTCATATTAACAAAACAATATAATTAAACATCACATCACACCTGTATGGTATTATGCCACCAAACATCTCAGTTTATTTGTAGACTTTCTTACTCACTGTACTGGAGTGGATGTGGTTTGTGTAAGTAGAGACAAAATTATTGTTAGCTATCAGTGTTTTTATTACATCTGAAGTCACAACAATTATCAAAATATTACAATTCAGGACAGTCAGGAGTTTTAGTTGTAGTCCATAAATGAGAATGAAAATGTCCATCCATGTGTGTCATACATCAAGTTCAGGAATACCTTTGTCAAAATGGAGTGAAGTGTTATGGTGTTTTATTTATAAACATTAACTTTGCCACCATAAGACCTTTCTCTTTTCTTCTGTTGACATCCTTGATAGTTCAGTAGGATGGTATGGTGTTTCTACTTCACCCACCGAGGATCTTTTATTTTTCCATTCCTTTCATCCAAATGTCAGTGGAGGTCATAGTCATAGCTGAGTCCGCCAAAGGTGGTGTGATCATGCAGGAGATCTTCAGTATCTATTACATTTTCCTCAACAATAGAATCTTCTAGGTGCTCAGACGGCATTGCCACCATGTCCAACCCACCTTCTCTCTGACGGTACAAATAGTATACCGAATTGACCTTCTTGAGAGGACAACGTGCAGACTTCTTGCTCTTTGTATGATACGTTGAACATGCCATGCTTGTGTTGTCTGTGGTGTGGTCCAAGCCATCTGAACTTTCTCCTACTTTGTTATCCTTACTTGGCTGTGTGTGACTTTGATCTCTAGCAGTTGGATCTGTTAAGATGACTGTCCTGTTAGAGTCCATTGATGAGTTACTGGTTGTGGCCTCATCTGATTCCAACTCTATAGATTCCATGGTTGATGTGTTTATCCCTAAGCTAGATTCACTTTCTTCCCAGCTAAATTTTTTGGAATGCACTTTGCCTTTTGTCACATATGTATTACCAGTAACAATTTCCTCCTCCTGTTCATTCTCCTTAACATTTGTAAATAATCTCAGCATGTCCTGTTCCTTGTCACTCGTGTCATCTTCTTTTTCCTCTACTGGGTGGAAGCTGGTACATGGTTGGCTGTCATCTGTTTTCTGCATCTGTAAAATCTTTTGTGACTTCTGGGGCACCCGTGATTTTATACAGGTGGCAGTGTTTATAATTTTTACTCTCTTTGCCACTTCTCTTTCTTCAGTAGGACCACTATCCCTGTCCTCTCTTGGTCTTTTTATAGACATGAACGGGGATGATAATTTTTCTTCACAAGGTGTAGTTTGTGTGGCATCAGTGTCTCCTTTCTGCAGGGTTTTATTGTAAGAACATTCTAAAGTGGTACTACAAGATGCCTCATCTTCAATGCTTCCTACCTCTGTCTTTGAGACTTGTGAGGTGCTCCTGTGTGATGGGATTTTTAAATGAGTATCTCTATTACTTATTTTGCTATCATCCTTATGGCCCTGGAATTGTGATAGTTCCTCTAATCTTTCCAAAGGACATTCTGAAATGGATAATATACTTATATCATAGTTATGAGTGAATAGAGAATCTGATGACTTTGTTGATGATGCTCCCTGACATGTGTTTGCTGTAGCTGACTCTTTACGGATGTTCACCGTCTTCAATTTTATTTCAGGGTGCTTAAATCTGCTGGGAATTTCATCATGGCACCCACTACCAGTGGATTTGTTTGTTTCCTTTAATTCCCTTCTCTGGCAAATCTGTCTCTCTGATTTCTTGGCTTCTCTAACATGAATATCCTCTGACCCTGAGACCCTTTGGGTATTAACATCCTTTTGAATAGAGAGAGGCATAACATCAAGTGTTGATTCTGACTGATTATTTTCAGTTGCACTCTCAACAGGAACTTCTGACAAAAGTAACCTCTTACTTGTCTTAACAACTGACTGACTTGTAGATATATCATCTACATTCACTTCAATATTTCTCTCACATTCACTATTAGAACCTGAAGTTGAACATTCTCCTTGTTCCAAAGAAAAACTCTTCCCTTGTTTACTTGTCTTATGAGCACCTAATATAGGTTTAGTTTCACTGGAACTATAAACTGCTTCTTTAGAAGTTTCTTGAACCAAAGGTATGTGAACAGAATAAGACTTTGTTGAAGAAACTTTTGAACACAATGAATATGTCTTAATATTGCCTGCCTTGGCTTGAATGGGCAAAGCAGAGGTCTCACTGACTGACTCTGTTACTTTGGTTTTCATATCACTACAAGTTGGGTTTGTTCCATAATCCCTAACACATGTCTCAACACTAGAATCATCTGCAGCAGATGTTGGTAACTGTTTTGTCTGTGACTGATTTAGGGGAAAATTAGGAGTTGTTTCTTCAGATTTCTCTTCTTGCTTGGGAGTAGGACTTCCTGAAACATCTTTCAATATTGGATTTGGAGCTTTAGTATCCATATGGGAAGAATTCTTATTCTTCACTACAGAGTGCAATGATGTACAGTCTGGCAGAAATTGTGATTTACTAACACCATCCAATGAGCTAGAAATGTTTTGGGTTACTACTATATTTTGCTGTTTATTGTTCCCCTGTGATGGACTTGAAGTATCTCTAGTTAATATTTGTGCCTGGGAAACATTCTCCTGCTCTATTATATTCAGAGACTTCAATTGTTGTTTCTCTCTGGACATATAAGGAAATGAAGTTTGAGATGCTGCATGACATTGTTGGACAGATGTGCTGGAGTTGGTTGTTACATCATCAGAAACCGTGTTTTGTGAAGTATCTGCTGGGGAAGGTAAAGTGTGTCCAGAATCTGGGCAAGGTTTCATGGCAAACTTGGATAGTAATCCAGTGATGCAAGTTAATTGTGGCAATTTCAAAGGTTTCTTTGTTGTTATGGCATCTTTCTCTGATACAGAGGATATTTTTTTCAAGTCTGGTGATATACTGCCAGCATCTGATGTGTGATAACTGGGTGTCCATGTGGTTTGATGGGTGTCATGGGTTGGGGAGGTCACCAATATGGGGTTGCTATGGGTGGCATCTTTACTCTGTTGTGTAATGGGAACTTTCACTTTTGACACTTCACCCACCAAACTTTGAAAATATTCCATATCATCCACGGAAAGGAGAGGAAATTTAGTAGATGGAACAATCGATAGTTGGCTCAAGTTTTTATCGTCCTTTGTTTGTGCGTTGCTACTACTTTGGCAGACACTTGCCTCTGTGTCCTTGAAAATACATTCCTTCCGACTCTGATCACTGTTTCCACTCTCTTGTAATGATGATATAGGAGGGCTTGTTATGGTCTCTGCTTTGATCTTCCCTTTCCCAGGGCTTATTGGTTCCTCCTTTATATCTTTACTTTCATCATCAATAAATTCTTCACTTACTATTACCTCTTTAAATTCAAAATCTGTAGGTAAACTGACACTCTCTTTTTCCTCCATCTTCAACTTCACTTCTAGCTCCTGTAATCTTAAATTATCCATTTCTGCATCATTTTCCACCTCGTTACATTTTTCATTTGTTCCCTTAGCGAATATCTTTTCATGTACCCTACTAATATCCTCCTGTCCCTGAATATCTCTTGTCAATTTTCCATCAATGTCATCATTTTTCACAGTGCCACTCTTAGTACTCAGCACCTTCTCCAAAGTCCCAATAACACATTTATTGTTGGTAGATTCAGCTGGACCTTTACTTTGACATGATAATTCTAATACAGCATTTTTGCAGGTTCCAGTTTTACCACATTCTACGAGGGATGATCCATGTTTACTGTGTGGGTTTTCAAGAGAGCTGATGGTACTGGAATCTTCATCATCATCATGCCTGGTTTCATTGTCACTGTATCTTACTTCCTTTTTATTTTTACATTTTACTTTTTTTCCTATTTTTTTACATTTATCCACTTCTTTCACTTCAGCTTTCTCTGTGGGTGTCCTTCCTTTTCTTTCACCCTCATTGCCATTCCCTTCATTTTCACTGTGTTTCATCCTAGTTTCTGGAGTTTTACCATTTTTTTCAATCTCTCTTGCCTTTTTTATGTTGCTATCAACAATCTCTACCACGTTCCTCTTATATACTACATCTCTTTCTTCTTCACAGTGCTGTTCCTTTCCCTTGTTTATTATATCAATTTCTTTATTCTCAGAATTATCATCAATTTCAACATTTTCATCACAATAGATCTTTTTGTTTCCTTTCTCACATTCTGTATTTTTGTTCCTTTCACTAGGAGTTTCTCTCTCTTCTTTCTGCTCTGTATTACTTGCCTTTCTTTTCTTCCCTTTAAAAACTTTCTGTTCTTCATTCATTTTTCCAGAACCTTTCTCTCTCTTGTAACTCCTCTGTTGCTCACTTTCCTTTCTTTCACTCTCCATTTTGACATCTGTTTCATCTGACCTACATTCACCCTTACTAGTTCCTGCCTCCACTTGGTCTGGGGATTCCTCATCACCACAGTCTTCAAAAAGTCTAAGTTCTGTGGCACTCTGGTGAACGTCGGCCTCAGAGCGGGATGCCATAGGGGACTTTGTTGATACACTCGAGTATCTTGTCTCCAGACAAGTAAATAAGGGGTTCAAGACTGGGAATAATTCTCCCTCCATATCATCACTACTGAAGTTACTGTCACCTGAGACACGTGTTGGAGTTCCTGTAATGTTTTCCTCTGGTTTTGAATGTGGTGTTGTCTTTTTACTCATTTCATCGGTAACCCATTTATTGATCTTCTTGTGCCATGAATCTGCAGTCACTGACCCACGAACGTCTACTTTGTTTTTTATCACTTGGTTATGGTCATATTTCTGTGATGAACTAGATGTTGTATCAAGTGATTCTGTTACTTCTGTGACAGATGCAGAAGCAACGCAGTCTACTTTATCTTTTAACACGTTAGAAATATTGGTCAGGGATAAACCAGAAGTTACATTATGTGTTTCTGACACTCCAATAGGAGGCACAGTGGAGCTTTGAGGGGTTTTATCAAAATTTCCACTTTTATCTAACTTGGCAATGTCATCACTCCCACTTGTATCCTTCACTGCTTGGCTTGCCTTATTCCCTTCACTTTCATTTTCCACACATTCTCTAGAAGTCCCTTCACCAGCCGCATCTTCAACTGAGATTCTCTGAACTGAATTTGGATTTTTTCTTTTGCTTTTCTTGGGTGGTGTTAAAAACAGGAGAGACTGATTGTCACCAGCTTCTTCCTCACAATCACTTTCCCTGTCCCTGGTTGTCCTGGGATTCTCATTACCACTATCGCTGCTTGTTGTCTCCTGCTCTGACTCTTCTTGGGGCTTCTCTGATGTTTCATCAATAGCTGTCTCAGTTTCCATGCTGACTAACTCTGCCCGAGGCTCAAAATCACAAATGATGTGTGTTGCGACGTGGGCTAGACTGGCTGCCCTCGACATGAACATCTTGCGACAAACATTACACGACCAACGTACCCCGTCTTTGGATCTCCACCCCTAAGGGAAAGAAAAGAGAAAAAGGTGCTTCTAATTCTTTGCTATAAATCAATTTCCTTATACAAAATCTGTACCACAAACAGACATAAAAATCTTCAGGCAATTAAAGAGTTCCCTAACACTTCATAATCATGAGCAGAGCCCAGCACAGCAGCTGATGGCATAGAGTTACCAGCAGAAGGAAAAATATTTATTGACAAATTATGAAACTTCTTTGACATATTTAAAAAGAAAAATTTAACACTAACATTTAATAAATTCATCAACCAATAATATTTGTGTTCAAGCATAATAAACAATTATATTTTCCAAAATTTTTATAGTTTTTTTTTTAATGTAATGAGCACCCTTTTCTCTTCTTTCCTTAGAGGTCAAAGTAACATGTGAATGGGCATAACAGCCCTATCTGGCGGTAACTCCCTCCACACTGCACCACAAATTTTACCCTCCCTTACCTTAGTAACACTCCCCATACTTCAAATCTACTTATACTTACGATGGTACATTGAACCACTTCAATAAAGTGATGTATTTAAATAACTTTACTCTGATTAATGCCAGATTACTCAAGTTGTCACAGTAATAACCACGGATACATAATTAAAGAATGAGGAGGTACCGGTATCTTCCTTTCACAGCATCATACGGCCATGTCATATACCATATGATATGTGTAAAACTCTCACCACCAGATAGATGCACATAGCTACCATGTTTGGTCTACACATGGTTCAAGTGAGGAGGATGCAGAAATGCATAAAAGATTTAATTACTGTAGTATACACTGGCAATCAACAACTAAATAACACATCCCAACCCATTATACAAAAGTTTATCCACTTTAAGGCAGCAATCCTTAAACAATAACTGAACCATCTCATACAAGTTACTCTGGTTGATACCAGACAATTTCATTTCTCAAAGACAAGCTGACAATCATTTAAAGAGTTAAAATTCAGTACATGAAGGTTCAGATAGAAAACACAATTCCCCATTTTGTTTGAATGAAGTTTATAGTACTAGTACTATACCAGTAATAAACATAAAGGATGTAAACATATCAATATCACTTAAGAAAATAAGTAAACAAAATAATAATATATGGTTTGATATAATTAAAGTGCCATTTAAACCTAATGTAAAAGTTCTGTAAGATGACCAAGTCTGACCTAAGAATATAAGGAGGTCTGGTCATCTCTGATTCTGGCAGTTTTACTCATCAGAAAATATATCAGTTGTATCAAGTTATATACCATGTGATATCTACTGTATAGTATATAAGTGCACCAGAACATTGAATATTGGATAGTTTGAGCAATGCATGGCTATCTGTATGTCTGGACTGCTTCTCAGAGACTCGTCTACCTGAGCAATTGGGTTGTTAACTGGTACATCCACAGAAATTAACTTTTCTGGGAAATGCCATGTTTCCCAGTCTGTGAATTATCCCCTTCAGGTAACCTACATGAATAAATTGGTTTAGCACCTCTAAGTTCTGACCAACTACAGAGGAAGCACAATCATCTTGTATCAGAGATAACTTCAATACTGTAATATATTACATGTATACTGAAAAGCTATATCAGGCAAGCCCTTAACATTCCCATGTAGGCAGAAGGCTTTGTCTGTTATTGGTTACTACAGCAAAAGAATATTGAATGTTGGTAGACTTTCAAAGAATAAATTAAGGTCACTAAAAAAAATATACCCATACAAGGATATATCAGCAGCCACTATCTGGGGAAAATTATATTCAAAACGTCTTCCCACCCTGATATACCAGCATACCTTCCCACTCCCCTCTGACTGACATGAACACCTGATGGGACAAAACACAGGGCCTATCAGACTGGGCCACCACAGCAGACCATATCGGCTAATAAAGTTATTTCTTCCACCAGTGTAATCCAGAGATGATAGATATTAGAAGGATTAATTCAATACTGTGTCAAGGTCCCCTTCATTCACTAGCAGCCATTTATATTTATTCTTCTGTGTATTCAAGAGATATTTCCTAACAGGTTCTCTTAAATCCTCTGTTAGCTTGACATTTTGTGCTTGCTTATTTTTTCTAGATCATGAGTGATGCAAAACAGACAACTGTAAGTCTGTAACAACCAAACAATGATTTGGGAGAATTAGGAGGCATATCCTAAACACATGGAGCCAGAGAAAGGGAAGAAGGGGGGAGGAGGGGGCATTGGACAATAACAATTCCTAGTAACTGCATCTGGTCTACAGAATTTCTTAGCACAATGTCAGTTTAGAGAACCCATATGATTCAGCTAATAATTATGGTGACCTCTGATAAAAGAACCAAATATATTAGCAATCATACCTAACTGTCAATTGAATCAATTTGTAATACTATAGTTTCATTACAGTTTTCTTTGGCGAGATGATTCCTCTTACTCAACCAACAGTGTGCCAACTTACTCCAGTGACAGAAATACAGTCATCCATAAGACTTTATCTAGACCTTTTGGAGCTCATGAATTATATAAGTTAGTTAATCCATAAATAATATTTCTGCTATTGTCTCATTAACTTTCCTACGCCAAAGCCAAGAGTCTAGATAGTTATGCAGGCGACTGTACTGTATTACATAAATGTGACCCCATAAGGGAAGTATTGCCTGCAGTGATGTGGGCAGTACTTTACGGGTTTTGGCGTCCCTTCGGCCCCAGCCAATCCTTTTCAGTTCTTCAACTATCCCTCTGTTCCTTTCTCTCCTTCGTTCTTGCCGTCCCACCTCTTTATCACCTTTTCCCACTGGTGAGGGCTGATTCTATCCAATAATGAGGAATTTGTCATCCTCTACCACACCCTGGCCTGTTCTGTCTGTCTCTCTTACTATTTCTCATTCCTTCTGGGTAGCTGACGAGATCGCCCCATTGTGTGGCACAAGGAACACTACAGACGGTGGGTTGGCTAGGGGATACATGACCATGAGCCAGCAGTCCCCTCGTCTGTTGCCTTCTAAGAAACAGATCTCATTAGCACCCTGACTCCCATATGGGGGTCCGAGCATTTGCGCGGCTTCGGTCAACCAGACTCGGGACTGCTCGGCCAGTGTCTGGGGAACTACAACAACAACAACAACATAAATGTGACACTAACCTTGGTGGGGCTTTTAATGGGTGTTGTGCTCTTCTGTTGGCTCTGGGATGGTAAGTGGAGAAGTTTCTGAGTTGTTGATGGTTTGTTCTCTACCTCCATCTTTGTTGGCTGTTTGGGAGTGAGAGAAAGGAGAATGAGAAAGGCAAAAATATAAACTTAAAAAGCTTATCTAGTAAACTGGACACCATGATCAAACCGCTGAGACGTGGGAATATATAGTAACTGTACATATTGAGTGAGGAAGAAAGAGGGTGATTAGAAATTGAATGAAAAATATTCATAAATTAGAAAGGAACTTAGATTGATTCCATGATATTCTCCGAAAACGAAGACACTTACTCATAGTAAGAATGGATAATATTATCATTGGATAAATAAACAGAGAATATTGATGAATCATGATATAAATGCAAATAGCAAGTAAGGGAGAAGTCTGAAAACCAAGAAACTGATGCACAAAACAAATGAGTAGCATAGATAGAATATGCAAGACATGCAAAAAATCAGAGCACAAAGATTGAAAAGGCAACATCCATGTCCCATATTACCCCAATAAGGTGTAAGGGATCAAGGCTGGGCTAGTTCATTTAAGGAAAGGCAGCCAACAGTGGCATGGCAGGTCAAAAACATACTGTTCACTTTTAAAACTAGACTAGACTGCCTGGCATTACAAATAGCATGAAATTTTTTCATGGGAAAAAAAGAGAGAAAACTAAAAGCAAATGAGAAAATGTAGATGCCATTATAGGTTCAGATATCTCCCTGACTTCAACGACTTGTTGCCAGTCATGAAGCCCACCACTCATAAAAATATCATAGAAATCGACATTACTGTACTGTATAACTTTTTGCATAACCTTTTCAACAAAAACCAAATGGACAAATAAACAAATAAACCAATCCAATAATCTCCTAAGCAGCAGTAATAATAATGTTAGAGCAGCTGTTACAACACAAGTCAATGGAAGAAGTTTAATGAATATAGTGTACACATTAAGCTTCATCCACTCACTTTCCCATTATCACTACCAGATAACTGTCATTCAGAATATAGAACTGGCTATATGTAACCTGTGTGAAGCATAATGTTGGATTGAAACAAGACTTGGGCTATCACAAATGCTGCTGAAGAATGCAGAAAGTAGTACACTGTAATATGATTAATGCACTGCTAGATCGGTACTCATTTAGGCTAAGCAAGATTATAAGCTTTCTTTATGGACAGCCATAATTCATGAATCAATGAAAATTTAGGCCTCAAATTGTCCACAAAATATGTTATCCAAGATATTAAGCTTAAAGAGTTCATAGGAAGTCTGAGAGGGTTGGTCATTCCACATGATATAAATAGAGTCCAATCAGGATCTCTATAAGATATCCTGTGAACCCTGACAACTTAATTTGATTATGTAGTAATTACAACAATCACACACAATGCAAGTAAAAATAACCAACTGGATAAACTGAAAATATAGTATAAGTAAACAAACATAAAATGCTGAAACACAGGGAAAAAGACTAAGCCTATAATTCATTCAAGGTTCATGGAAGTTATTAATAAGCACTACCGTATTTACTCGATTATAAGAGGCAATTTTTTTTCAGAATTATTGAGCAAACCTTCTCGGCTGGCAAGATAGTTCCAAATGTTGCTCGTGAACAATACCAAACAATACATTAATATATTTCCCTTAAAATTTCCAAGTGTATTACAATATGAATCAGCATGAAGAATACAAATAATTAATAAACAGTGTTAAGCAAAGGATGAAACAAATTGTAATCCTATTTCTTCTTAAAACATACTGTTATATTGTTTACTGGCAGCATTTGGCAGTAAACTTCCACTCATCACAAGAACCATATTCTAGTTGTAATGATACATAAACTAACAATGTGCTACAAAGTGTCTACCTAGACATACAGTGCATGTATACTGTAATTATAAGATGCTAACTGAGGAGAGGGCAAAACTTATATGTAACATTTGAACACATTATGGAAATTAATAATTAACTGCCCGGATTACAATCTCTGGTGATAATAAACTTTACTTTAGAATCCGACTGGCCTTGCCATACTTTATCATTTGTTTATGATAATTAGACTGTGTTTGTTTGTGTATTACTGTATACATACTAGAATATAACTGAAGTCATTAATAGAAAAAATGTAATTAGGAGGAAGGTTTAAAGTCTATTAAAAGAATCTTTGGGTACGATAAGCTTAGTTGCACTCCCTCTTGCTCTGAAACTGCCCAAGTAAATAAGGCTACATAGAAGTTAGTAAACAACTACAGTACAGTGCCAATTCAGCAATGCAGTTATCTTGGAAATTTCCTAATTATATAAAACTACCTGACCAAACTGATTTTTATTATTTCCTAAATTATAAGAGCTGTCGAACCACACAATGCTAAAGTTTTAAAGATGTTTCAAATATTTTGTACACCAATCTCAATTCACCTTAATACAATTTTTTTTCTATTTCAGGCAAACTTTAATGATATTATACTAATAAATGCATATAGTGTTGAAATCATATACATAAGTACAATAAACAACCATAACTAATGATCCCTTACCTTTTTCATGAATGCTCATTCCTTCCTCTAAACACTGTTGGGGTGCGGCTTACAAATGGTACCCAGCCTGTTTTTCATAAAACAGGCTCAAAACTCACCAAGCGACTTATAATAAAGAGCGGCTTATAGTCAAGTAAATACGGTATATCCAAGTTGTGGAAAATACTCGGCAAAGTACTCAAGTAGGATTATGGCAATCCTAAGTATTAGCATGTTAAAAATACCATAGGATAAACACAGGGTCATAATATAAACATAAATTTGGATAAATTCAAACCACTGAACAAATTATGACATTATAAATCTAAAGAGAAAACTGAGAATTAGAGTAGCTTAACCCCTTTAGCAGAATTATTGCACTTCACTGTCTTTGTTTTGGTGAATATCACATTTTCCTCACCGAAGGGAAGATGATCCTACTCACAAAGGATTATGATAAATTCAAAAAGGAAAACCAAGAGAAACTGAGAAGAACGGTTAACTATGATAAATAATTAATATTAATGTAAAAGAAAACACTTAATACTTTAATGGATATCAAACTTCCACTAATGAGAAACAATGACAAACATACACAATACAATCTTATAAATACACTTGCATATAAGATAACACTATGAAAAGTACAATCAATAGTACAGCTATAAAAATTGACTATTAATTACAATCTAAAACAATTATTAAATAAAATTAAGGCAAAATAGAAAGTAAACATCAGCTACCATACTGCATTAAAAAATAAATAATTTGACTCACTTCACAATTTGTACTTTCCTCCTCCTCCATTTCTTCCTCATTGTCTTCCCCCTCTTCCTCCTCCAGTTCTTCGTCCTCCTCATCACCATCTGGACCCTTCCCATCCTTCCTTTCGCCTTCCTTCTTTCCACTCCCCGGTGGTAAAACAACTTTCGTGTGAGCATTTTTTCGTATTACTTTTCTCAGTCGTTCTATCTGGTGTTTTGTTTTCTTGTGGGCTGTGGATTATATTTTAAGAATATATTATTAACAATCTCAATTAATAATAACAATTACTGTAACTACACGTTACACTATCTATATAGAGCTGTTTCTTCACTCCCTCCAAGGGGAAGTTTCCAGTTATCCCTTCTCTAGCATTCCCTCCTTGCTTGATCAAGCCCTCCTCTTCCATTAATGTTTCTCTCCCTCACTTACAGTGAAATATTACTCATATTTTTTATATTAAATAAAGTAACTCATAAATCTCAAAATATTTTTCACAAATTTAGAAAGAAAACTTTATTTGTATTGAAAGAAGAGACATACATCGTTGGAGATGCTTAACGACGGCCCACATGCTGAGGAAGGGTGTGTGACAGATGGGACAGGCATAAACACAACGCTCCAGTCCATGATGTGACCGTTGGTGAACACTCAGGGTCTTCTGAGTGGCGAATCTCGTGTTGCCTGTCACATAAATAAATATATATAAATATAAATAAAATCTATATTTACATATAGATTACTTTCAGAAACAAAGGCTCTCCAAAAAATGGTTCTTCTCAGGAAGTGACCAAATCACATGGCTCTCAACAAATAAACATTTTCCTCACACAGTCGACACAGGAGATCCTCAGCGAGGTTGGAGGGACTGGCAGGATCATCTAACGTCATGGAAGTAACATCTCCTCTTGCAGTCTTTGTCACTTCTCCATTTTCATCTATA
The DNA here is from genome assembly GCA_034508575.1 of Petrolisthes manimaculis. Taxonomy (NCBI): domain Eukaryota; kingdom Metazoa; phylum Arthropoda; class Malacostraca; order Decapoda; family Porcellanidae; genus Petrolisthes; species Petrolisthes manimaculis. The sequence continues at coordinate 38,788 of JAWZYT010002849.1, read as the reverse complement.
GCCACTGTTAATCCTGCTGAATATTGTGCCACCTGCAGATATGGGTTAAATGTTAAGATTGAAATTCCTTACTATTAATGGAACTGACTAAGTGTTAAGTGAAAGATATTCTAGTAATGAAACTAGGTAAGGGTTCAAGTGAAAATGTTAGGGGGAAGTTTCTCTGAGAGTAAACCAGAAGGGACAATAAATATTATGTATAAGTCATAATAAAAGGGAAGTGAAAACACATTCTACTCTGAATGTCATATTAGCTATAATGCCCACTATGGTTATAGGAGGATGCATTACCTGTTCACAAAGTTTGTATGTAAAGATTAGCCTTCAACTCAGCTTAGTAACCCTCTTAAGGACACAGTGAAAAACAATGTCTGCACTACTAGTTCAATAGAAGTTCAAGAGACCCTTGCAAGGGTGATATTTCTCTTTCATATCTTAGGATATTGGGTAGCGGGTCTACCCATCTCTCAACCTATCTCCATTCCAATTCTAACCTGGTCCAGCATGGTAGTGATGGGGACGGAGGGTGTTGTGGAAGTTGTGGGTGGGGTGAAGGTTTGGTATTGGGCGGAGGTCACCCCTGAGATATCTTCCAACACTACTAAACACTCTTGACTCAGTCGGTCCCGTACCTGATTGGTCTCTTCCAGTCTGCAATATTTATATTGGTGATTTAGTCTCATTTATGCTTAAAAACTCATTATGTTTTATATCATCATCATCAAAAACCCATTTACCTTTTTTCAAGGGGTGGGGGAATATATTTTAATAGTCTATTATATTTATATTTTCAATCAACCATTTCACACTTTTCCTCTTTGGCAAATATACACTCACAATACACAATCTCTAGTCCACTTGAGTCAAAGCCCGAGATCTGGAGCAGGTGGTTTCTAGATGACAGCCCACCACAAAGCTTCCATTGGTTGAAGTGTGTGTAGTCTCATAATGGTTTGGGTAGGCTGTCGTCTAGAAACCGCCTGCTCCAGATCTCAGGCTTCGACTCAGGTGGGCTAGAGATTGTGGATTCCGAGTGTACATGTAATAATTATCAGGTAGTATAAGTAGACTATCAACATGAAGAAACACAGAATGGGAGATAGTTAGAATGGTACCAAGATACAAAAATAAAAAAAGCTGGAAATATGACAGGATAAAAAGACCCGACCTATACCTTTTATAGTACTGAGAAGACCCAGTGTGTGTGGCATCAGAGAGCTGCTGTTTTTTGCTGGCCAACTTTTCAGCTATGGAGTCAATGCCTGTCTTGCTTACTGGGTCTGCCTGACTGGAGCTACTAGGATTGGGTTGTGTAGGGTTGGGTTGTGTAGGGTTGGGTTGTGAAGGGTTGGGTTGTGAAGGGTTGGGTTGTGTAGGGTTGGGTTGTGAAGGGTTGGAGGTGGGATGGATGGGAGGGGGTTGCCAGTCAGGAGGCTCTGGAGGTGGTGTAGGTTCCACAATAACTGTTTGTGACTGAGTGGTGATGCCTTGTACAGGGTCCTGAGAGCATAAATATATACACATTAAGTACTGATTATCTATATATATATATATATATACAGTATAGTTATACGAGTTTGTTTGTTTTTCTTGAAAGTTGGCATTTATCAACAAATCTTTAACTAATTTGGCAATGTGGTACAGATGTATCCTAGAATAATTATACAAATTTTGCATGAAAAAATCATTCAATGCTTGATATAGCATACTGGTAGTTCAGAATATAAACTATGGAATTAATGAAAAATCAATACATCAACCTCATCCTCCTGTCTTTACAAACATATAATAAAATACCCAACTAAGATAAGTTATTAACTTTCAAATCCATCATGGCCAGAATTATTATTATAATTATCTATTCCAAGACCATCACCACAACCACTAATGAACATGTTTCATCACTAAACATATTGTTATCAAAACTAAAATAGTCAGTGTGATGTTACTACCACTATCACCACCATTCATCTAGCCCCATCATCACCACCACATCTACTTCACCTACCCGTATCATCCCTGTAATGACAACTCACCTTATGAAAAAGAGTGCGGACACTGGCATACTCGTCTTGGCAGTAGATGCGCTTGTGGGCAAGGAAATTGACAAGGGAGCGGAAGAGGTTGCGACACACCTTGCACTCTAGGATCATGTCGCACTCATTGAGCAACATTTTCCGAACCTGTAATATGTAAACATGTTTATATTTGGCTATCAGGGTCTTCAATGACATTAACAAAATAAAATAGTAAGGAGGAATGTATCTTGCAACCAGTGAGACATGTAAGTATTTCTTGTCCTTATAATAATTAAACTAGAACATTTTACAGTTAACTAGACATTAATAAATATATCTCACTCACTTCATCAGTTCCAGAAACCAGGACCTTGGCAATGTTTGCAACACCATTAGATGAAGCACTGATTGAGCGCTTCAGAAGAGAGTAGTCAGGGTCCTCAGGCAACTCCAACACCTGTGTCAGTATAAACAGTAATAATCTTAGGTTTAGAGGTCATGTCAGGTAAATCCTTTTTAGCACCATATGCATGGGTGTATATATTGCTTTGAACTCGCAGAGGCAACAACTTCAGGTTGCCATTTAGTTATTAAGTGTATATGTATATAAGGTGTCTCTCGGCAATCATCCCTTAATGACTGAGGATAATCTTAGGTTTAGAGGTCATGTCAGGTAAATCCTTTTTAGCACCATATGCATGCTTTGAACTCGCAGTGGCAACACCTTCAGGTTGCCAGTTTGTTATTAAGTGTATCTGTATATAAGGTGTCTCTCAGCAACCATTCTTTTACATTCTGTTATTTCCCCTGAAGATGTGAATACACGAAAAAGCTTGGGACTCCGTGTTTATTTTTCCTTCCTTGTGGATTTACGCATATTCCTGGATCACGTGCCACCAAGTGATTTATTTGCAAACAGTAATAATATGTATTAGTTTTGAGAAAAGAATTAGGATCTTTCAGTTTTATTTCACAACTTTTAATGCAAACAGATTTACAAACTAATATGCAGTGCAACTCTGCAATTTGATATTTCATAATTTCCATAAATCTCCAAGTTCAACTTCAAACTTCTGTATTAATCTGTCATTGTTATAAATAAGACAATGAAAACTTATGACAGCTCATTCTCACACTCAAACTACCTCACAAATTGTTATAGTCCTACCTTGACCACCCATATCCCACCATATACAGTAGGTACAAAACACCAGTAAAGAGAATGAATGCACCTACAGAAAATTATTTGTCAATGATTTCCTAAGACACTACATGACAATACAAATGTATAATTACCTCCTGGTTAGTACACCTGCTCTTAGAGGTGCCTGACTTGGTTGTAGTCTGGGCCCCACTGCCAACACCACTCCCACTTTTTGCACTGCTACTCCCACTTGATTTATTTGTACTAACAGATGAGGTAGGTGCCTTGCTTGTGGCTGAAGATGCAGAGTTTTGACCCATTGTGTTGGTCAATTTACTGGAAATGTTTGTTGATCTGGCACTCCCAGATGTCCCAACTCTGCTTCCAGTTGAAGACTTACTGCTGCCCTTCACAGGGGCCTTGGTTGTACTTGGACGTGGCTTGGCCACTGTACGCACACTGGCAGGAGGGATGCGCTTGGCCACCAGTTTACGGGCACGCTTGACCATGTCAGGATTGTTGAGTAATCTGTGAGGATATAATCATCAGAGACCTTCAAATCAGGATTGTTATTTAACTAGAAATGAAAGGTGGTTAAAAAAATAACTAAATATTTCTGTTTATAGAAAAATTAACTTTTAAATAAAAAAATTAAAGTACTGTACCTGTGTAAAATAAAATATACTAATTATGGCAGTAATTACAGTACTGTATGTGAAATAACATTAATACCTATATAATATCATCACCATGAGGAATCTGTGCATATAACATTTATGCAAACCCAGTAAACTTCATCTGCTTTTATATACCAGTAAGTAGCTTATACAGTACGCAAAAATGAAATGGCCTATATAAAATGACACATGGGAGAATGAAACTAATAGTAAACTCAAAATATATGTACAATATACAGTACTGATAGAAAAGTTATTTCAAGGAGTGTATGGTGATCTCCAGACCTTGTTACATCCTTTATTAATACAATACAACCCTGTTATGGTCACTGATATCCTCTTGAAAGAAGGAAGCATAAAACTTACAAAGAGAGTATAACACTGGCTTCAAGTTCCAATATGACAGGTGGAAAGTACATGAATGAGCTTTTCACTCATTGTTACCTAAAACCTGGATGAAGCAGCACTATCCCTGACAACATAACCACTTGTTAACACTTGCCTGTTGATGGTCTTTTTGTTAATGTTGAAGTGGCTGGCTGTCTTTTTCTTGAGTCCAAAATTCTCATCGCCGCCATTTTTGAAGTAGTAGTCGAGAACCTTTAATTTAAACTCACTGGTGTAAGTTATCTTCTTTGAGGCCTCAGTCATGTTATCTGCTGGAGGAGATGAAGGAATAGTGTGTCATTATGACTGAATGCATTCACAGACAATAGCTTTCCTTGGCTGAATATAATTATGTGAAAGAATAGAAATATCCACATTTCATTCTGGTCTAGTCAGCGTCAATATGATACTTGCATATTATCCAACAAGACTCCTCCATATAATTTAAGTAAAGGACAATGTAAAATATAAGAAATACAATAATTTATTCTCCAAGAGAATGGTGAACTACAGTCATATACTTTCCTTACTTTAGTGGCGATATGTAATACAAAACTGAGTTTGAAAGTAGGCTCACATACTGTACATATGGACAAGTCAATACAGTAATATATGTTTGATTATAAAACTAAATAATTGCCACATCCTTGACCACTTTCACCCTATGACAGTGATTGGTTGAGTGACACAGAGCTGGTTATATCCCGGTAGTTTGCCCAGGTTAGGTCCTGGTAGTCTGTTGTGGTCAAGGTTAGGTTAGGTTAATTTCCAAATTATGTTTGTATTGGGGATGAAAATGGGGCATCTCCAAAAGAAACACCATAGATGAAAAATGTCTTAGAAAGGTCCAAAATAGTAGGTAATGATACTAAAATATATATAGTGAACGGAGTACTTCTGTAATTTTACCAATATGGCAGGCTAAATTACATAAATTGCTCATTAACTTTCAACCACCTTAAGTATTACAATATAGCCATAATGTTAACATTATAATCATCCCAGGTATTTTAACTGAAGGATTCAACTACTTGAAGGACATAAATTACATGTACCCTTCAATAAATGACTCTACTTTCACTTTCAAACTTGCTATTCACATATTAAATAATCTTAAACATGGATACAAACAGACAAGGAAAGTACTTAGTTGACAAAGAGTTATATTTTCTAAGATTGAGAATGGATTACAACGTTACAAACTCACCAGACCTGACCCCGAGGCCCCGGTTTGGGTGGACACTGACTCGTCCTCTCGTGGCCTAATTTATGCAGGCTTAAATTTCGTAACAAGTGCATGGCTTCATCATATGTTATCACATTCAAACCACCAACACATAATATTACCAAACACAACGGTAATTAACTTAGATTATTCCCACTTTTAATATAAATTCCATTAATATTTGAATGTCTATCTTCTTCAACCTGTAGTGTCCCCCTTCACCCTCGTCTGTACCTCAAGGGTCAGACAATATGTTAGTAATGGATAATTCAGCAAGTATGGAGGGTTATTCTGCTATGGTTTGCACTAAATAATGTTTGGGGATGTAGCTGGGATAGGCAAAGTGCTATTATACCCATAGCAAGATGGGGGTTGAAGAAAACAATGAAGGAGGCGAGTGGTGTGGTGAGGGGGACGAGTTGAGTCTCGGGCCAACACGCCTGCTCATCAGACGCTTACTTACTTTTTTTTCTTACTTTCACTTTGGCCAGCCTTAATATTATTGCAATCCATTATAGAGTCTTGGTATACATCATAGCAGCCATGTTTTAAACCCAAGAAAGATGCTAATATGGGTCAAATTGCCCGTCTAGGATTGTTCAAGTGGTCGTCTTTGGCTTTGTCACTCGCCCCTTCCTTCAGAGGATGTCCAGCACCACTCCCTTAAATATGGACATTTTAACCTTATTTTAGGACCTGATCCACCAATACTAGCCTTAAAATATAAAAAATAGTAAACCTCACCTGACTGAAGGTATTCTAAGCGGGTTCTCCCTGGAACTATACACGAAATTACAGGTTCAATATGATATGAGGGATGCCCGACATTTTCTTTCCCAGAGTTGCCTAGTTAGTGTGAGATGCGACAGATGGCACCACCTACACACACATACAGACATACACACACACACACACACACATATATACACTCATACATCAATCCTGTATAGATGCAAATATAGTAGTAAGAACAAATTGGTAAGAACACACTCATACATATATACATATAGATACACACCCACACATGCATATACATAGCTACACACACACGCATACATACATACATACCCTACACAGATATACATATACATACATACAAACACATACATACATACATACATACACACACATACATACATATATACCTGTATACATACATATATACTGTACTACATACATATACATACACCAATCACCAACGCCACTTATATCATGACGTCATAGAGCGCTTCATTTGAAACATGTCATTTCCATCATATTTTCTTTTATTTAATACAAACAATCTGGTTACCTATTACCACACACGTTCGGAGTAACCGGAATGATGAGTTAGGATAGTAACAATATAAGTTAAATTTTGAGTAAAGGTTAGGTAGTGTAGGTAATATTGGACCAAATCAATACATCTGCTGCTGCTGCTGCTGGGTACACATACATACATACATACATACAGGAAGAAGCATGGGAACACAAAACCTCACATTTTCAGTTCCACCTGCTACCATGCGTGCGATTTTTCCCCTACGCCTATTTCCCCCGAAAAATATTAAACCAAAATTCCCTAAATCCATTTTACATACCATTTTACACTTAAATATTGCAAGGTAAACAAACAAGCAGCAGTGTTGCCACTTTTGCAACAAGGAATTCCCACATATTCCCACGAAATACTCACAGGGTCCCACAAATTTCCCCACAAGATGTATTAATAAATAAATATGTTTTCCTTTCAACTTAAATGACCGAGGTATGTGAAGACTATAGGCAAATTAGGCATGCTAAAAATAAAAACACCTCAGTTTCCCTTTGGGATGAGAAGCTATAGTAGGTATACTGTCCATTTTCTTTTCTATTTTTTTTTCATAAATAAAAACTTAGTTTCTTGTTTGAGTTCCAGTTTTTGAACAGGAATATAATGAGCTATGTACATTAGGTAATTATACTTTACTCATGAAATGTGATATAGCCTATTGGTATACACTGTCATAATCGTCATATTTTATAATCACTGCATTTTTATGTAGAGAGCCGTTTGGGAGCCGAAAGAGCCATTTAAGAGCCGGCTCTCTAAACTGAAAAGAGCCGAAAGAGCCGTCTCACTCATGAGAGCCGTAAATCCCATCATTAAAAAATAGATATAGTGTGTGTGAGAGATAGAGATATAGCTAGATTGTGTGAGAGAGAGAGAGAGAGAGAGAGAGAGAGAGAGAGAGAGAGAGAGAGAGAGAGAGAGAGAGACTGTGTGTGTGTGTGAGAGAGAGAGAGAGACTGTGTGTGAGAGAAATCTATCTATATAAATTATATAAAACAGTCTGTCCCATGCTGCGCAATAAGGACCCTGGAACCGTTTCTTTGCTACTCACGGTTCCGAGTACATACCGCCAGAATCGGTTCTCTAACATATTACCCTCCCAAACCCCCAATGCATGCTCTCTCTCTCTCTCTCTTCAATAACTTTCCATATACAATCACTTTTAGTAAAACACACGTTAATGTGTGGAAAAAAATTATATGAAAAGTCCTCACTCAGGATTCGAATCCTGAGTATATAGTTAGGTTATTTCGACTCTTCATTAGAGCCGTCATCTGGTCGTCCAAGCGGAGGATTGGGGTACCAAGACCGTCTTGGGAGCGCTTGGTTTCAGTGACGAGTACTGACCAAATACGTAGAAACTGTGTTCTCGTCGTCCAGATACGGATTGGGCAGAAACAAAAGAAAGTTTGTAAACAAAGTCGTAAGAAAATACTACAAATTGGTCAACTTTTCCTTCACTTTTCTCATATTATGAAGCAAATTTGTGTCCTAAGTTGCATGTATTATACACCAAAAGATGCAGAATTAAGAAACGAATAAGATGAGACCAACTAGAAGTCTCTTAATATGATCTTTAGTTGAAGACTTGCCATTTTTATTACTTTATTCTCGATTTTCGGTGAAAAATTTACTATACTTGCTAGAGATAGGTTGCCAAAAAGGTGATTGATTAGCTATATTTCTGGAATGTCCATCAACCATTTCGCAACACTTCAGACATCCACCTTAATTGCTGAAAGTGCACATGCTATTTATTCACCTTTTTGGTACTCTCTTAAGTTCCAGGCTCAGCTCATGGACTATAATAAAGTGTTTGTGTGCCTCTCATGTCAAAATGATCCTTGATTTTGGTTGTATGGTGTGCAGCCTGTGATTATCTTTAGGGCTCTATTCTGTATGGGTGTCAGTGTTGCCACTTCGTGGTAATTTCCCACAAATCTGTGTGCGAAATGGAGCTACGTGGGAGGTGTTGTGTGAGGACACCAAATATTTAAAATCTGTGTGAATTTCTGTGTGAATTTTAAGATAATGCTAAGAATATTATGAAAAATGAGTGTGTGTGTGTGTATGTAAACACAAGTTAAAACAGGAACTAGCTTGTCCTCACAGAGTGACAGAGGAGGGAGACTGAGGCCTCTACCTCTGTCGCAACTTTAGTCAGCAAAGAGAACTTACCATCAAATGTATCGCTCTCTCTGGGAGTCAGACTCTAGATTTAGAGGTAAGAAAGCTTACCATATACATTTAATATATTGTCGTTGTCTCTGCAGTGAGAATGACTCTGTGTAGACCAATATAGAGCTCGTATCACAAAAATTCATGACATTGAGAAGCCCACGCCAAGCCTTACTAGAGAGAATTCTGAGCCGGGTCTCATAGGCTAACAAGCCTCTCCCCGGGAATCATCTGTAAGAATCTGTAAGAAAGGGAGCCAGAACACAGTTGACTGACAAATAAATATGGAAAGAAGTGACTCTAGTGGTTGAATCTGTAGTGAACATGAGTGAACCATTCTTCCTCACAACTATATGCACACAGGTCTCGTTACAGCTCTTGTTTCATATTCCCCAGTTATTGTAGTTCATAACTGTGTTTTTAAAGCCATTGGTTATTGTGTAGATCCTATCAATGGTAAAAATTTTACGGTGATGGTAATGGTAAAAAATTTACAGTGATGGTAATGGTAAAAAATTTACATTGATGGTAATGGTAAAAATTTACGGTGATGGTAATGGTAAAAAAATTACAGTGATGGTAATGGTAAAAATTTTACATTGATGGTAATGGTAAAAAAATTACGGTGATGGTAATGGTAAAAAATTTACGGTGATGGTAATGGTAAAAATTTTACAGTGATGATAATGGTAAAATTTTTACAGTGATGGTAATATTAAAATTTTTACAGTGATGGTAATGGTAAAAATTTTACAGTGATGGTAATGGTAAATTTTTTACGGTGATGGTAATGGTAAAATTTTTACGGTGATGGTAATGGTAAAAATTTTACGGTGATGGTAATGGTAAAAAATGTACGGTGATGGTAATGGTAAAAATTTTACGGTGATGGTAATGGTAAAAATTTTACGGTGATAGTAATGGTAAAATTTTTACGGTGATGGTAATGGTAAAAATTTTACGGTGATGGTAATGGTAAAAATTTTATGGTGATGGTAATGGTAAAAAATTTACGGTGATGGTAATGGTAAAAATTTTACGGTGATGGTAATGGTAAAAATTTTACGGTGATGGTAATGGTAAAAATTTTACGGTGATGGTAATGGTAAAAATTTTACGGTGATGGTAATGGTAAAAATTTTACGGTGATGGTAATGGTAAAAAAATTACGGTGATGGTAATGGTAACAATTTTACGGTGATGGTAATGGTAAAATTTTTACGGTGATGGTAATGGTAAAATTTTTACGGTGATGGTAATGGTAAAAATTTTACGGTGATGGTAATGGTAAAAACTTTACGGTGATGGTAATGGTGAAAATTTTACGGCGATGGTAATGGTAAAAATTTTACGGAGATGGTAATGGTAAAAATTGTACGGTGATGGTAATGGTAAAAAAATTACGGTGATGGTAATGGTAAAAAAAATTCGGTGATGGTAATGGTAATAATTTTACAGTGATGGTAATGGTAATAATTTTACAGTGATGGTAATCAATATTATTTTAATCATTATCCAAGGTTAAAAAAATACCAACGTATATGTGTTTGTGCAATTATCATATATTTACCAAACTTAATTAATATTTATACGTAGCTGTAACACACACGTTTCATAACAAAAAAAATTCCTCTCCACACGAGTCGTAGGTACAGTCACGATCGAAAGTCCTGCATCAGATGAATTAAATTAATGAGCATGGGTCATAATAGAATGAATTAAGTGTATCAATTATTTATGATTTTGAGACGTGTTCGATACCGTGTAGTAGGAAAGTTAAATAAAGGGTGAAGTTCAGTGTTGGTAAAAACCCTGCTGGAGTAATAATATTAACTTCATGATTTCTCCAAAGTATTCCAATCAATAGAAAACCATTATTTTTGTTCATCTGGTCTTGCTGTTTCTTGGCATACTTTGGAGGAATCATGGCAATCCTATATAACGAAAGTGAATTACCAACTTAATTAAGGGAATAGTACAGTTTTAATGGGTATATAAATTTATAGCTGAAGCAACTGTATATAATTATGATTCTTCTAAATGAACTTTTCCAAACAACAGCTGCATAATTATATAGGTCACCATAATATTTGTTCACATGGTCCTGTTGTTTCCAGGCATATTTTGGTGGAATTAATTAAGGATCAAGAAAGATTAATGAAGATACGTATATCCGGAGCAACTGCTAATTCCTCCAAACTATTCCAGGCAACAAACAGCTAGGATACTATTAGTTTTCTTCATTTGCGCCTATTTGGGAGGACTCAAAACACTCCTATATAATTATGTAAAAAAAATTAATTACCCCTTTAAACACGTACAAAAGTTGCCTTGCCTATACTATTAATCAAGTGGTGGTCTGTTTTGTAGGATAATATAAATGAATCAGTAGGATGAATAAATGAAACTTAAACAGTATAGCCTAATAGCCTAATATATAGCTTCCAGGCAGACAGACGGAATTAAACTACAGCAGTAGGCTATATTACATTTCTTCCCTTTAGAAACATTTGTGTTACAGTGAATGCAGTGTAGTATAATCATTTACATTTTGTAATACTATAATTATATCCAAATTTTATAACTCATCAGTGCTTGACAACAAATACATACATATTACATACATACATACATCATTGTTTATTGACGATGCAATTGTAAATCTAATAATTATATGAATTCTATAACCCAATGCTTTACAACGAATACAACATTATTTACTGAAGCTGCAACTGTAAATCCATCACTGTAAATAATATCACTTCAATCTATAACCCTTGCGATGATTTACAACAAACACAGCATTGATTAATTATTGAAGTAGCATCTATAAATTTGATATTCCAATTTCATAACATATTTCAAAACTGTAAATCAAATATATCAACATGGAAATTATTCAGCATATTTTTACATTTAGTGAGATGAATATAATAATTTTACAAAGCTCATAACTATTTAACATAATAATTATACACTGACTTGAGAACACTAAAACTATTATACATGTTTATAAAGTAAAATAGATAGATACAGTCATGTACAAATTCCTATTAAGGAGAGATTCTTTGGTTGGTGAATTAAATAAGGACCCTGTGTGATCGTATGTGTGTGTGAAAATTGGAGGCTTCTGATTCCTTTATTCCTCCTGACCATGCCACAAAACCTCCTTCCCTATAGGTGTGTGTGTTTTTTTGTGTGTGAAAATTGGAGGCTTCTGATTTCTTAATTCCTCCTGAACATGCCACAAAACAACATCCTTCCTTATAGGTGTGTATGTGTGTGTGTTTCGTGGCAATATTTGAAGAACTCATGACTTATCTCCAATTTTCTGACTACATCACAGGGTCCCTTAATTAAGGTGGAAGGAAGGAAGTACACTGTTGGTAAATCAGGAGTAAAGGATTCCTCCAAACTATTCCAAGCAACAGAACACCATTATTTTTTTATTCGTCTATGGTCCAGCTGTTTCCTGACATACTTCAATTGGAGGAATCAACAATTAATTAAGGCACTCCAATGTAACAAATGTAACCACCTTAATTGGAAGGTCTCTGATTCCTACAAACTATATATATATATATGTCAATAAAATAGACACCTTCAATGGTACAGTTTCCAAAAAAGGTATTGCGACAAATCTTGATAGAACTTTAACCATAGTAATATCCACAACTATTTGTAGGGACTATAAGCATGTATAACAGAAGGAAATATAAATATCCTTCTGTACTACATGCTTATAATCCCTACAAACAAGTATGGACATTAATATATCTAATGTTGTATCAATAGCTAGTGGTCGCAATACCATAATTATTTGGCAACTGTACAGTACTTGTATTTAATGTATTATCTGTTTCCTGGCATACAGTAGCCTAGTTTGAAGGAATCATCAGACGTCTAGAAACTTTCCAATTCACCATACATACATACAAGAGATTCTTCCCTTAATCTGTGCGTCAAAATGATCTATATACATTCCTTTGGTATAAATGTCTATAATATTATAATACAGTTATATGGAACAAAAAACAACAGCACTTATTGATGATTCTAATTATTATCATCATCAATATTTGCTATAATTATTTACACTCGAGTCTCAAAACTACATGAATTTATTAAGGCTATCGATGGAATATTCTTGTTTAAAGGTATATAGTACATTACTGATCAATCTGGAGCAAATGATTCCTCCAAACTATTCCAAATAACAGCAGGACACCACCATTCTAATTATGTCCATGTGGTGGTCCTAGCTGTTTCCTGGCATATAGTTTGGAGGAATCAAGGTTCTCCAATGTGCCACCCTAACACCGTGTAATATGAGAATTTGGGAGGCTTATGATTCCTCCTCCAATTTTCTCACTGCAACACGTTCGGGTCCCCTTGAAGAAAAAAAATATATATATGGTGTTCAGGGCGTGGGTTGGATTTTGTTATACAGTTTAATTAATAATCATTAAACAAAATTGTATAAATTGAGTACACATCGTTTCAAAATCCTCTTGTCTTTTGATTTTTATTGTCTTTTTAATAATTTCTCTCTCTCGTGTTTATTATTTCTCTCTCTCTCTCTCGTGTTTATTAAGTGAGGAAACACACACACACACACACACATACACACACACACACACACACATACACACACACACACACACACACTCTCTCTGTGTGTGTGTGTGTGTGTGTGTGTGTGGCCTCTCTCTCTCTCTCTCTCTCTCTCTCTCTCATGTTTATAAAGTAAGGAAATCAATATTGGCTTTGACACATTGTCCCGAATAATGGTCAACGGCGGAGGCTTTCACTTCAGTGTCGCCGAATTTCATGTGCACCGTAATCTCTCGCCTTGTTGTTGTCCTGCTGTTGTTGTTGTTGTTGTTTACTGAGGGGCCCAACTCGAGGTGTAGTGTTCCAACTCTCTCCACACCCTCCTCTGTCACGAACTGTTGTTATTGTTGTTGTTTTTGGAGGAAGGGGAAGAAAAAACAACACAATAATAACAAGGAAACGATAAACATAAAATCATATAATTATTATAAGAGGACCATAATAATAAAAATAAAATTAGCATATATTATTATCGTGTCTCTCTCCTGCGCTACCTTATTTTGTATAGCCACACTAACCTAACTTACCTTAACCTAACCTAACCTAACCAATACCTTAACCTAACCTAACCTAACTTAACTTACACTAACCTAACCTAACTTAACTTAAACTAACCTACTTTTGCCTAACCTAACCTAATTTACCTTTGCCTAACCTAACTTAACCATAACTTAACCTAACTTAACCATAACTTAACCTTTGCCTTACCTAACTAAACTTAATTTAACTTAACCAAACCTACCTTTGCCTAACCTAACTTAACAATAACCGAACCAAACCCTAATGTATGTACGTACCTTTGCATCATGTCGTTGTGTGGCGTAGAGATGAAGTATAACCGTATTCTGTGCAGGTGTAGCTGGAGTATAGGACCTCACCACAACATCCCCTACAGCCACACTCTCATCCACCACCACAAACCGATCCAACACATCAGCACACCACTCCGACCCCGCTGCCACCACCCGCTTCTCAGGGGGGTGGACGCTGGGATGGTAACGATTGAGGACTCCCACGCCGTATGTCAGACGGGAACGACGGACTGTAACCACTCCAGGATCTAGACCGAACTGGACTGCACCTCGAAGTATTGCCAGACCCATTCCCTGTGTGTAGAATTAATTAAGTATGTGTGTATAGTTATGTGTGTGTGTATATTATAGTTATATGTGTGTACGTGTATAATTATGTGTGTGTGTGTATAGTCATCTGTGTATATAGTTATGTGTGTGTGTGTATAGTCATGTGTGTATATAGTTATGTGTGTGTGTGTGTGAAATTACGAGGAAATGCATGATATATATGTAAGAGTCTTGATTTTATATAGGAGGGAATTAAGGATATTGAAGGTGAGTACATCATATTCACGATTATATTATTGTAGTAGTAGTAGTAGTAGTAGTAGTAGTCTCTTATTTACATACAGGATTAAAACGTCAATCCTATTCATCCCTTTCCTTGCCCCCTTTTATTCCGACCCCTATCCTCGCACCCCTTCCTGTGTCCCCTATCCTTTCCCCATATCCTTAATCCTCTTCCTCCTCCTCCTCCCCATATCCTTGCCTTGTCCTCCATCCTCTTCCACCTCTTTTCCCACCCACTATCCTCCACCTCCTATCCTTTCCCCCTATCCTTAATCCTTTCCTACACCATCTATCCTAGCCCCCTTTCCCACCCACCCCCACCCCTATCCTTTCCCCTTATCTACAATCCTTTCCTCCACCATCTATCCTAGCCCCCTTTCCCCCAGCCCTATCCTTCATCCCCTATCCTTCATCCCATTCCTCCACCATCTATCCTAACCCCCTATCCCCTCCCACCCCCTATATATCCTTACCTGAGGGATGATAACATTGACTCTGTGACCAAAGGTGTCTCGGATGTGTTTCTGAAGCAGTTCCGACTCAGCGAACCCTCCCACCAAGAACATATACTGCAGACGACCCACTTCAGGAGCCGATACCACCTGCTCTATGGCCTAGTGGTCGTCGTCGTGGTGGTAGTGGTGGTGGTCGTGGTGGTGGTAGTGGTGGTGGTGGTGGTGGGAAAGTAAATATTTATTAATAACTCGAGAAAGAACAAAAACACATTAAGTAACCCTAGCTGTAGTGATATAGACAGAAATTGATAACTCGAGAAAGAAAACAAACAAACATTAATTTGTAACTTTGTGATGTAGTCAGAAATTGATAACTCGAGACAGGAAATCATAAGTAACCCTAGCTGTGATGTAGTCAGAAATTGATAACTCGAGAAAGAAAACACAACAACATTAATTTGTAACCCTGTGATGTAGTCAGATTTTGATAACTTGAAAAAGGAAAAAATATGAATTAAGTAACCCTAGCTGTGATGTAGTCTGAAAATTTTTGAGGGCATGTAAATGAGTCCTTCATATATTGCCAGAGGAAGCAGAATTGAGTGTATAAGAGTGTATGTATTATTTGTGAGTAACTCCAGACAATTATTATATTATTACAATATAAATTTACAGGAACAAATGGTGAACATAACCTCGATCCCTCCATTCTCTCTCTCTCTCTCTCTCTCTCTCTCTCGTTATATTTCACCCCGTCTTTCTCATGATCCCATTCGTCTCTCGCTTTGTATTTATATCTCCTCTCTCTCTCTCTCTCTCTCTCTCTCTCTCTCTCTCTCTCTCCTTTTGTAGTTATATCTCTTCGATCCCTCTCCTCTCTCTGTCTCTCTCTCTCTCCTTTTGTAGTTCTCTCTCTTTCTCTTTCTCGTTTTGTAATTATATCTCTTCCTACCTCTCGTTCCTTTTGTAGTTTTATCTCTTCCTTCCCCCCTCCTCTCTCTCTCTCTCTCTCTCTCTCTCTCTCTCTCTCTCTCTCTCTCTCTCTCTCTCTCACACACACACACACCAGTACCTGTGTAATATTATTGAGTGTGGGTATGAATAGTCGTCTCATGGCCTCCTGTTCCACCCTCAACATACCCTGACCAGACCACCTCACACCCAGCCTCTCCTGTTGTCGCTTGATGGCCCACTCCACCTGAACAAAAATATATATATATATACACATAAACACTAAATTTAAACAGATATAGCCCACTCCACCTGTCAAAACAAACACATACAACATACATATAAAACATGCACATAAAACATACACACTCACTACTGTACCACATGTCAAAACAAAAACACAAGAAATATACACATTAACACGAAATTTAAACAGATATAGTCCACTCCACCTGACAAAAACAAAAATATATATAAAACAGACACATAGAACACGAAACAAAACAAAAACCTAAAACAAACATAATCAAACAAACAAACAGACAAAATACAAACTCACATCTTTTCCTTTAAATTTCCGGTAGAGATCTATGAATGAAAATGGTAGTGCAATATTCAATGGGTTACTACGGTAAGGTGAAGCGTTCCTCTTCCTCGACTCGAAGGCTATCATGAGGTCGACGTAAGCTGCTGGTCTCTGTTGTCTGAAGGTATTGAGGAAGTCTTCACCGAATATCGTCTCCAGGAACCTCTCAAACTCTGCATCCACTCCTGAAACATATATCAAATAAATATGTAGCCTAGTTTTAAATTCAAACACACATCAAATTAATACTGTAAGTAGCCTAGTATTAAATTTAACCTGAGGCAATTCTGTAGTAAATTTAAACTGAGGCAATTCTGTATCCACGCTTGAAACGCCGTTCATATAAACAAGTAGCCTAGTATTACATTGAAATTTCATGAGACAAATTCTGTGTCCGAGCCTGAAACACCCATCAAATAAATAGGCTAGTATTAAATTTAATCTGAGGCAAATTTAAGGACGTTCTATAAGCAACAAAAACTAGGAAAAATACAAGAATTTAGGTGCTCGTAAATTTCAAATATTAAATATATATATATATATATATATATATATATATATATATATATATATATATATATATATATATATATATATATGCTTACAAACAACGACGATACACACAGACACACACACACACACACACACACACACAGAGGACATACAAACATCAACAAAACACAGAGAGAACACACACACACACACACACTAGAAATCATCACTACATCCACCACCACCACCACCATAACAATACATCTTGGTTACCAGTGGATCCATGAGGTCCTCCCGTGGCTTTGTGTAATTCCTTGAGATGTCCCGTGGCTCTGTCTGTCATCTGATGTACTGTGATATCTACTGTACCTCCTCCACAGTCCACCACGGCGTATACTGTGTCTGTAACCAAACAAACACACACATACACGTTTTAGTCAACCCTGGACGGCATCTGTAACCAACCAACCAAGCACACACAAACACATACACACTCAATTTACATGTGTTTTAGTTAACCCTCGATGGGGTATACTGTGTCTGTAACCAAACACACACACATACACACTCAGTTTACGTGTGATTTAGTCAACTCTCCATGGAGTATACTGCAGCCAACCAAACACACACACACACATACAATCAATTTACATGTGTTTTAGTTAACCCTCGACGGGGTATACTATGTCTGTAACCAAACAGGCAAACACACACACACATACAATAAATTTACTCGTGTTTTAATCAATTCTCGAGTGATCTAACTAACTAAAACATCCATTTAGTTCACTCTCAATTAATCTAACAATAACACTCATTTAAGTCAACTTTCATTTAAGTCAACATTTAAGTGATTCATCCAACCAATTAATAATAATTAACATTATTTTTTTTGTCAAACCTCAAGTGATTTTATATAATATTTTTAGATCTTATCATAGACTCTTGCAAGTTGGGTGATAACATATGATTTTTTTGTTTAATTTTAAGGCATGATATGCCACACAGATATAAATATAATTGTTAGAATAAATAGAGTGTTAAATAAAGGAATTGGCAAATCACCACGGAAATGAGGCATTCCAATTATTACTACCTGCGGGAAAAAAAGAGTGTCATTCCAATTAATACCTGTGAAAAGAAAAAGAATCATTCCAATTACCACCTGTGAAAGAAAAAGAACCAATGCAATTACCACCTGCGAAACAAATGCAGAACTACTAAATAATAAGCAAGACGAGTAAACTTGCAGAGTAGAGGAAATTATTATCATTAGGCTTGTAGAAGAAATATTAGGCTTATAGAAGAAAATATTAGGCTTGTACAGTATGTGGTTTAGGTTATAGATACTATTTAAGGTCATTCGAATGTAAAATGGTTCTGTTGATGTATACATTTTGTTTGTTTACAATTATGAAATAGTAAACAAAAAGAAAAACAAAAAACTCCACATAATTTGCTTGTATTTCTATCTAGGCACTGCTGCAATTCTGTTTTATGAAAATAGAAGTTATATTGCAATCAGAATGACTTAAATAGCCAGTACCTGAATTATAAATAGAAAACTCACTATATTCCGTACAGAAAACACCATCACATGAAGAGAAAAAAAGAGACAGAAAAGTTAGCTCTACTTGATCAAAAAATAGGACTACTGTTGTACGTTTATTTATGGCCGTAACTGGGGCCAATTGTTTACATGCCGTCGCCAGCCGTACACAAAGGCATTTCCGCGATGTCTCACAGTTAATTAAACCACAAATCACAAGTAATACTAATGATAATAAAACATAAACTAAGCCAAAGTTAAGGTATTATTCACTGAACCGAACAAGTGAACAGGAGATGGGGGGAAAATTATCCTCAGTTTACTAACAAATTGTGTAGGGAGTGTTTGTGATGGATTCCACTCTGTGATTCACGTGTTTTTTTTATCTATTTACCACATAGGATCTGGACTGTTGGCTGTAGAGTGTTGAGGTAAGAGTATTGTACTTATTTATACCTTTATATATACGCATTAGGGTGAAATATATAGACGTATTGCATAAAAATAACTAAATAAAAAAGAGAGGCTACATATTATTAGTGACACGCGTGGAAATATAATTATGGCACCATGCATTATTATTATTATTATTATTATTATTATTATTATTATTATTAGGTAAGAGGGATATGTTAGCACTACTGTACGTTATTTAAGAAGCAATAGAATATATATTTTTAGTGCCTAGCCGGTTTTAACTTTCTGAGAAAAGGATTTGAATTTAGATTTGAATTTTTGTGTGTGTTTGTGTTTCTTCTTAGTGACCCTCGTGCAGTCAGTAATAGTAGTAGTAGTAGTAGTAGTAGTAGTAAAAAATATATAGTAGTAGTAGTAGTAGAACAACAAGAAAAAGTAATAGTGGTAGTGGTAGTACAAGAAAAATAGTTGTAGTAGTAGTAATACAACAAGAAGAAAAAGTAGTAGTAGTAGTAGTAGTAGTAGTAGTAGTAAATCTTTCAAACTACGAAACTACAAGACAAGGTTAACTACGTAGATGTAAGGTGATTGGTGGATAGATTGTAATGTACCTTCCCTCAGCCAATCAGCGACCGTCTCCAGACTCCGGTATGGTAATGAGATGAGCTGTTCTGAAACACACACACACACACATACACTTGACAAATTAAAACAACAACAATACAAGCAACAACACTAATTTAGGCTACGTGAGAGTAACATATTTAGCCTATAATATATATATTTACAAACATAATACTTCACACGGAATATAGGCTAAACGTAAGATGATTAATTTATTTTAACAAATAAGTCAGGAAAACGAATAAAATGGCAAGATCTATGACCGATTCGACAATAAATAAATAAATGAATAAATAGATAAACAAAATACTACTTCTACGTCAGTGATATAATATAAAAATAAATGAATAGTTAAGATCTAATATTATAATCTATAACTTGAGAGAAAAATAATGATGTAATGAGACAAATTATGATCTAGAGAGAAACATTACGATTTTTATTGTAGCCTAATATTTAATAGATCCGTGTTCAGCCCCGCCCCACCCCCCACCCCAAACCAACACCCCCACCCCCCCACAACCCCACTTCCTCCCTACCTACCTCTGTCTAGCTCAGGAAGTGGTGGAGGCATGGGTGGTGGAGAATGGATGATGGTAGTGGAGCTGGTGGATGAGGAAGTGGATGATCTATGTAGCCTTGGTTCAGGGGGCCTCTCTGGTAACAGCTGGTGTCTTCTGAGTCTGCGGCAGTAGATAGCCGCCGCCTCAGGCTCCAAGGCTATTAACAGCTGTTCTGGCCGGCTTGGTGAACCCATTCCAGCCTTCACTCAACAGGTGCAACAGACATTAGGTTTAGGTTTATTATGTTTTTTATGTTTATTATTATTATTGCAGAAGTTATCATTATTATTATTATTATTATTATTATTATTATTATTATTATAGATGAAAATATCATTATCATTATTATTATTATAATACTATAGAAGTTATTATAATTATTATTATTATTATTATTATTATTATTATTATTATTATTACTATAGAAATTATTATTATTATTACTGTAGGAGTTATTATTATTATTATCCTGCGTCGTATTTTTCTTCTTGCTGTTGGTGTTGTTATAGCAGTAATTATTATTATTATTAGTAGTAGTATTATACTATTTAGTAATAGTATACTAGCTGCTGTTCTCATAAATTGTTTAGCTGGGTGACTCCATAATTATAGCAGGAACATACATACACACATACCTGATACATACATACATAAATACATACACACATACACACCTGATACATACAGTACATACAGTACATACCTGATACATACATACATACACACCTGATACACACATACACACCTGATACACACATACCTTATACACATACACACACATACACACCTGATAAGCTGCTGTCCTCATAAATTGTTTAGCTGGGTGACTCCATATGGCAGGCACAGTAATGACCCATCTCACGTCCTCCTCCACCACACCCACACCCGCCTGGTCACTCAGCTCTCGGAGGGCGTGGTCTCGGAAGTAGGCAAGGGCGTGGGTGAAGATCTGTAGGGCGGGGACACTCACTCCGTTGGCAGCTTCTAGTAAAGTGTCTCTGTTGAGGTTCTGATGAGGCGGGAAAAGTAGGGATTAGGATACGTGTGTGGTTGTGTTTTTGTGAAGGAGGGAGGGAGGGAGAGAGGGAGAGGTTTTGTGTGTGTGTGTGAGTGAGATTGTGTGGGAGAGGTTTTGTGTAAGGGTTGAGGGAGGGAGGGAGTGTGTGTGTGTGTGAGGGAGAGTGTGGGAAAGGTTGTGTGTGAGTGAGGGGTTGAGGGAGAGTGTGTGTGTGTGTGAAGGAGAAGTTTTGTGTGTGTGTGAGGGAGTGGTTGTGTGTGTGTGAAGGCAGTGGTTGAAGGAGATGTGTGTGAGTGAGGGGGTGAATGGTTGAAGGAGTTGTGTGTGAGTGAGGGTTGAGAGTGAGTTATTAATTAGTGATTGAGTAAATGTGTGTGTGAGATGGAGGATGAATGAGTGTGAGTGAGGGAGTCGAGTGAGTATGAGTAAGTAAGTAAGTGTATGTGAGGAATAAAGGACGAATATGAATAATTAACATGTAGCCTGAATGTTGAGATAAACATTATTAATTATTATTTTTATTCACCCTAACCAGGAACTCTGAAGTAAGGGGAGAGTATACTTTAGGGATGTTGGAGTGCCTTGATTCCTCCAAAGTATACCAGGAAACAAGACCAAATGAACAAAAATAATGGTGTTTTGTTGCTTCGAATAGTTTGGAGGAATAATTTACTCCAGATTTTCCAACACTGTACTTCCACCTTAAAATGTCTAGACTTACGAGTGTGTGTGTATATATATGTGTAATATTTCTAGAATGTGTGTGTGTGTGTGTGTGTGTGTGTGTGTGTGTGTGTGTGTGTGTATGTGTGTGTAAGAGAGGTTCTAACTTTATTATTTCTAGACTGTGTAGGCATATGTGTGTGTGTGTGATTCTAACTTGAATTTTCTAGTATGTGTGTGTGTGTGATTCTAACTTTAATATTTCTTGACTGTATGTGTGTGTGTGTGTGTGTGTGTGATTCTAACTTTAATATTTCTAGACTGTATGTGTGTGTTTGTGTGTGTATGTGTATGTGTGTGTGATTCTAACTTTAATATTGCTAGACTGTTGTGTGTGTGTGTGTGTGTGTGTGTGTTGGTAGTCACGGGTGGTGGGTGAAGGGTACACAGGAAGCCTCTGTCTGACACGCGTGGCCCCACTCCCTGTGTTGACTCTATCTTCACACTACTCTACTCTACTCTACTCTACATATGTTATCACTTCTCTACACTACACTACACTACTCCTTGTTACCACTACTTTACTCTACACTACTCTATATATGTTTCCACTACTCTATATTCACTACTTTTCTACCTTTTTTTCCTTATGTTTCCACTACTTTATTATATTACTCTAAATTCCTTACTTATAATTATATTCTGTTTCTCTCCTGTTAGTTTCTCTCCACTACCTTTAAACTAATCTACAAAGAGAGAGAGAGAGAGAGAGAGAGAGAGAGAGGGAGGGAGAGGGGTTAAAAATCAGTAGCTCGTGATGGGTTTGGTCAATTCCACTCAACCCGGAACAACAGATGACTTCCACCTGCCACACACACACACACACACACACACACACACACACACACACACACACACACACACACCAAAATTACTTCCTCAACTCGCCCACCTACCTTCCACAAAACCAAACCATAAAATATATAAATTGTTCTATGTATTAATTTTCTCATGCACCCACCCACTCATCCACTCACTCACTCACTCATCCACTCACCCTTGTACTTATCTGTAAACCATCCACTCTCCCACCGATCCACTTATTCAATAACCCATTCACACTCACCCCCACCCACTCATTTAACAACCCATCCACACTCCCACCCACCCACTCATTTAACAACCCATTCACACACTCACCCCCACCCACTCATTCAATAACCCATTCACACACTCACCCTCACTCACTCATTCAACCCACCAATCCTCTAACCAACCCACCCACAGTTACCCATGCACCCACCCACCCACTCACCCACCCACTCACCCACCCATCCCATCCAACCCACTCATCCCATCCAACCCACTCACCTGGTCAGCATGTAGAGTCATTTTAAACTTATCAAAATAAAGCCACCTCCTTGCTTCGTGTGGGTCGAGGTCATGGTAGGTGTCCCTGGCTGTGTAACCCAAGGAATGGAACTGTCTCTCGGGTGTCAGGAGTACGATGGTGGGGGTCTTTTGGTTCTGTACTCCGGGGTCACCTCCTGAAGAATGTACGGTAGTAAAGTTAAGGGGGTGCGGGAGTAGGGGGACAGGCTTGGGGTGGGTTTAGGGGGTTGCGTTTTTTTTTTTTTTTATTGCTTGTTCAAATATACACATATATGCTATACATTGCTTATTCAGACACACACACACACACACACACTCACACACACTGCTTACTAACTTACATAGGCCTACACACTCATACACACACACACACACTGCTTATTGAATCACACACACACACAATGCTTATTCAATCACACACACACACACACTCCTTATTCAATCACACACACACACACACACACACACACTCTGCTTACTCAAACTCAAACACACACCGCTTACTCAAACATACACCATCACTCATGCGTACACAGAAAGAAAAGAATATGTACCGGTATACTGGCAAGCCTCATTATTATACACACACACACACACAGACAGACAGGCGTACATACATACAGACACACAGGCATACATATACATACATACAGAAACACAGGCATACATACATACATACATACCTAAACACATACATACATACATAAAGATCGAGTACTAACCTTCCCATTTCTTCATCATGTGTACACTGTCTGGGTCTCGTGTGAAGCTGAAGGCGTATCCTGAGAAGGTGGTGCCGAAGTCAATGGCCACTACCACGAAATGTGAAGGTGGTCTGGGCTCCAACACACCTCCACCACCACCTACACCCACACCTACACCCATATCAGCAGGCTCACCCACCACAGACACACCCACCTCACCCTCCAGTACCCCAGATCCCCGGCAGGAGAGTAGACTGGAGGTGCGGGAGTGGATGCCTCCTTGGGTTACTGCTGCTGCTGGTGATGCTGTAGGGTCGTGTGGTGTTGGTGGTGTAGGTGTGGGAGTCTGGCCATGGGTGTGTGAGGAGTGTGGTGATGCTGGTGGTGTTTGTGTTGTCAGGGTGTCACAAGGACTGGTGGCTCCACTCTCATGTCCACTGTCACTGTCTGGTGCTGGGGGCATGGATGGGTACTGGGAGGGCGGCGTGGGTGGGTACTGTGATGACTGTGTGGGTGTGGAGGCGTACTGGGAGGGCGCGGGTGGGTACTCAGAAGACATTATAGGAACCCTGGATATCGTAGAAGGCGTGTGTGAGTCCTGTGAGTCATGGGAGGGCGTGGGACTGTACCTAGAAGATGAGGATGAGGCACGGAAGGAGGTGGAGTATTGGCCAGGGTAGTAAGCATTCATGGTGACCGAAGACTGAGGTGGTGATCTGGTCTGTACATACACCTCTTCTATCAGGTTAAGACTTTCCATGGCAGCCTGATGGGGGTCTACTTGTCCTTCCTGAGTCCCGTCTAGGTTAAGGGAACAATGGGGTAAGAGTGTAGGGTGTGTGAGGTCGGTGCCAGAGAGCCTTCGTTCCACAACACTAGACGCGTGGGACCTGGCAGGGGAATTGTCACTACTGGAAGAGTCAGATATACCGGCCAGGGAGGCTTCCAGGACCTCTAACGCAGCTGCCACGGCCTCAGAGTCTCTTCTAGGGGCGTGGTGTGTCCTAGAGGGTGAAGGTTTACGTAGGGCGTCACTCCTGTCTGGTGAAATACTCCTGGGTATCGTATCGGGGTGGTCCTGGTACCTGTGTGATGGAGTTGTGTTGTTGATGTGTTGTTGTTGTTGGTGTACTGGTGAGTGTGTCGTTGGTGGTGTGAAGAGTGGCCTGGGGGATACATAAGGTTTGATGGGTACTCTAGGGGGTGAACCAGGACGTCTGAAGTACACCCCAGCCGCCCTTAGTTCCTCCTCCAACTTGTTATTACTTCTCTGTGGGGGAGTGCCGTCAGGAGAGGGCGAGCGACTCCGGA
The DNA here is from genome assembly GCA_034508575.1 of Petrolisthes manimaculis. Lineage (NCBI taxonomy): Eukaryota > Metazoa > Arthropoda > Malacostraca > Decapoda > Porcellanidae > Petrolisthes > Petrolisthes manimaculis. The sequence goes on along the minus strand of JAWZYT010002849.1, from coordinate 13,144 downwards.
ACTCCTGAGGGGGCGGGGGACGAGCTGGGGGACGTGGTGGCGGGATGGGGGGTAGATGAGAGCGTGGAGGAGGTGGGATGGGTCGTGGAGGGGGAGGTAATGGAGTGTCCAACATGGTGCTACAGAAACCACGGAAGCTGGACTTGATATGAGTGTGTCCTCCTTCCTCCTCAACACCATCTGGATAAACAAACACACCATTAGTAAACATCAACTCGGGTGGACATGTACAGAATTACAAACACACACACACACACACATTTAGTACACATCATCTCGGGCGGACATGTACACAATTACAAACACACACACACACACACATTTAGTACACATCATCTCGGGTGGACATGTACAGAATTACAAACACACATACACTTTTAGTAAACATTAAAGGGGAGGTATTGTACAGTGTTGGTAAATGTGGAGCAACTGATTCCTTCAAACTATTCCAAGCAACAGGCCACCATTATATTTACCCATTTGGTCCTGTTTCCTGACATACTTTGAAGGAACTAAGACGCTCCAATGTACCAAAAGTATACCATCCCTTAACTCAGGGATTACACAAAAATTATGTATTCATTAAAAAGCAAGTCGTGGTTTTTAGTTTCATAGCATTTAATTGACTGTATATCAATTGATGATTAAAATAAAATAATGCTGGAAATTAATGTGTGTGTGTGTGTGTGTGTGTGGAAGATTAACTGTATTTCAACTAATGATAAAGCAAAATTGTTCTGGAAATTAGTGTCTGTGTGTGTGTGAGTGTGTGTGTGTGTAAGATTGAATATATACAGTACAGATTCTATGTATGTGTATATTCTCATCTATAAACATACTGGTTACTCTCTACGTGTATGGGGATGTAATGTGTGTATGTGTATTTTATATGACTGTCTTGTGATGTGTGTACGTGAGTGTGTTTACATGGCCAAGGTCAGTCAGTAATGTTACAATATGTTTACAATATGTTTACAATATGTTTACCATTATTTTAGTTTTTTAAGAATGAAAGTAAAATATGGGTTGGTTGCGTCCGTAGAGTTTCAGTCATTTATTTATTTATTTATTTATTATTAGTTTTTTTTTAATCAATTTGTATTTTTTTATTTTGTAAAGATCTGGTATTAGCCGAGTTCTCTTTTGGTTCATTCATACATTTACACACACGTATATAGGTTGTTCATGTGTGTATATTGTATGCGTGTGTATGCGTTTGTGGGGGTAGGCTTAATGTGAGTAGGTATATATATGGGTATGTTAGCAGTTTTTTATCCACCATATAACACTGTAGATACACCCAACACAACACCTTAATTATGGAGAGATTGTTTTGTTGTTGGTGAATTGGAAGGTGTTGTGATTCCCCCAAACTCCTGTATGTCACGAAACAATTCCCCTTTATTAGTGTGCCATTGAGGGCGTCTGTTTTCTGGTGGTATTAGAGTAGGAGGAATCCATCAGTAACCTTCCAATTTACCAACAACAACAAGAGAATCTCACCTTAATTTTTCTCTGTCTGATCACTAAACTATATATATACCAAACGAACCTGAGATACACACCAACCAGAGTCTATAGCTTAAACTAACTACCACCACCACGACTACCACCAACACCAACACTACCACTACCACGACCACTACCACCAACACCAACACCAACACTACCACCAACAGTACGACCACCAACACCACAACACACGACTTCACGAGGTCAGATGAAAGGTTGGAATCAGAGGCACTTGATATGAACGTAGAGAAAGGCTCACTGACAACAACTATCTCCCCTCCCCTCCTCCCCTCCCCCCCCCACACACATACACACATACACACACTAGCCTATGCAAGTTGGGTCGGTGGGGTGGGTAGATAGGAAGGGGGTATGTGTGTTGGGGCTGGGGTATAGGGGGTGGTTATTGGTGTGTGTGTGTGTGTGTGTGTGTATCTGTCTGTTTGTGTGTGTGTTACCTATTTGTTCTTACCTATTTGTATGTTTAAAGGCTTGAGTCAAGTTCGTAATATCCCGTATTTTAAAACCTAATTATTATATTTTTCTTTAAAGTTACCGATAAGTATGTTTTTGACACACAACATTACTTCTTCTGGTAATTTGTTGTGTGTGTAATTAATGTATGTGTGTGTGTAATTAATATGTGTGTGTGTAATTAATATGTGTGTACTTAATATGTCTGTGTGTAATTAATATGTCTGTGAGTAATATGTGTGTAATTAATGTGTGTGTGTTATTAATTGTGTGTGTGTGTGTAATTAATATGTCTGTGTAATTAATATGTGTGTGTGTAATTAATGAACTACAACAATAATCATACCATACCTAAACAAAGACTTAATTAAAGTAGTAATTCCTTTATGATACATTGGAGTGCCTTGATTCATCCAATTAAAGTATGATAGGAAAAAAAACAGGACCAGAAGAAAAATAATAATAATAATAATAATAATAATAGTGTTCTGTTGTTTTTTGGAATAGTTTGGAGGAATATCAGTTGCTCCAGATTTAACCAACACAAAACTACAACACTTCTCCCTTAATTAAGTAACTTATACCATATAATGTGTGTCTAACTAACTAACTTCTTATACAGTATATAGGCTACAGTCTCTTCTTTGTTAATTCCCTGTTGTGTGTTCTTTTCCTACTTGTCTAACCTTTTTTTTATCTTTCTCTATTTTCCCTTGATTAAAATAATGTAGTAAAATTAAAACTGGTGGGGGTGTTGGTGGTTGTGGTTGAGGGAGGAGGGGGGTGGGGGCTTACTTATAAGGGGTGACAATGAAGGAGGGTGTGTGTGTGGGGGGGGGGGTGAACGATACGCAAGGGGGTGGTAGGTGTGGAGGGTGGGGTGGGGTGTTGAGGGTGGGGTGGATGCATGTGTGTGTGTGTGTGTGGGAAATAGGGCAGAGGATGTTGGTTGGGGGCTTGGGGGGGGGAGATATTAGATAGGGCGTGGTGTGTGGGGGGTGGGGTGGGGGGAAGAGAGAGAAAGAGTGTGGGGGGGGGGGAGAGTGTGGGGGGGGGTAAGAGAGAGTGAAAGCGAGTGTATAATAGAACTGGTCCTAGGAGTACTCGTTTGCTTGATTGAGCGGGTGAGTGGATGAATGGATGTGTGGATGGATGGGTAGGTGGGTGGATGGATGTGTGGATGGATGGGTAGGTGAGAGGATGAATGAATGGATGGATGGATATATATTACCATTACGACATTTTCAATCAGGTCACCACCACCACCACCACCACCAATCTCTATAAAGAAGAAAAATATTTGGTGGAATTTTGGAAAGGCGGAAAAAAAATTGACCTAAGCGTGGAAATAATTGTGCATGAATGAAACGTGAACTTGCCTTTCTTAATTATTTATTCTTAATAGGATTTAACCGGATGAGTGGAAATAATTGACTGTTAGTTCTGATTGGGTAGTGGTGAGTGGTTGATAGAAAAAGTAGTAGTGGTAGTAGTAATAGTTGTAGTTGTAGTTGTTGCTGTTTTTGTTTTTGTGGTTGACTAGTAGTAGTAGTAGTGGTAGTAGTTGTTGTAGTTGTTGTTTTGTTGTTGTAGTAGTAGTTATTGTTGTTTTTTGCTTTAGTTGTAGTAGTAGTAGTCATAGTAGTAGTAGTCATAGTAGTAGTAGTAGTAGCAGCAGTAGTCAATAGTCGTAGTAGAAGTAGCCTAAGTAACAATTAATAAAAGTCATCACCAATAATCATCATCAAAATCATCAACCATAACAAACTATCAAACTAATTTAGAGGAGAATAAATAAATATACTTTTGTTACATTGAAAGTAACTTGATTCCTCCAACAACAAAGTAAAACAGAAGAACCAGAAGAGGAATAAACTTAATTAATGGTGTCCTGTTGCTTGGAATAATTTGGAGGCATCAATTTTCTCCGGATTTACTAAACACCTGTATCGAACCCTTAATTAAGTATGTAAGACCCAGATAGCTCAACTCAGGTGTGATCAATCAACCAATCAATGAACAAACCAACTAACCAACCAATCAACCAACCAACTAACTAACCAACCAACCAATCAACCAACCAACCAACCAACCAACCAATCAACCAACCAACTAACTAACCAACCAACCAATCAACTAACCAACCAACCAATCAACCAACTAATCAACCAATCAATGAACCAATCAACCAACCAATCAACCAATCAACCAACTAACCAATCCACCAATCAACCAATCCCATTACTATGACCCCCCTCCCCCTCCCTCCCTCCCCCCCCTCAAGGCTACCCAGACCCCGCTAACACGAACACAACATTGCAATTGAAAGGGGCGTCCCAGCAACGAGGTGTGTGTGTGTGTGTGTGTGTGTGTGTGTGTGTGTGTGTGTGTTGAATGTTGATGGGTGTTGTGGTATGCATAGGTAGTAGTAGTAGTAGTAGTAGTAATAGTACGGTAGTATGCTATATGGTATGGTAGTTGTGGTTGTGGTTGTGGTAGTGGTAGTAGTATGTTGATGTTATTGTTTACGTGTTGTTATGTGTTGTTATTATTACATGTTATTATGTGTTATTATTACATGTTATTATGTGTTATTATTACATGTTATTATTTGTTATTATTACGTGTTATTATGTGTCCAAGTGTGATACAGTTAAAATATAATGAGTGGCCTGAAGGAGAGAGAGAGAGAGAGAGAGAGAGAGAGAGAGAGAGAGAGAGAGAGAGAGAGAGAGAGAGAGAGAAAGAGAGAGAAGGGAGTGGATGATGAAGCAGAAGGTGATGGATGGTAGTAATAATGGTGGTAGTGGTGGTGATAGTGATAGTGGTAGTGGTAGTGTTGGTGTTAATGGTAGTGGTAGTAGTAGTAGTAGTAGTAGTAGTAATGGTGGTGATAGTGATGATAGTGATAATGAGAAAACAATAAGGAAAACGTGAAGAAATGAAAGGAGAAGGAGGAAGAGAAAGAAAATGTGATGAAGAGGGAAAAAGGAAAGGAGGAAAGAAGTAAGGAGGAAGATGATGATGATGAGAAAGAGAAGGAGGAGAAAGGAGGAGGAGGAGAAAGGAGGAAGTGGAAGAAGAGGAGGAGGCGAAAAGAAAAGAGAAAGAGGAGAAAGAGAAGGAGGAGAAGCAAAAGGAAGAGAAGGAGAAAGGATGAGGAGGAAGAGAAGGAGAAGGGAAAGGAGGAGGAAAATGGAAGAGGAGGAAGAGGAGAAAGAGGATGAGGAGAAGCGAAAGGATGAGGAAGAGGAAGAGAAGCGAAAGGAGAAAGAGAAGCGAAAGGAGGAGAAAGAGAAGGAAGAGAAGGAGAAAGGATGAGGAGGAAGAGGAGAAAGAGTAGTAGGAGAAGCGAAAGGAAGAGAAGGAGGAGGAGGAGGAGGAAGAGGAGAAAGAGTAGTAGGAGAAGCGAAAGGAAGAGAAGGAGGGAGGAGAAGCGAAAGGAGAAGGAGGAGGAGGAAGAGGAGTAGAAGCGAAATGAGGAGAAGGAGTAGGAGAAACGAAAGAAAGAGAAGAAGGAGAAAGGAGGAGAAGGAAGAGTAGGAAAAAGAGAAGGTCTTGAATAAAACCGGTTTAGTACCGAAGATTGCGTGCGTGTGCATGCTTGATTGTGTTGGGATGCTTGAGAGCGTGCGCGTGCGTGCGTGTGTGTGTTTGTGTGTCTGTGTGTGTGAGTGAGTGAATTATAAACACCTGCATATCTATATAGTCATAAAGATAGATAGATAAATAAATAGATAGATACACAATGAATGCTTCCACTTTCCATCCATCCTTCTATCCATCTTTCTATCTACCTTTACATCCATCCACACTCCCCTCCAACCATCCATCCATCCTTCTTTCTATCCATTCATCTATCCACACACCCTTCTATCCACCTATCCATCCATCCATTCATCCCATTTCTCCATCCATCCATCCATCCATCCATCCTTCCTTCCTTGTATCCACTTCCCTATCCATTCATCTATCCACACACCCTTCTATCCATCTATCCATATATCGGAGATTCGTGTAAAAAATATAAAAAGTTGAAGAAAAATATGAATGAATAAAAGTTTAAACCTCTCATCATTATTAATTAAAAAAACAGGGAACATTATCCTGTGTGTGTGTGTGTGTGTGTGCATATAAGGGGGGGATGGGGGATGACTGTGTGTGTGTGTGTGTGTGTGTGTGTGTGTGTACTGGAATACTTAATTTCTCCTTATCTCTCTCCTGTGTGTGTGTGTGTGTGTGTGTGTGTGTGTCTACTGAGATATATACATCATCATCAATTCTCTCTCTCTCTCTTTTTCTCACTCGTTTTTACCTCCCTAATATTAAGTGTATTATCTTCCCACGATTTCTCTCTCTCTCTCTCTCTCTCTCTCTCTCTCTCTCTCTCTCTCTCTCTCCTTAGTTTCTCTTCCTTAATTTTGTCACCATCTGTCAACCCTTCAGCCCAACATTAGTCACACCTTTTGATCACACACACACACACCACACACACACACACACACACACACACACACACAGAGAGAGAGAGAGAGAGAGAGAGAGAGAGAGAGAGAGAGAGAGAGGTTGTGAGAAAGGCTGATGAAGTGTGAGTGAGAATACGAGAGTGGTGTAGAAATGAGGGATATTTTGTTTTTGTAAATGTGAAGAAAGTAATTAGGGAAGGTGTGAGGAAACGAGTGTGTGTGAAGGTGTGAGGTAGGAAGCACATGTGAGAATGAGGAGATTAGACTGATGAGTGTGAGTGAAGGTGTGAAGGAAGGAAGGAGTGAGAATGAGGAAATAATAAGCATGAATGATTGAGTGAGAGAGTTATAAGGGAAAGGAATGTGTGAGTATATGTGTGTGTGTGTGTGTATGTGTACTTATATGTGTGTGTGTGTGTGTGTGGTGTGTGTGTATGTGTGCTTATTTGAGTGTGTGTGTGTGTGTGTGGTGTGTGTATTTGTGGTTATTTGAGTGTGTGTGTGTGGTGTATGTGTGCTTATTTGAGTGTGTGTGTGCTTATGTATGTGTGTGGTGTGTGATTGAGTGAGTGTGTGTGTGTGTAGCAGTAGCAGGCAAAATACACACACACACACACTTTCACCACAGTGGTCACCTTGGCTCCCACACTCTGCAGTCAGTCAGTGTGTGTATGTATGTGTGTATAGCCCCTCCCCCCCACACACACACACACACACACACACCACTATACAGAGGCCTTTCATTTTCACTCCTCTCTCTCTCTCTCTCTCTCTCTCTCTCTCTCTTCACTGCAGGGCCTTCTATTTTCACTCTTCTCTTCCCCCCTCTCACTCTCTCTCTCTCTCTCTCTCTCTCTCTCTCTCTCTCTCTCTCACACACACACACCACCATAATCATCACCCTCATCTTTCCACATCATCTCTGGTTCATGTTACATCAATAATATAAATCTGTGAGGCCTAACCCATGTCCCTGAAGCCAAACAGAGAATCCTTTGACCCACCAGTCCACCACCCTCTCGTCCCCAAGTCATCAGCTGATAACCTCGCGCTCTCTAGAGGTTTGTTTACGTCTGAGGCGCTTCGGGAGGAGAGATGCCAGATGTTGCTATAATTTACTCGTTAGGACAAACATACCAGCCTGAGTCAGGGTTTACGTATACTATATTATATTGTGCCTTGTATCAGGGACTTTACTTACATGATTCATATTACATTATACAACATGTAAAGATATTTGACTAATGTTTTAAATTGTAACAGATGCCTCATATACTACGATAAAGAACATTCTTCCTAACAGATTGTACAAGGTTTCTGTGTCCTCGTTACATTTTCCCAAATATGGTGACTGACTATATTATTGTCTGGAACTTTTGAGCGATGACGTTGTATTGCATATATATATATAATAAAGCCTATATATATATATATATTTGTTTCGTATATATAATTTTTACCATGTAGCCTACCAGAGACCTTTTGTATATTTTCTTCGATAAAACGTCGTAGTAAAAGTCAAATCTAGTCAAATCTGGTGTTAAGATCCCTTCACCTGTGGACACCAAAGTTGCCAAGTCATGAGAGGTTTTTTATGCAGTTAAGTCGTTGGTGTTTTTTTTTCCATTACTCCCCTGACTGGCTTCGATCCTGTTCTTCCCATTCATCTTGTATATACCTGTGTGTCGTGTGTCGGGACCAATTTGATTACATTCTGGCCATTGAAGCGTGTAGTGGTGTGTGTGTGTGGATGGTGAGCGGAGAGGTGAATTAAAAGTGTGTGTGTGTGTGTGGAGTGGTGGATGGTGAGTGGAGAGGTGGATAGAAGGGGTGTGTGTGTGGATGGAGAGGTGGATAGAAGGGGTGTGTGTGTGGATGGAGAGGTGGATAGAAGGGTGTGTGTTTGAATAGATGGATGGAGAGGTGGATAGAAAGGTGTGTGGATGGATGGATGGATGGATAGATAAAAGGGTGTGTGGATAGATGGATAGAGAGGCTAATAAAAATAACACAAGAGAGACAGTCGACTAATTAAGCCAAATGCTGTCGATGGAAAAATAAAAAAGGGATTGAAAAGGGATTAATTATGTGAATTGATTTATATCTGAATGTGATGTAGTCTGAAAGTTGGAGAAAAATTAATCCTTCAAATATTGCCACGAAACACCATGGACCTACAGGGAATGAGCTTGTTTCGTGGCATGGTCAGGAGGAATCAGAAGTCTCCTTAATGCTTCAAACTAATTTAATATAAACTGCTTTTCTGCTTGTCAAATCAATCCCTCTTTTCATTCCTTCATTCAATTTCTCTCTTCTTTTTCTCCTTTATTCATTATTATTATTATTTTTAAGTGTTTGTTGTGTGGAGAGAGAGAGAGAGAGAGAGAGAGAGAGAGAGAGAGAGAGAGAGAGAGAGAGAGAGAGAGAGAGAGAGAGAGAGAGAGAGAGAGAGAGAGAGAGAGATTCCCTTTCTTATTTTCAAGTGTTTGTTGTCTGGAGAGAGAGACAGACAGACAGACAGACAGACAGACAGACAGACAGACAGACAGACAGACAGCTACTCCCCCTCCCCTCACCGCATCTAAAGACGTCTTCAAGCGAGGCAGAGAAACAATTAAACAACCTAACATATAATTAAGGCACCCTGTGTTGGAGATAAATAAGTCCTTCAAATATTACCACCAACACACACAACACACACCTACAGTATATGGAAGGAGTTTGTTTCGTGCATGGTCAGAGAATCAGAAGCCTCCAATTTATCTTACACGAGCACAGAGTTTTTAATTAAATCCTTGTTTTTCTTTCTTAACTTCTTTTCCACCCTTTTTTGTCTGTCTGTCTGTCTGTTTGTCTGGATGGATGGATGGATGGATGGATGGATAGATAGATAGATAGATGGATAAATGGATGGATGAAGAGAGGTGTAGAATACGTAGGGATGAATAAGGAGTGGATGAATCAGGAGTGGATGGATGGATGAAATAAAAAGTCACATGACATTACGAGAAAACAAAACAAAACAAAATATATTCACTAGTAGCATTACCTCAAAAGTATTCATCTATATTTATATAAGTAAACACATAACCCACCCAACGTGTCCAGATACTACGTGTGGTTTGTTTACTGTATATAATTATGAGAGAGAAGAAGAATTAACTAGTGTGATATTTTAACTATTTTTGGTGAGAAGGAACAAATTCATTATCATCATCATTATCATAAAAAAAACTCCCATTTCTTTTTCTCCAATGCATTTAACTTAACCCTAGGGGGAAATAATATGTGTCTGATAAAATACATTATTATTATTATTATTATTATTATTATTATTATTATTATTATTATTATTATTATTATACATTTTCTGAGAGCCAAATGAATAAAGTCAAATTAAGCCTAACTAAAAACACAAGGGTAAAATTAAAAGAAAAAAAAAAAGACGAAAGAAAGAAAAGTGAATTTACTCCTACCACTCCCGGAAACATACCTAACATGACATGAGAAGGAAACCGTGGGGAAAGAAGTGGAGGGAGAAAGGGGAGGAAGGGAGTAAAGGAGGGAGAAAGGGAGGGAAGGAGGGAGGTAGAAAGGGAGGAAAGGAGGAGGTAGAAAGGGAGGGAGGAAGGGAGGGAAGAAGGGAAGGAGGGAGGGAGAAAGGATATGATGAAGGGGAAGAAAGAAGAGAGGAAGTGTGTGGCATACGAAAGGAAATTGTGAGAGAGTGAGAGGATAGTGAGAGTGAGAGGATAGAGAGAGTGAGAGGGGAAAGAAAGATAAGGGTGGGAGGGGAGTGTGAAGTATTTGACAGACTGTGAAAAGAGAAGGACAGCAGGAAGAAGGAAGGAGGAAGAGAGACAGAGGGAATGAAGGAAGGAGGAAGAGAGAGAGGAGTGAAGGAAGGAGGAAGTGAGAGAGAAGGGAAGGAGGAAGAGAGAGAGAGAGGGAATGAAGGAAGAGGAAGAGAGAGGGAGAGGGAATGAAGGAAGGAGAAAGAGAGAGAGAGAGGGAATGAAGGAAGGAGGAGGAAGGAGAGAGGGACAGGAGAATGAAGGAAGGAGGAAGGAAGAGAGGGAGTAAATGCAACAGACGGGGACCTCAGCTTGTGTGTATGTATGTATGTATGTATCTATGTGTGTGTGTACCTGCAGTGTGTCCCAAGGCTGCCCCCCACCCCCACCCCCACCCCCACCATCTCTCACTGTGGTCCTCCCTCCCATCCCTTCCCCATCCTTCTAATAATCCTTCCTTCCTTCCTTCCTATCCATCTATATACTATTCCTCCATCCTTCCTGTCTTGCTTTCTGTCTTCCTTCCCTTCTTTTCCTATTTTTTCCAAGTCTTTAGTTTTGTTTCCTTACTTTATTTATTATCATTTCCTTATCTCCTCTTCTCCATGCATATATATCTCCTCTTCCACCCTTACTTATTACTCACTTCAGTCAGTCCCATCTACCGTATCCTTCCTTCTCTTTACCTGACCTTTCACAACCTTATCCTTCTTTTGTTGTTGTTGTTGTTGCTGCACCTTAACCACTTTTTTATACCTCACTTCTACCTATTCTTCACGACCCTATAATAACTTACCTTCCGTCCATCCCTCTGTCTGTCTGTTTGTCCCAAGAAAAGTAAAAGGTCTCATAATTTCTCCTGCAAATCAAGTCCTTTTGTGTGTGTGTGTGTGTGTGTGTGTGTGTGTGTGTGTGTGTGTGTGTGTCGTATGGTGTGTGTACCGTATACGTGTTTGTCATATTATATACAAGCTGACTTGGCTATTTATTGTACGAACTCGTGTGTGTGTGTGTGTGTGTGTGTGGATTATGTTTCTGTGTGTGTGTTTCTGTATGTGCGTGTAGATTGTGTTTCTGTATGTATGTGTTTGTGTGTAGATTGTGTTTCTATGTGTGTGTGTGTGTGTGTTGTGTGTGTGTGTGTGTGTGTTTGGGGTTTCGTAGCCAATACCATCTTCTCATTTAGTTAAGAGGGAGGGATATTATTCACTGAACCTCTTCCTACATTCCACTTTGCCCCTTCTACTGTATACCTCACTCTTTCATCCCATCCCCTGTTTCCATTCTTTCACTCCTTCCCTGCCTTTTTCTGTCTCTCCTTGTCTCACCTTATTCCCTGTTTGTTCGTTCTCCTATACCTCCATCTCTCTCTCACTCACTTTCTCTCTCTCTCTCTCTCTCTCTCTCTCTCTCTCTCTCTCTCTCTCTCTCTGTTTTCCCCTGCTACCGTACTTTATGCTTAATTAACCTTTCCTTCTACTCTTCTTTACTATAGTTCTCTGTCTAAACTCTCTCTCTCTCTCTCTCTCTCTCTCTCTCTCTCTCTCCTCTCTCTCTCTCTCTCTCTCTCTCTCTCTCTCTCTCTCTCTCTCTCTCTCTCTCTCTCTCTCTCTCTCTCTCTCTCCCCTTGGCTTATCATTAATTACCTCTCATTCCCCTCCCTCCCACTTCCCTTCATTCATTCTCCTTTTAATTATTTTCTCTCATTCCTGTCTCCTCTCTTATTTTTTTTTATTCACCTTCCCTTCAGTCCAACATCTTTCTCTAATTTCTTCTTCACCGCATTTTTCTCCTTTTCAAAGTTTTCTCTCTCCACTTCCTTCCTCCCTCCATTACCCTCTGACGTTTCTCTCTCCTTATTTTCCTACCTCCTTCCTTCCTCTTCCCCTCCTTTCTTTCCCTCCCTCCTTCCTTCCTTCTCATTCTTTCTCCTCATCTACCGTTCTTCTTCTCACACATACATCCTTCCTCTCTCCTTCATATATCACTCATCTATCCATGTTTCTCTTCTCCTCCTCCTTCTCTCCTTTCTTTCCCTCCCTCCTTCCCTCCTTCCTCCTTGGTCTCTCCTCTCGTTTTCTTCTCCTATCCTGTCTCACACCTGCCACACTTAATTCTCTTTTGCACTTCCTCCATCCACTCACCTTACCTACCTACCTACCTACCTATCCAATCTTTCCTCTCCTCCTACCTTACCTACCTACCTACCTACCTACCAACCAACCTTTACTATCTTCCCTCTCCTCCTACCTACCTACCTTCCTCCCCTCCCCTCTACCTTAACTTCTCTCCCTCCTGTCCCCCTCCACCACCATAACAACAACAACAATAACAACAACCACACCCACCACAACAAACACCACCACCACCATTACGACAACTACCAACATTACCATAACTACATTACTACCATAAATATTACGACTATGACCCCTATTATCATCATCACTATTACCATAACTACCAACATTACTATTACGACTATCACCACCACTACTACTACTACTACTATCATCACTATTACCACAACTACCACATTACCACCACCACTACCACCATCACTTTTCCTTCCCACTCTTCTCTAAAAAATATTCTTTCCTACCCTTTCTTCTTTTCTCCTCCTCCCTCCTTCCTTACTTCCTTCTTTCTCCCTCCTCCTTCCTTCTCTTCCTTTCTTCCTTTTCCCTCCCTCCTTCCTTCATTTCTTCCTTCCTTCTCCCTCCTCCTCCTTCCTATTCCTTCTATCCCCCTTCCCATCCTCTCATTCTTCCTTCATTTCCTTTCCTTCACTACCTTCCTCAGACATACGAATGGGGGAAATAGGGGAAATGGCAGATAATAACAGTGAAATGGTTCAGTTGACAAGGTCGGTTAATTGGAATTGGACTTACCTCACTC